>OY726520.1:112508403-112678920 GCA_963383655.1 Bathymodiolus septemdierum
GTGTAAATGATTGTCCTTTAGCACCAAGGTATAAATGATTGTCCTTTAGCACCAAGGTGATAAATGATTGTCCTTTAGCACCAAGGTGTAAATGATTGTCCTTTAGCACCAAGGTGTAAATGATTGTCCTTTAGCACCAAGGTGTAAATGATTGTCCTTTAGCACCAAGGTATAAATGATTGTCCTTTAGCACCAAGGTTATAAATGATTGTCCTTTAGCACAAGGTATAAATGATTGTCCTTTAGCACCAAGGTGTAAATGATTGTCCTTTAGCACCAAGGTGTAAATGATTGTCCTTTTAGCACCAAGGTGTAAATGATTGTCCTTTAGCACCAAGGTATAAATGATTGTCCTTTAGCACCAAGGTGTAAATGATTGTCCTTTAGCACCAAGGTGTAAATGATTGTCCTTTAGCACCAAGGTGTAAATGATTGTCCTTTAGCACCAAGGTGTAAATGATTGTCCTTTAGCACCAAGGTGTAAATGATTGTCCTTTAGCACCAAGGTGTAAATGATTGTCCTTTAGCACCAAGGTATAAATGATTGTCCTTTAGCACCAAGGTGTAAATGATTGTCCTTTAGCACCAAGGTGTAAATGATTGTCCTTTAGCACCAAGGTATAAATGATTGTCCTTTAGCACCAAGGTGTAAATGATTGTCCTTTAGCACCAAGGTGTAAATGATTGTCCTTTAGCACCAAGGTATAAATGATTGTCCTTTAGCACCAAGGTGTAAATGATTGTCCTTTAGCACCAAGGTGTAAATGATTGTCCTTTAGCACCAAGGTATAAATGATTGTCCTTTAGCACCAAGGTATAAATGATTGTCCTTTAGCACCAAGGTGTAAATGATTGTCCTTTAGCACCAAGGTGTAAATGATTGTCCTTTAGCACCAAGGTATAAATGATTGTCCTTTAGCACCAAGGTATAAATGATTGTCCTTTAGCACCAAGGTGTAAATGATTGTCCTTTAGCACCAAGGTATAAATGATTGTCCTTTAGCACCAAGGTGTAAATGATTGTCCTTTAGCACCAAGGTGTAAATGATTGTCCTTTAGCACCAAGGTGTAAATGATTGTCCTTTAGCACCAAGGTGTAAATGATTGTCCTTTAGCACCAAGGTGTAAATGATTGTCCTTTAGCACCAAGGTGTAAATGATTGTCCTTTAGCACCAAGGTGTAAATGATTGTCCTTTAGCACCAAGGTGTAAATGATTGTCCTTTAGCACCAAGGTGTAAATGATTGTCCTTTAGCACCAAGGTGTAAATGATTGTCCTTTAGCACCAAGGTGTAAATGATTGTCCTTTAGCACCAAGGTATAAATGATTGTCCTTTAGCACCAAGGTATAAATGATTGTCCTTTAGCACCAAGGTATAAATGATTGTCCTTTAGCACCAAGGTGTAAATGATTGTCCTTTAGCACCAAGGTGTAAATGATTGTCCTTTAGCACCAAGGTATAAATGATTGTCCTTTAGCACCAAGGTATAAATGATTGTCCTTTAGCACCAAGGTATAAATGATTGTCCTTTAGCACCAAGGTATAAATGATTGTCCTTTAGCACCAAGGTATAAATGATTGTCCTTTAGCACCAAGGTGTAAATGATTGTCCTTTAGCACCAAGGTATAAATGATTGTCCTTTAGCACCAAGGTGTAAATGATTGTCCTTTAGCACCAAGGTGTAAATGATTGTCCTTTAGCACCAAGGTATAAATGATTGTCCTTTAGCACCAAGGTATAAATGATTGTCCTTTAGCACCAAGGTGTAAATGATTGTCCTTTAGCACCAAGGTGTAAATGATTGTCCTTTAGCACCAAGGTGTAAATGATTGTCCTTTAGCACCAAGGTATAAATGATTGTCCTTTAGCACCAAGGTGTAAATGATTGTCCTTTAGCATCAAGGTGTAAATGATTGTCCTTTAGCACCAAGGTATAAATGATTGTCCTTTAGCACCAAGGTATAAATGATTGTCCTTTAGCACCAAGGTGTAAATGATTGTCCTTTAGCACCAAGGTATAAATGATTGTCCTTTAGCACCAAGGTATAAATGATTGTCCTTTAGCACCAAGGTGTAAATGATTGTCCTTTAGCACTAAGGTGTAAATGATTGTCCTTTAGCACCAAGGTGTAAATGATTGTCCTTTAGCACCAAGGTGTAAATGATTGTCCTTTAGCACCAAGGTGTAAATGATTGTCCTTTAGCACCAAGGTATAAATGATTGTCCTTTAGCACCAAGGTGTAAATGATTGTCCTTTAGCACCAAGGTGTAAATGATTGTCCTTTAGCACCAAGGTGTAAATGATTGTCCTTTAGCACCAAGGTATAAATGATTGTCCTTTAGCACCAAGGTGTAAATGATTGTCCTTTAGCACCAAGGTGTAAATGATTGTCCTTTAGCACCAAGGTATAAATGATTGTCCTTTAGCACCAAGGTGTAAATGATTGTCCTTTAGCACCAAGGTGTAAATGATTGTCCTTTAGCACCAAGGTATAAATGATTGTCCTTTAGCACCAAGGTATAAATGATTGTCCTTTAGCACCAAGGTGTAAATGATTGTCCTTTAGCACCAAGGTGTAAATGATTGTCCTTTAGCACCAAGGTGTAAATGATTGTCCTTTAGCACCAAGGTGTAAATGATTGTCCTTTAGCACCAAGGTATAAATGATTGTCCTTTAGCACCAAGGTATAAATGATTGTCCTTTAGCACCAAGGTATAAATGATTGTCCTTTGGCACCAAGGTATAAATGATTGTCCTTTAGCACCAAGGTGTAAATGATTGTCCTTTAGCACCAAGGTATAAATGATTGTCCTTTAGCACCAAGGTATAAATGATTGTCCTTTAGCACCAAGGTATAAATGATTGACCTTTAGCACCAAGGTATAAATGATTGTCCTTTAGCACCAAGGTATAAATGATTGTCCTTTAGCACCAAGGTGTAAATGATTGTCCTTTAGCACCAAGGTATAAATGATTGTCCTTTAGCACCAAGGTGTAAATGATTGTCCTTTAGCACCAAGGTGTAAATGATTGTCCTTTAGCACCAAGGTATAAATGATTGTCCTTTAGCACCAAGGTGTAAATGATTGTCCTTTAGCACCAAGGTGTAAATGATTGTCCTTTAGCACCAAGGTATAAATGATTGTCCTTTAGCACCAAGGTATAAATGATTGTCCTTTAGCACCAAGGTGTAAATGATTGTTCTTTAGCACCAAGGTATAAATGATTGTTCTTTAGCACCAAGGTGTAAATGATTGTCCTTTAGCACCAAGGTATAAATGATTGTCCTTTAGCACCAAGGTATAAATGATTGTTCTTTAGCACCAAGGTATAAATTATTGTTCTTTAGCACCAAGGTATAAATTATTGTTCTTTAGCACCAAGGTGTAAATGATTGTCCTTTAGCACCAAGGTGTAAATGATTGTCCTTTAGCACCAAGGTGTAAATGATTGTCCTTTAGCACCAAGGTGTAAATGATTGTCCTTTAGCACCAAGGTGTAAATGATTGTCCTTTAGCACCAAGGTATAAATGATTGTCCTTTAGCACCAAGGTGTAAATGATTGTCCTTTAGCACCAAGGTGTAAATGATTGTCCTTTAGCACCAAGGTATAAATGAGTGTCCTTTAGCACCAAGGTGTAAATGATTGTCCTTTAGCACCAAGGTGTAAATGATTGTCCTTTAGCACCAAGGTATAAATGATTGTCCTTTAGCACCAAGGTATAAATGATTGTCCTTTAGCACCAAGGTATAAATGATTGTCCTTTAGCACAAAGGTGTAAATGATTGTCCTTTAGCACCAAGGTGTAAATGATTGTCCTTTAGCACCAAGGTGTAAATGATTGTCCTTTAGCACCAAGGTGTAAATGATTGTCCTTTAGCACCAAGGTATAAATGATTGTCCTTTAGCACCAAGGTATAAATGATTGTCCTTTAGCACCAAGGTGTAAATGATTGTCCTTTAGCACCAAGGTGTAAATGATTGTCCTTTAGCACCAAGGTGTAAATGATTGTCCTTTAGCACCAAGGTGTAAATGATTGTCCTTTAGCACCAAGGTGTAAATGATTGTCCTTTAGCACCAAGGTGTAAATGATTGTCCTTTAGCACCAAGGTGTAAATGATTGTCCTTTAGCACCAAGGTGTAAATGATTGTCCTTTAGCACCAAGGTGTAAATGATTGTCCTTTAGCACCAAGGTGTAAATGATTGTCCTTTAGCACCAAGGTGTAAATGATTGTCCTTTAGCACCAAGGTGTAAATGATTGTCCTTTAGCACCAAGGTGTAAA
Organism: Bathymodiolus septemdierum; assembly: GCA_963383655.1. Taxonomy (NCBI): domain Eukaryota; kingdom Metazoa; phylum Mollusca; class Bivalvia; order Mytilida; family Modiolidae; genus Bathymodiolus; species Bathymodiolus septemdierum. The sequence continues at coordinate 112,512,697 of OY726520.1, forward strand.
TGATTGTCCTTTAGCACCAAGGTATAAATGATTGTCCTTTAGCACCAAGGTATAAATGATTGTCCTTTGGCACCAAGGTATAAATGATTGTCCTTTGGCACCAAGGTATAAATGATTGTCCTTTAGCACCAAGGTGTAAATGATTGTCCTTTAGCACCAAGGTATAAATGATTGTCCTTTAGCACCAAGGTATAAATGATTGTCCTTTAGCACCAAGGTATAAATGATTGACCTTTAGCACCAAGGTATAAATGATTGTCCTTTAGCACCAAGGTATAAATGATTGTCCTTTAGCACCAAGGTGTAAATGATTGTCCTTTAGCACCAAGGTATAAATGATTGTCCTTTAGCACCAAGGTGTAAATGATTGTCCTTTAGCACCAAGGTGTAAATGATTGTCCTTTAGCACCAAGGTATAAATGATTGTCCTTTAGCACCAAGGTGTAAATGATTGTCCTTTAGCACCAAGGTGTAAATGATTGTCCTTTAGCACCAAGGTGTAAATGATTGTCCTTTAGCACCAAGGTGTAAATGATTGTCCTTTAGCACCAAGGTATAAATGATTGTCCTTTAGCACCAAGGTATAAATGATTGTCCTTTAGCACCAAGGTATAAATGATTGTCCTTTGGCACCAAGGTATAAATGATTGTCCTTTGGCACCAAGGTATAAATGATTGTCCTTTAGCACCAAGGTGTAAATGATTGTCCTTTAGCACCAAGGTATAAATGATTGTCCTTTAGCACCAAGGTATAAATGATTGTCCTTTAGCACCAAGGTATAAATGATTGTCCTTTAGCACCAAGGTATAAATGATTGACCTTTAGCACCAAGGTATAAATGATTGTCCTTTAGCACCAAGGTATAAATGATTGTCCTTTAGCACCAAGGTGTAAATGATTGTCCTTTAGCACCAAGGTATAAATGATTGTCCTTTAGCACCAAGGTGTAAATGATTGTCCTTTAGCACCAAGGTGTAAATGATTGTCCTTTAGCACCAAGGTATAAATGATTGTCCTTTAGCACCAAGGTATAAATGATTGTCCTTTAGCACCAAGGTGTAAATGATTGTCCTTTAGCACCAAGGTGTAAATGATTGTCCTTTAGCACCAAGGTGTAAATGATTGTCCTTTAGCACCAAGGTATAAATGATTGTCCTTTAGCACCAAGGTGTAAATGATTGTCCTTTAGCATCAAGGTGTAAATGATTGTCCTTTAGCACCAAGGTATAAATGATTGTCCTTTAGCACCAAGGTATAAATGATTGTCCTTTAGCACCAAGGTGTAAATGATTGTCCTTTAGCACCAAGGTATAAATGATTGTCCTTTAGCACCAAGGTATAAATGATTGTCCTTTAGCACCAAGGTGTAAATGATTGTCCTTTAGCACTAAGGTGTAAATGATTGTCCTTTAGCACCAAGGTGTAAATGATTGTCCTTTAGCACCAAGGTGTAAATGATTGTCCTTTAGCACCAAGGTGTAAATGATTGTCCTTTAGCACCAAGGTATAAATGATTGTCCTTTAGCACCAAGGTGTAAATGATTGTCCTTTAGCACCAAGGTGTAAATGATTGTCCTTTAGCACCAAGGTGTAAATGATTGTCCTTTAGCACCAAGGTATAAATGATTGTCCTTTAGCACCAAGGTGTAAATGATTGTCCTTTAGCACCAAGGTGTAAATGATTGTCCTTTAGCACCAAGGTATAAATGATTGTCCTTTAGCACCAAGGTGTAAATGATTGTCCTTTAGCACCAAGGTGTAAATGATTGTCCTTTAGCACCAAGGTATAAATGATTGTCCTTTAGCACCAAGGTATAAATGATTGTCCTTTAGCACCAAGGTGTAAATGATTGTTCTTTAGCACCAAGGTATAAATGATTGTTCTTTAGCACCAAGGTGTAAATGATTGTCCTTTAGCACCAAGGTATAAATGATTGTCCTTTAGCACCAAGGTATAAATGATTGTTCTTTAGCACCAAGGTATAAATTATTGTTCTTTAGCACCAAGGTATAAATTATTGTTCTTTAGCACCAAGGTGTAAATGATTGTCCTTTAGCACCAAGGTGTAAATGATTGTCCTTTAGCACCAAGGTGTAAATGATTGTCCTTTAGCACCAAGGTGTAAATGATTGTCCTTTAGCACCAAGGTGTAAATGATTGTCCTTTAGCACCAAGGTATAAATGATTGTCCTTTAGCACCAAGGTGTAAATGATTGTCCTTTAGCACCAAGGTGTAAATGATTGTCCTTTAGCACCAAGGTATAAATGAGTGTCCTTTAGCACCAAGGTGTAAATGATTGTCCTTTAGCACCAAGGTGTAAATGATTGTCCTTTAGCACCAAGGTATAAATGATTGTCCTTTAGCACCAAGGTATAAATGATTGTCCTTTAGCACCAAGGTATAAATGATTGTCCTTTAGCACAAAGGTGTAAATGATTGTCCTTTAGCACCAAGGTGTAAATGATTGTCCTTTAGCACCAAGGTGTAAATGATTGTCCTTTAGCACCAAGGTGTAAATGATTGTCCTTTAGCACCAAGGTATAAATGATTGTCCTTTAGCACCAAGGTATAAATGATTGTCCTTTAGCACCAAGGTGTAAATGATTGTCCTTTAGCACCAAGGTGTAAATGATTGTCCTTTAGCACCAAGGTGTAAATGATTGTCCTTTAGCACCAAGGTGTAAATGATTGTCCTTTAGCACCAAGGTGTAAATGATTGTCCTTTAGCACCAAGGTGTAAATGATTGTCCTTTAGCACCAAGGTGTAAATGATTGTCCTTTAGCACCAAGGTGTAAATGATTGTCCTTTAGCACCAAGGTGTAAATGATTGTCCTTTAGCACCAAGGTGTAAATGATTGTCCTTTAGCACCAAGGTGTAAATGATTGTCCTTTAGCACCAAGGTGTAAATGATTGTCCTTTAGCACCAAGGTGTAAATGATTGTCCTTTAGCACCAAGGTATAAATGATTGTCCTTTAGCACCAAGGTATAAATGATTGTCCTTTAGCACCAAGGTATAAATGATTGTCCTTTGGCACCAAGGTATAAATGATTGTCCTTTAGCACCAAGGTGTAAATGATTGTCCTTTAGCACCAAGGTATAAATGATTGTCCTTTAGCACCAAGGTATAAATGATTGTCCTTTAGCACCAAGGTATAAATGATTGACCTTTAGCACCAAGGTATAAATGATTGTCCTTTAGCACCAAGGTATAAATGATTGTCCTTTAGCACCAAGGTGTAAATGATTGTCCTTTAGCACCAAGGTATAAATGATTGTCCTTTAGCACCAAGGTGTAAATGATTGTCCTTTAGCACCAAGGTGTAAATGATTGTCCTTTAGCACCAAGGTATAAATGATTGTCCTTTAGCACCAAGGTATAAATGATTGTCCTTTAGCACCAAGGTGTAAATGATTGTCCTTTAGCACCAAGGTGTAAATGATTGTCCTTTAGCACCAAGGTGTAAATGATTGTCCTTTAGCACCAAGGTATAAATGATTGTCCTTTAGCACCAAGGTGTAAATGATTGTCCTTTAGCATCAAGGTGTAAATGATTGTCCTTTAGCACCAAGGTATAAATGATTGTCCTTTAGCACCAAGGTATAAATGATTGTCCTTTAGCACCAAGGTGTAAATGATTGTCCTTTAGCACCAAGGTATAAATGATTGTCCTTTAGCACCAAGGTATAAATGATTGTCCTTTAGCACCAAGGTGTAAATGATTGTCCTTTAGCACTAAGGTGTAAATGATTGTCCTTTAGCACCAAGGTGTAAATGATTGTCCTTTAGCACCAAGGTGTAAATGATTGTCCTTTAGCACCAAGGTGTAAATGATTGTCCTTTAGCACCAAGGTATAAATGATTGTCCTTTAGCACCAAGGTGTAAATGATTGTCCTTTAGCACCAAGGTGTAAATGATTGTCCTTTAGCACCAAGGTGTAAATGATTGTCCTTTAGCACCAAGGTATAAATGATTGTCCTTTAGCACCAAGGTGTAAATGATTGTCCTTTAGCACCAAGGTGTAAATGATTGTCCTTTAGCACCAAGGTATAAATGATTGTCCTTTAGCACCAAGGTATAAATGATTGTCCTTTAGCACCAAGGTGTAAATGATTGTCCTTTAGCACCAAGATATAAATGATTGTCCTTTAGCACCAAGGTATAAATGATTGTCCTTTAGCACCAAGGTATAAATGATTGTCCTTTAGCACCAAGGTATAAATGATTGTCCTTTAGCACCAAGGTATAAATGATTGTCCTTTAGCACCAAGGTATAAATGATTGTCCTTTAGCACCAAGGAATAAATGATTGTCCTTTAGCACCAAGGTGTAAATGATTGTCCTTTAGCACCGACGAATAAATGATTGTCCTTTAGCACCAAGGTGTAAATGATTGTCCTTTAGCACCAAGGTATAAATGATTGTCCTTTAGCACCAAGGTATAAATGATTGTCCTTTAGCACCAAGGTGTAAATGATTGTCCTTTAGCACCAAGGTATAAATGATTGTCCTTTAGCACCAAGGTGTAAATGATTGTCCTTTAGCACCAAGGTATAAATGATTGTCCTTTAGCACCAAGGTGTAAATGATTGTCCTTTAGCACCAAGGTATAAATGATTGTCCTTTAGCACCAAGGTATAAATGATTGTCCTTTAGCACCAAGGTATAAATGATTGTCCTTTAGCACCAAGGTATAAATGATTGTCCTTTAGCACCAAGGTATAAATGATTGTCCTTTAGCACCAAGGAATAAATGATTGTCCTTTAGCACCAAGGTATAAATGATTGTCCTTTAGCACCAAGGTATAAATGATTGTCCTTTAGCACCAAGGAATAAATGATTGTCCTTTAGCACCAAGGTGTAAATGATTGTCCTTTAGCACCAAGGTATAAATGATTGTCCTTTAGCACCAAGGAATAAATGATTGTCCTTTAGCACCAAGGTATAAATGATTGTCCTTTAGCACCAAGGTATAAATGATTGTCCTTTAGCACCAAGGTATAAATGATTGTCCTTTAGCACCAAGGTGTAAATGATTGTCCTTTAGCACCAAGGTGTAAATGATTGTTCTTTAGCATCAAGGTGTAAATGATTGTCCTTTAGCACCAAGGTATAAATGATTGTCCTTTAGCACCAAGGTGTAAATGATTGTCCTTTAGCACCAAGGTATAAATGATTGTCCTTTAGCACCAAGGTGTAAATGATTGTCCTTTAGCACCAAGGTATAAATGATTGTCCTTTAGCACCAAGGTGTAAATGATTGTCCTTTAGCACCAAGGTATAAATGATTGTCCTTTAGCACCAAGGTATAAATGATTGTCCTTTAGCACCAAGGTATAAATGATTGTCCTTTAGCACCAAGGAATAAATGATTGTCCTTTAGCACCAAGGTATAAATGATTGTCCTTTAGCACCAAGGTGTAAATGATTGTCCTTTAGCACCAAGGTGTAAATGATTGTCCTTTAGCACCAAGGAGTAAATGATTGTCCTTTAGCACCAAGGTGTAAATGATTGTCCTTTAGCACCAAGGTGTAAATGATTGTCCTTTAGCACCAAGGTGTAAATGATTGTCCTTTAGCACCAAGGTATAAATGATTGTCCTTTAGCACCAAGGTGTAAATGATTGTCCTTTAGCACCAAGGTGTAAATGATTGTCCTTTAGCACCAAGGTGTAAATGATTGTCCTTTAGCACCAAGGTATAAATGATTGTCCTTTAGCACCAAGGTGTAAATGATTGTCCTTTAGCACCAAGGTATAAATGATTGTCCTTTAGCACCAAGGTATAAATGATTGTCCTTTAGCACCAAGGTATAAATGATTGTCCTTTAGCACCAAGGTATAAATGATTGTCCTTTAGCACCAAGGAATAAATGATTGTCCTTTAGCACCAAGGTATAAATGATTGTCCTTTAGCACCAAGGTATAAATGATTGTCCTTTAGCACCAAGGTATAAATGATTGTCCTTTAGCACCAAGGTGTAAATGATTGTCCTTTAGCACCAAGGTGTAAATGATTGTCCTTTAGCACCAAGGTGTAAATGATTGTCCTTTAGCACCAAGGTATAAATGATTGTCCTTTAGCACCAAGGTATAAATGATTGTCCTTTAGCACCAAGGTATAAATGATTGTCCTTTAGCACCAAGGTATAAATGATTGTCCTTTAGCACCAAGGTGTAAATGATTGTCCTTTAGCACCAAGGTGTAAATGATTGTCCTTTAGCACCAAGGTATAAATGATTGTCCTTTAGCACCAAGGTATAAATGATTGTCCTTTAGCACCAAGGTATAAATGATTGTCCTTTAGCACCAAGGTGTAAATGATTGTCCTTTAGCACCAAGGTATAAATGATTGTCCTTTAGCACCAAGGTGTAAATGATTGTCCTTTAGCACCAAGGTATAAATGATTGTCCTTTAGCACCAAGGTATAAATGATTGTCCTTTAGCACCAAGGTATAAATGATTGTCCTTTAGCACCAAGGTATAAATGATTGTCCTTTAGCACCAAGGTATACATGATTGTCCTTTAGCACCAAGGTGTAAATGATTGTCCTTTAGCACCAAGGTGTAAATGATTGTCCTTTAGCACCAAGATATAAATGATTGTCCTTTAGCACCAAGGTGTAAATGATTGTCCTTTAGCACCAAGGTATAAATGATTGTCCTTTAGCACCAAGGTATAAATGATTGTCCTTTAGCACCAAGGAATAAATGATTGTCCTTTAGCACCAAGGTGTAAATGATTGTCCTTTAGCACCAAGGTATAAATGATTGTCCTTTAGCACCAAGGTGTAAATGATTGTCCTTTAGCACCAAGGTGTAAATGATTGTCCTTTAGCACCAAGGTATAAATGATTGTCCTTTAGCACCAAGGTATAAATGATTGTCCTTTAGCACCAAGGTATAAATGATTGTCCTTTAGCACCAAGGTATAAATGATTGTCCTTTAGCACCAAGGTATAAATGATTGTCCTTTAGCACCAAGGTATAAATGATTGTCCTTTAGCACCAAGGTGTAAATGATTGTCCTTTAGCACCAAGGTGTAAATGATTGTCCTTTAGCACCAAGGTATAAATGATTGTCCTTTAGCACCAAGGTGTAAATGATTGTCCTTTAGCACCAAGGTATAAATGATTGTCCTTTAGCACCAAGGTATAAATGATTGTCCTTTAGCACCAAGGAATAAATGATTGTCCTTTAGCACCAAGGTATAAATGATTGTCCTTTAGCACCAAGGTATAAATGATTGTCCTTTAGCACCAAGGTGTAAATGATTGTCCTTTAGCACCAAGGTGTAAATGATTGTCCTTTAGCACCAAGGTATAAATGATTGTCCTTTAGCACCAAGGTATAAATGATTGTCCTTTAGCACCAAGGTATAAATGATTGTCCTTTAGCACCAAGGTATAAATGATTGTCCTTTAGCACCAAGGTATAAATGATTTTCCTTTAGCACCAAGGAATAAATGATTGTCCTTTAGCACTAAGGTGTAAATGATTGTCCTTTAGCACCAAGGTATAAATGATTGTCCTTTAGCACCAAGGTATAAATGATTGTCCTTTAGCACCAAGGTGTAAATGATTGTCCTTTAGCACCAAGGTGTAAATGATTGTCCTTTAGCACCAAGGTATAAATGATTGTCCTTTAGCACCAAGGTATAAATGATTGTCCTTTAGCACCAAGGTGTAAATGATTGTCCTTTAGCACCAAGGTATAAATGATTCTCCTTTAGCACCAAGGTATAAATGATTGTCCTTTAGCACCAAGGTATAAATGATTGTCCTTTAGCACCAAGGTATAAATGATTGTCCTTTAGCACCAAGGTATAAATGATTGTCCTTTAGCACCAAGGTGTAAATGATTGTCCTTTAGCACCAAGGTATAAATGATTGTCCTTTAGCACCAAGGTATAAATGATTGTCCTTTAGCACCAAGGTATAAATGATTGTCCTTTAGCACCAAGGTGTAAATGATTGTCCTTTAGCACCAAGGTATAAATGATTGTCCTTTAGCACCAAGGTATAAATGATTGTCCTTTAGCACCAAGGTATAAATGATTGTCCTTTAGCACCAAGGTATAAATGATTGTCCTTTAGCAACTTTTCAGCTACATGTAAATATCATGGTAAAAAAAACAAGTTACAAATTCTGCTGAGATGATGATGAGGATGTCAGCTTTGTATTAGACCTTGCTAAGTAAAATGTTATAGACCTAGCTCACTGAAACAATGGTCAACAGATAGATGTGTCAGTATTAGACCTTGCTAAGTAAAATGTTATAGACCTAGCTCACTGAAACAATGGTCAACAGATAGATGTGTCAGTATTAGACCTTGCTAAGTAAAATGTTATAGACCTAGCTCACTGAAACAATGGTCAACAGATAGATGTGTCAGTATTAAACCTTGCTAAGTAAAATGTTATAGACCTAGCTCACTGAAACAATGGTCAACAGATAGATGTGTCAGTATTAAACCTTGCTCAGTAAAATGTTATAGACCTAGCTCACTGTAAACAATGGTCAACAGATAGATGTGTCAGTATTAAACCTTGCTAAGTAAAATGTTATAGACCTAGCTCACTGAAACAATGGTCAACAGATAGATGTGTCAGTATTAGACCTTGCTCAGTAAAATGTTATAGACCTAGCTCACTGTAAACAATGGTCAACAGATAGATGTGTCAGTATTAAACCTTGCTCAGTAAAATGTTATAGACCTAGCTCACTGAAACAATGGTCAACAGATAGATGTGTCAGTATTAAACCTTGCTCAGTAAAATGTTATAGACCTAGCTCACTGTAAACAATGGTCAACAGATAGATGTGTCAGTATTAAACCTTGCTCAGTAAAATGTTATAGACCTAGCTCACTGAAACAATGGTCAACAGATAGATGTGTCAGTATTAAACCTTGCTCAGTAAAATGTTATAGACCTAGCTCACTGTAAACAATGGTCAACAGATAGATGTGTCAGTATTAAACCTTGCTCAGTAAAATGTTATAGACCTAGCTCACTGTAAACAATGGTCAACAGATAGATGTGTCAGTATTAAACTTTGCTCAGTAAAATGTTATAGACCTAGCTCACTGAAACAATGGTCAACAGATAGATGTGTCAGTATTAAACCTTGCTCAGTAAAATGTTATAGACCTAGCTCACTGAAACAATGGTCAACAGATAGATGTGTCAGTATTAAACCTTGCTCAGTAAAATGTTATAGACCTAGCTCACTGTAAACAATGGTCAACAGATAGATGTGTCAGTATTAAACCTTGCTCAGTAAAATGTTATAGACCTAGCTCACTGTAAACAATGGTCAACAGATAGATGTGTCAGTATTAAACCTTGCTAAGTAAAATGTTATAGACCTAGCTCACTGAAACAATGGTCAACAGATAGATGTGTCAGTATTAAACCTTGCTCAGTAAAATGTTATAGACCTAGCTCACTGAAACAATGGTCAACAGATAGATGTGTCAGTATTAGACCTTGCTAAGTAAAATGTTATAGACCTAGCTCACTGTAAACAATGGTCAACAGATAGATGTGTCAGTATTAAACCTTGCTCAGTAAAATGTTATAGATCTAGCTCACTGAAACAATGGTCAACAGATAGATGTGTCAGTATTAAACCTTGCTAAGTAAAATGTTATAGACCTAGCTCACTGTAAACAATGGTCAACAGATAGATGTGTCAGTATTAAACCTTGCTCAGTAAAATGTTATAGACCTAGCTCACTGTAAACAATGGTCAACAGATAGATGTGTCAGTATTAAACCTTGCTCAGTAAAATGTTATAGACCTAGCTCACTGTAAACAATGGTCAACAGATAGATGTGTCAGTATTAAACCTTGCTCAGTAAAATGTTATAGACCTAGCTCACTGAAACAATGGTCAACAGATAGATGTGTCAGTATTAAACCTTGCTCAGTAAAATGTTATAGACCTAGCTCACTGAAACAATGGTCAACAGATAGATGTGTCAGTATTAAACCTTGCTCAGTAAAATGTTATAGACCTAGCTCACTGAAACAATGGTCAACAGATAGATGTGTCAGTATTAAACCTTGCTCAGTAAAATGTTATAGACCTAGCTCACTGAAACAATGGTCAACAGATAGATGTGTCAGTATTAAACCTTGCTCAGTAAAATGTTATAGACCTAGCTCACTGAAACAATGGTCAACAGATAGATGTGTCAGTATTAGACCTTGCTCAGTAAAATGTTATAGACCTAGCTCACTGAAACAATGGTCAACAGATAGATGTGTCAGTATTAAACCTTGCTCAGTAAAATGTTATAGATCTAGCTCACTGAAACAATGGTCAACAGATAGATGTGTCAGTATTAGACCTTGCTCAGTAAAATGTTATAGATCTAGCTCACTGAAACAATGGTCAACAGATAGATGTGTCAGTATTAGACCTTGCTCAGTAAAATGTTATAGACCTAGCTCACTGAAACAATGGTCAACAGATAGATGTGTCAGTATTAAACCTTGCTCAGTAAAATGTTATAGACCTAGCTCACTGAAACAATGGTCAACAGATAGATGTGTCAGTATTAAACCTTGCTAAGTAAAATGTTATAGATCTAGCTCACTGAAACAATGGTCAACAGATAGATGTGTCAGTATTAAACCTTGCTCAGTAAAATGTTATAGACCTAGCTCACTGAAACAATGGTCAACAGATAGATGTGTCAGTATTAAACCTTGCTAAGTAAAATGTTATAGACCTAGCTCACTGAAACAATGGTCAACAGATAGATGTGTCAGTATTAAACCTTGCTAAGTAAAATGTTATAGATCTAGCTCACTGAAACAATGGTCAACAGATAGATGTGTCAGTATTAAACCTTGCTCAGTAAAATGTTATAGACCTAGCTCACTGAAACAATGGTCAACAGATAGATGTGTCAGTATTAAACCTTGCTCAGTAAAATGTTATAGACCTAGCTCACTGAAACAATGGTCAACAGATAGATGTGTCAGTATTAAACCTTGCTAAGTAAAATGTTATAGATCTAGCTCACTGAAACAATGGTCAACAGATAGATGTGTCAGTATTAAACCTTGCTAAGTAAAATGTTATAGATCTAGCTCACTGAAACAATGGTCAACAGATAGATGTGTCAGTATTAAACCTTGCTAAGTAAAATGTTATAGACCTAGCTCACTGAAACAATGGTCAACAGATAGATGTGTCAGTATTAAACCTTGCTCAGTAAAATGTTATAGACCTAGCTCACTGAAACAATGGTCAACAGATAGATGTGTCAGTATTAAACCTTGCTCAGTAAAATGTTATAGACCTAGCTCACTGAAACAATGGTCAACAGATAGATGTGTCAGTATTAAACCTTGCTCAGTAAAATGTTATAGACCTAGCTCACTGAAACAATGGTCAACAGATGGATGTGTCAGTATTAAACCTTGCTAAGTAAAATGTTATAGATCTAGCTCACTGAAACAATGGTCAACAGATAGATGTGTCAGTATTAAACCTTGCTCAGTAAAATGTTATAGATCTAGCTCACTGAAACAATGGTCAACAGATAGATGTGTCAGTATTAAACCTTGCTCAGTAAAATGTTATAGACCTAGCTCACTGAAACAATGGTCAACAGATAGATGTGTCAGTATTAGACCTTGCTCAGTAAAATGTTATAGACCTAGCTCACTGAAACAATGGTCAACAGATAGATGTGTCAGTATTAAACCTTGCTAAGTAAAATGTTATAGATCTAGCTCACTGAAACAATGGTCAACAGATAGATGTGTCAGTATTAAACCTTGCTAAGTAAAATGTTATAGATCTAGCTCACTGAAACAATGGTCAACAGATAGATGTGTCAGTATTAAACCTTGCTAAGTAAAATGTTATAGACCTAGCTCACTGAAACAATGGTCAACAGATAGATGTGTCAGTATTAAACCTTGCTAAGTAAAATGTTATAGACCTAGCTCACTGAAACAATGGTCAACAGATAGATGTGTCAGTATTAAACCTTGCTCAGTAAAATGTTATAGACCTAGCTCACTGAAACAATGGTCAACAGATAGATGTGTCAGTATTAAACCTTGCTCAGTAAAATGTTATAGATCTAGCTCACTGAAACAATGGTCAACAGATAGATGTGTCAGTATTAAACCTTGCTAAGTAAAATGTTATAGACCTAGCTCACTGAAACAATGGTCAACAGATAGATGTGTCAGTATTAAACCTTGCTCAGTAAAATGTTATAGACCTAGCTCACTGAAACAATGGTCAACAGATAGATGTGTCAGTATTAGACCTTGCTCAGTAAAATGTTATAGACCTAGCTCACTGAAACAATGGTCAACAGATAGATGTGTCAGTATTAGACCTTGTTCAGTAAAATGTTATAGACCTAGCTCACTGAAACAATGGTCAACAGATAGATGTGTCAGTATTAGACCTTGCTCAGTAAAATGTTATAGACCTAGCTCACTGAAACAATGGTCAACAGATAGATGTGTCAGTATTAGACCTTGTTCAGTAAAATGTTATAGACCTAGCTCACTGAAACAATGGTCAACAGATAGATGTGTCAGTATTAGACCTTGCTCAGTAAAATGTTATAGACCTAGCTCACTGAAACAATGGTCAACAGATAGATGTGTCAGTATTAAACCTTGCTCAGTAAAATGTTATAGACCTAGCTCACTGAAACAATGGTCAACAGATAGATGTGTCAGTATTAGACCTTGCTCAGTAAAATGTTATAGACCTAGCTCACTGAAACAATGGTCAACAGATAGATGTGTCAGTATTAAACCTTGCTCAGTAAAATGTTATAGATCTAGCTCACTGAAACAATGGTCAACAGATAGATGTGTCAGTATTAAACCTTGCTAAGTAAAATGTTATAGACCTAGCTCACTGAAACAATGGTCAACAGATAGATGTGTCAGTATTAAACCTTGCTCAGTAAAATGTTATAGACCTAGCTCACTGAAACAATGGTCAACAGATAGATGTGTCAGTATTAAACCTTGCTCAGTAAAATGTTATAGACCTAGCTCACTGAAACAATGGTCAACAGATAGATGTGTCAGTATTAAACCTTGCTCAGTAAAATGTTATAGACCTAGCTCACTGAAACAATGGTCAACAGATAGATGTGTCAGTATTAAACCTTGCTCAGTAAAATGTTATAGACCTAGCTCACTGAAACAATGGTCAACAGATAGATGTGTCAGTATTAAACCTTGCTAAGTAAAATGTTATAGATCTAGCTCACTGAAACAATGGTCAACAGATAGATGTGTCAGTATTAAACCTTGCTAAGTAAAATGTTATAGACCTAGCTCACTGAAACAATGGTCAACAGATAGATGTGTCAGTATTAAACCTTGCTCAGTAAAATGTTATAGACCTAGCTCACTGAAACAATGGTCAACAGATAGATGTGTCAGTATTAGACCTTGCTCAGTAAAATGTTATAGACCTAGCTCACTGAAACAATGGTCAACAGATAGATGTGTCAGTATTAGACCTTGTTCAGTAAAATGTTATAGACCTAGCTCACTGAAACAATGGTCAACAGATAGATGTGTCAGTATTAGACCTTGCTCAGTAAAATGTTATAGACCTAGCTCACTGAAACAATGGTCAACAGATAGATGTGTCAGTATTAGACCTTGTTCAGTAAAATGTTATAGACCTAGCTCACTGAAACAATGGTCAACAGATAGATGTGTCAGTATTAGACCTTGCTCAGTAAAATGTTATAGACCTAGCTCACTGAAACAATGGTCAACAGATAGATGTGTCAGTATTAAACCTTGCTCAGTAAAATGTTATAGACCTAGCTCACTGAAACAATGGTCAACAGATAGATGTGTCAGTATTAGACCTTGCTCAGTAAAATGTTATAGACCTAGCTCACTGAAACAATGGTCAACAGATAGATGTGTCAGTATTAAACCTTGCTCAGTAAAATGTTATAGATCTAGCTCACTGAAACAATGGTCAACAGATAGATGTGTCAGTATTAAACCTTGCTAAGTAAAATGTTATAGACCTAGCTCACTGAAACAATGGTCAACAGATAGATGTGTCAGTATTAAACCTTGCTCAGTAAAATGTTATAGACCTAGCTCACTGAAACAATGGTCAACAGATAGATGTGTCAGTATTAAACCTTGCTCAGTAAAATGTTATAGACCTAGCTCACTGAAACAATGGTCAACAGATAGATGTGTCAGTATTAAACCTTGCTCAGTAAAATGTTATAGACCTAGCTCACTGAAACAATGGTCAACAGATAGATGTGTCAGTATTAGACCTTGCTAAGTAAAATGTTATAGACCTAGCTCACTGAAACAATAGTCAACAGATAGATGTGTCAGTATTAAACCTTGCTCAGTAAAATGTTATAGACCTAGCTCACTGAAACAATGGTCAACAGATAGATGTGTCAGTATTAGACCTTGCTCAGTAAAATGTTATAGACCTAGCTCACTGTAAACAATGGTCAACAGATAGATGTGTCAGTATTAAACCTTGCTCAGTAAAATGTTATAGACCTAGCTCACTGAAACAATGGTCAACAGATAGATGTGTCAGTATTAAACCTTGCTCAGTAAAATGTTATAGACCTAGCTCACTGAAACAATGGTCAACAGATAGATGTGTCAGTATTAGACCTTGCTCAGTAAAATGTTATAGACCTAGCTCACTGAAACAATGGTCAACAGATAGATGTGTCAGTATTAAACCTTGCTCAGTAAAATGTTATAGACCTAGCTCACTGAAACAATGGTCAAGATAAATGTGTCAGTATTAAACCTTGCTCAGTAAAATGTTATAGACCTAGCTCCCTGAAACAATGGTCAACAGATAGATGTGTCAGTATTAAACCTTGCTCAGTAAAATGTTATAGACCTAGCTCACTGAAACAATGGTCAACAGATAGATGTGTCAGTATTAAACCTTGCTCAGTAAAATGTTATAGACCTAGCTCACTGAAACAATGGTCAACAGATAGATGTGTCAGTATTAAACCTTGCTAAGTAAAATGTTATAGACCTAGCTCACTGAAACAATGGTCAACAGATAGATGTGTCAGTATTAAACCTTGCTCAGTAAAATGTTATAGATCTAGCTCACTGAAACAATGGTCAACAGATAGATGTGTCAGTATTAAACCTTGCTCAGTAAAATGTTATAGACCTAGCTCACTGAAACAATGGTCAACAGATAGATGTGTCAGTATTAAACCTTGCTAAGTAAAATGTTATAGACCTAGCTCACTGTAAACAATGGTCAACAGATAGATGTGTCAGTATTAAACCTTGCTCAGTAAAATGTTATAGACCTAGCTCACTGAAACAATGGTCAACAGATAGATGTGTCAGTATTAAACCTTGCTCAGTAAAATGTTATAGACCTAGCTCACTGAAACAATGGTCAACAGATAGATGTGTCAGTATTAAACCTTGCTCAGTAAAATGTTATAGACCTAGCTCACTGAAACAATGGTCAACAGATAGATGTGTCAGTATTAAACCTTGCTCAGTAAAATGTTATAGACCTAGCTCACTGAAACAATGGTCAACAGATAGATGTGTCAGTATTAAACCTTGCTCAGTAAAATGTTATAGACCTAGCTCACTGAAACAATGGTCAACAGATAGATGTGTCAGTATTAAACCTTGCTCAGTAAAATGTTATAGACCTAGCTCACTGAAACAATGGTCAACAGATAGATGTGTCAGTATTAAACCTTGCTAAGTAAAATATTATAGACCTAGCTCACTGAAACAATGGTCAACAGATAGATGTGTCAGTCCACCCTGACATCTTATTTTCATTCTACATTAACAAATCTTTGCTCTTATTCTCCAATGGTATATCCAAGAATCAGCCAATACTAATTTTTTTAATCTTTGATTTGATCTGAACTAGGAATTTGTTAGACTACAGTATTCTGATGATACTTTCATTCCTGTTTAAACTGTATTTTTTAATATTATTAATTGATAATTTTACGGTCATTTGATTTGTTCAATGCCCATCACGTGGTGTTCTGTATTTTGGCATGTTGACTTTTGCGGATTGCACGGTTACTAAAAATAGATTAAAAAAAATTCCAATATTTTCATGACGTTTAACGAACATGATTCTGGTACTGCATTTGGAAACTCATTTGAACTTCAAGCACTGTCAAGTTCGCAGACAGAGACCATATTTAATGATCTGTTACCTGACAATGATGGTGTAGATGACTTTCTTAAATCTCTTGATATTCCTGCACAAGAAACATGTAATAATGTACCTATTTCTAAGTCGATGTGTCAATTTCCAGTACCAATGATTACTAATTGTCAAAATATCAACATAAATTATAACATTTTCCCTAGGAAATGATTATCATTCATGTCACTACATACATTTTTGTTTTATTGTTATTCCTGTTGAATAGATTGTTTGTTGTTAAAGTTTGGGTCTTATATTATTTTTATATGACCGCAAAAATTTTGGGGTCGTATTATGGTATAATGGCGCAGTCGTCGTCGTCTGTGCACATTTTGTTTCCGTTGTCTTACTTTAGTTCTAGTTTTCAGTAGCAAGTACACCTAGTCCCAGATGAATATCCATTTGTAGATCTTCTGTTTCATGTTTTGCGTGGCAATTAATAATATAAAAAATATGTGATGGGCATTGAACAAATCAAATGACAGTAAAATTATCAATTAATAATATAAAAAATACAGCCTTTCTATTCAGTCGATACAAGTTGTATATCGACCTCTGACTACGTCCTCGGTCGATCTACATCTCTTAGGTCGATATAAACTTGTATCGACTTCATAGAAAGGCTGTATTTGTATAATATCCCAAAGCATAAATGGAATGTACATGACAGTCTGTGCCAAAACATTTTGACAAACTAGTGCATTTTAGATGATTTTATTAAGAAAATTTTATGCTATTTTTACTCGACAAGGGCTTAGGGCTGGTAGCTTTTGGGGCAGACTGACATGATATGGCATTACCTCCAATTTTTCATATACCGGGTAGAGGAAATTAAAAGGTAAATGTATAAAAATTTCGGTTGATGATTTACATACAACACCAGATATCTAAAACTTGGTATGTGCATATTATAATTTTATCAATTATTTAACATACATGTATACATATATTAAAATGAATACAGCAGTCTTTCTCTTTGGCCACTGACTTTTATCAGGCCAGATTTGTGATTCACTGAAAAAGTAAAATACTACTAAATTATCGCCCTCAAGATTGGCCACCCCTCTTATAAGTCAACTTTTTCATTGCAGATGTGGTGGCCGTATAAAAGGGAGACTATAGCGTAACCTGCAATCATTGTAAAGAAATATCTCCTCTTTAACATATACAACATACAAGTTCTCAGTACTCTTGTTGATCTCTTGGTTTATTGGTACATTCTACAATGTTTCTTTATCCATATTGTCAATACTCGTGTTGATCTCCTGGTAAGGAGGTACATTATATAGGTCTTTCTCTTCGTTATCATTATATATACTTGTATCTTCATCCCATTTACTTTTTATGCTTGCCTCTACCACTTCAGTGCTATATAGTTCTATTAGTTTGTCAACACTCCTGTTCCTTTCTTTATTTCTACTTTGTTCTCTTTCTCTATCTTTGCTACGCTCGCATTGTCTATCTCTACTTCTATCTCTCTGTCTTTCTCTGCTTTGATCTTTTGTTCTATTTCTTCTTCGTTCCCTTGTTCTATCTCTGCTTCGTTCCCTTGATCTATCTCTTCTTCGTTCCTTAGTTCTATCTCTACTTCGTTCCCTTGTTCTGTCTCTGCTTCGATCCCTTGTTCTTTCTGAATTCCTTTCCTTTTTTCTGTCCCAGCTCCTCTCTCTAAATCTATCTCTACTTCTTTCTATAGTACTTTTGTTATATTTTCTATCTCTACTACTGTCGTTGTCTCTTTCCTTTGACCTTTCTCTCAAGTGAGATTTCTTTTTATCTCTGCTAGTATCACTAAATTTTTCTCTATCATATCGTCTCTGACCTTGACCTCCATCAGTGGTTCTATTATTGTATTGATGACCTCGTGCATCATCAGTGTTTTCCCTTTCATAATTCTGATCATAACCCTGTTTCAAATTGATCAGATAATCAGTTATAGGTTTTCTGAATGGCCGATCTTTACCACCAAATCTTAACTGTCCTGATTCTTTTTTCCCCCCAAACCCTCCACCAAGTCTCCTTGGAATCCATCCTTTCAGAATCCGTTCACATTCATAATCCACAAAAATTTCACATCCATCAATTTCAAGTTTATTAGCCCTACGACAAGCTAAGTCAGCTCCAATGTGTTCCTCGTATTCCATAAATGCATAACACCTTGAAAATCCTGTAATAATATCCCGTACTAATCGCAATCTCTTAATAACTCCATGCTTTGAAAACACTCTTTCTATTGTACTTTCATCTGTCTTGGGATTTAAACGTGCTACAAATACAGTTTTGTGAGGGTCGCCAACGACATCCTTGTTTGGTTTATATTTAGCTTTCATTGCTCGTATAATGCCATGATCATGTGGGTCTGTATCTGTGGCATCTATACTTCCAGCCATTAAGGGATCATAAATCCCTTTAGCTATTGGTGACCATTCACTCATTTCAATGTCTTTGAAGAATTATCCCTCGTGTACCTGAAAAAAAAATATATGCTATATTTTTTCTGATAAATCAGTACTAAACTTTTTAAATGCAAACATTTATATAATACGCTATTAAAATATATTTTTTTTTGCAAAATTGTGTGCCATTTAGAATAATATACTAATGATCTACAATGGGTCAATGAATGATTGTTGTTTAACACAAAAGAGCAATTGTTCAGCTATATGATGGAGAGAACAAGTTACTTTTGATGAGTTGATTATGATGTCCACTTTGTACTAGATCAACACACTTAAGTTGATTTTTATAGTGCTAGTTACACACTTAGTTGATTTTTATACTGCTAGTTACACACTTAGTTGATTTTTATACTGCTAGTTACACACTTAGTTGATTTTAATAGTGCTAGTTACACACTTAGTTGATTTTTATAGTGCTAGTAACTGAACCTAGGCTATACACTCAGGAAAAGCTGGAACCAACATCAGCTGCCAAGGTCTAAAATGGACTCCGCAAGGAAAAGGGAATAGGAGAAAGCCAAGGCTGTCATTACAAAGAGTGGTTGAAAAAGAAATGGAAAGAGAAGGCTATACATGGAACACCTTAGGCAGCATGTGGAGAATAGAGTGTGATGGAGAGGGATTGTCAGAGGCATATGCTCTGCTCAGGAGGCATAAGTAAGTAAGTAAGATCACTGAAACTAGTTAGCAGGTAGAAATGTAGCTCCACTCAGACACATTAATCTGATTCCGAGCCAACCAGTCTTTGCTCTTTCTCCTTAATGCTGCCTGTTTAGCGGAGAGACAGCAAATAACAATTCTATAGTCATTAGTCTTTGGTGTGACTGATCGGGGCTCGAAGCCACGATCTACCACGCAATGCTAACCATTACACCACTGTTGGACCTACAATGGGCACATGTAAGTACATATCATATGATGATATGATTTGTCGGGATATATAATATTCACAGAGTATTGAGTACAATGAAGATAGTGAAAAATTAAATCACTGCAAATATTACTCATATTACAGTAATTCTGCAAATTCTCCAACAAAAAAAATTCAAACAACATTCAATCTTAATTAGATTGTACAAATTATAACTAATACATGATAGTTATAGCAAATCAGATCAAAATTATAACTACAAATGTAATACATGAGTTATAGCAAACCAGACCAAAATTATAACTAATACATGATAGTTATAGCAAACCAGACCAAAATTTAAGCAGCACAATCCTGTTTTTATTTTGCTACATTGTATGACTCTTTGACAAGAGGAATTAGATTGTTTATTATAAGCAATCTTAAAAAAAAAGAAAAATTGTTAACTGAAATATTTCACCACACCTTGTACTTTGGCTTAGAGTTAGACTAAGGCTTATTATGGTGTTTAACAAAACTTTCAACAATATTTCAGTTATATGGTGACCAGATTGACTGGCCAAGATGATTTTTAGGGCCGGACTACTCTTGCTATCAGAACAACTTTCCGTAGGCAGATCATACAAGACTGTGTACTCAGTCAGTGTCAGTGGTAGTACCAATAATATTAATAAATAATTTAATTAATATTATATATGCATATAACTAATACTGTTGCATATGTCAGAAATTACACTGATTTTAAGTCGACAAAAAATGTCATAACTTTTGAACCCCTTGTCAGAATTTTAAAAAGTTTGGTGTTTTGTAAAGCTTAAAATCTCTTCTATCTTTTAAAGCATTTAAAGAGCACTTTATGGGCATACCACATTTCAACTTGAAAAACCCTATAGTATAATAGACAGTATAGAATACTATTGAAAAATACTAGGCTACTGTAAGTACTGAGAACTGGATATTAATTAGCAGACAGCCATGACTGACAGTAAATTAATGATCATGTATAGATACAGTCAATACCTGGTTTTTTTTTATAATTTGCAGACAGCCATGACTGACAGTGACAGTAAATTCATGTATACAGTCAATACCTGTGTTTTTTAGTTATAATTTCCACCCAGGTGATGCTCCTGTCCTGGCTACAGACTGTCACATGTCTTCATAGACATAGTTTTTATTTATAATTTCCACCTAGGTGATGCTTCTGGCTACAGACTGTCACATGTCTTCATAGACATAAGCGCTTTACAAAAATTATTTTTAAATCTATATTTTTCTATGTTCACATTTATTGTCGCAGGAACCAGATACTAAACGGGAACCAGAAATATTTTTATATGTGCGGTTGTCGTAACAAGACTTATTTTATTTTCACATTTTCATTAGCAACCTTCCCTTTTATTAGTGTTACGATTATACTCTATTGCAAGGAGATAATATTATGAATATATATATTTTTTTATTTTGCGATTGACACAATATTTGATGTCGTAAAACCTATCGGAAAGGAATCGAAATTGAAAGTGCATGAGACGATTTAGTATTTTTATATCCCCAATTTTCCAACACATTTCGATTTTCCATTCATTCTATTTGTATTGATAGTGAGTATATTTGATAATTTTAAATGCTACATTAATTTAAAACATGTTATGCTGATAATTGAATTTCATTACTTGAATCCTTTCCATGCCTGACCTTCCTGAAGCTTCTCTTGATGTTCGTGTCAACATTTCATAGAATCACCCTCTATGATGTATATCTGTCCTGATTTTTATACCGACTAGTGCAAAAATCATAAAATTTTCAGAATTTTAAAGGGTAACAGTACCTAGGTACGGTACGTATCTTTAAGTGGCCGTGATCGCATGGTATTTGGATTTATAACTACCTGCCTAACCTGGTCTACGGCTATGCAATCAGTGCTTATCACCACTAACATTGTGGGTTCGAATTCCGTTCAGGCAAGGTGTACTCAATGCAACATTATGTGATAAAGTTTGTCAGTGACTTGCCACAGGTCGGTGGTTTTCTCTGGGTACTCTGGTTTCCTCCTGACCGCTACGATACAAATGTATAACTGAAATATTGTTGAAAGTGGTGTTAAACACACCAACACCATCACCCTTACCCTTATTCTCAGTCAGCTGTCCTGGTATTTGCTGTCCCATTTTTAGCCCACCTTGCAACATGAGCTTTTGCCATCACTTGGCATCCATCGTCCGTCGTCTGCCGTATGTCGTCCGTTAACTTTTCACATTTTAATCTCCTCTGAAACCCCTCAGCCAAATGAAGTGAAACTTGGTAGGAAGCATCTATGGAAGGTCCTCTATAAATCTTGCTTATTTTGTCCCGATCCAATAACAAACATGGCCGCCATAGGCAATTCTTTGTTTCTGATTGGCAGATTTTTAAAAATCTTCTCCTTTGAAACCACTTGGCCAAATGAATCGAAACTTGGTAGGAAGCATCCTTGGAAGGTCCTCTATAAAGATTGTTAATTTAGTTCTGATCTGTTAACAAACATGGCCGCCACAGGCAATTCTTGTTTCTGATTGGTTGATTTCTAAAAAAATCTTCTCCTCTGAAACCGCTTTGCCAAATGAATCAAAACTTGGTAGGAAGCATCCTTGGAAGGTCATCTATAAAGATTGTGCATTTAGTTCCCATCCGTTAATAAACGTGACCGCCACAGGCCATTCTTGTTTCTGATTGGTCGATTTCTAAAAATCTTCTTATCTGTAACTGCTTAGCCAAATGAACCGAAACTTGATGTGAAGCACCTATGGAGGGTTCTGTATTAAGTTTCCTCAAAGCAAAATGAAAGGTGAGCAACACAGGCTCAGCCCACTGAGCCTCTAGTTCAAAACCATATAAATACACAAAAGCCCATTCAGCCATTAACAAGAAGTGTACATGTACTGGTATATAACATCCACGCAGTAACCACACTACTTTGTACATATATATATATATATATGTCTGTCAAACATCTGACCTTCACCTTGTATATACATTACAATGAATGTTGTATTTGTATCTACATGATGATGAGCATGCAGTATTTTCGATATTTAATGACACGTACATGTACATGATAGTGAGCCATCCATAAATTGTCTGCAGTGTACACATTCATTCTGGAATGTATATTAGCTGACCAAAAAGTGTTCTGTCCTTGATAAAACCTCATTGTACTTGATCAAATATTGACTTACAATTCTTTTTTTTTTGTAGTGTCTGATAGTGATCAAAGTTCAAATGCTATTACAGAAGAACAAAGAAAACAACAGTTGACTAATCTTAATGTTGATGAATCTGTCACAGCGATTGACAGTGATGGTGATGATCCTAATGTTAATGGTGTGACAAATAAAAATAGAAATCCAGTAAAGGAAAGTCCTGTGGAGGGCCAAACAAGTCATGCACAATCAAATGATGAAAAACTAATCAATGGTGAATCCTTGAATTCTGATCACCTTCAGAGTAAAGATGTTCCTAATCAAGTATTAGAGGATGTTGTAGATGACATTTCTAAAGGAATCGTTGAAGATTTCTCCAAAAATATAGCCACATATGTTACAGAGGTGTGTCGATTTGATGAAAAGTATGAAAAGGAACAAATAAATGATTCATCAGAAAATCAAGATAAAGAATCAGCAAGTTCAGGTAGTGAGGTGACTGAAGGTTCTTCTGAACATATAACAAATTTACAAAATGACAGTAAGGATGAATCCAGTGCACAGACTTCAGAAACTTTAACACAGGAAGTAGGTGAAAAAGAAACAACTCCATTAAATCCAGACAATGTTAAAGAAAATGATGTCAAAGATAAATGTTTAAAGGAAGATAAGAAAGAAAGTGGTGTTAAGAAAGAAGAAGATACGGATGGCTACTTAGATTTACTGGGAAATGGTTTATTGAGAAGAAAGGTATTGATTTTCATTTTGTCATAATATTTATATTGTTGCAAGATTTTCTCAGGCCATATGGTTTAAACAAAATTTCTTGTCCCACAATGGTTGATAGACTTTTTTTTCTTAAAGGATTCCAAATTGACACATTTTGCTAGTATACAAAACTAGTATAAAAAACACAAAAACAGAAAATCCCAATATATTATTTTGGGTAAAGGTCGATATTGTCACGGAAATGAGAAACCAATATATTTTTTTTTATTGAATACCTATTTATTATTTAGTTAATTTAAAGTTGAAATTAAGAAATAACTTCAATGTATCAAATAAACCATCCCTTTGCAGTATACAGCACAAATAATTCAAAAGTGTTGTGTTTACTCAAAATTTTTCTCTTTCCTATATTACCAGTATGATACAAATTTTTATTTTATGGAAGTGAAAACAATCTAAGAAGTTAAGATAAATATTTGAATAGGTTGTTGAAGGTGATGATATTGATGACATTAAGCCATTCCATGGAGAAATAGTTACAATAAACACCAGTGGAAAGCTAGAAGATGGCACGATAATTGATACATTTACAGAATCTACCTTTGCAGTTGGAGAAGGGGATGTTATTCAAGGTAATATATGAATATTGTATTTACACTCTGTTTATAGGGTTAGGGTTATGGTGTTTAACGCCAATTTTAACAATATTTCAGTTATATTGTGGCGGTCAGTTTAATTGGTGGACAAAACCAGAATACCTGGTTAAAACCATCCACCTGTCGCAAGTCACTACTCACAGACAAACTTTATCACATAATGTTGTATCGAGTACACTTCTCCATGAGCGGGAGTGAAGATAGGAATTGTTTACACAGTACATTTTTGTAAGTGATAAATCCAACTACCATATGCTCACGACTACAACACTTTATTTATTTAAACAAGTAGATGATCTAGTCACGTGTACAAGATATACAGCAGTCTTCGAAATTAGTCGGTGGTCCGGTGCCCGAGGCCAGTAAAATCGGTCTCGGGCTTGTAAAAATCCCAAAACTAGAAGTCCGTCTGGCTTGTGCATTTTTTGTCTGAGAAGTGGTAAGTATTTTTGTTTCAGCTGTTGAAAGTTTTGTGAAGTTGCTGTTTCAATTATTTTTTAAATAAAGATAAACAATTTTGCCCTCTCGAGAAAGGAAATTTTGCAGTCGTAAATATCTCCATGTTTTGGAGAACGCATATGCTATTGAATTGTACAGCCTAACAGGTAAGTCCCGAGTCATCCGACAGAGAGTTTCAGAAATATTTACTTGGTCTTTGAAACGTTTGATGACACATGCATTTTTTGTTGATATATAAACATCCGATTTGATATTGAATAATTATTTTAACTAGGACAAACATCGGTTATGGCTTTTTTCATAAAATATACCGAAGGTGTCCGCCCAGGTAAAAAGCTGCAGATGCTAAAGAGATCGGCAGAAGAAATGTATGATGCCAGTGCGGCGGTATTAACAAAAGGACTATTAAATTTCTAACCAGCTGGATGAAGGATCATCCCTGGTTATTTCATGACGAGGAAACAGACAGATTGATTGATTTTTTACGGTAGTGTCACACATGTTCGTGGACATACGATTATTCAACCTGAATGCGGTAAAACTAGAAACCTGGAAATTGTCTTCAATGCCTACATTGTTTCTATTAAACTTCATTAAAATAATAAAGTTGTTTTGATTATAAGAGCTTTGTCATTCACTAGTAATAGTTGTGACCTTTGTTTTTGTGCATGCAAATCAGCAGAACATGTGAAGTAGGTCACCAAATATTCGTGGAAATAGTTTGTTCTAAAAATAACTTTAAAAGGTAAGTAGCAGTATGGAAGCCCAATGGTGACCACAACATTATGATTTACTATGTAAATTTTTTAAGCTTTTTACATTCATTTTAACTGATCATATTGCTTTAAATGATACCTGGAATCTATAAATGAAATACACATATAATGCAATTGCATTTTTTAAAACTATAATAATTGTATAATTTAATATTGTACACTTCCCTATCTCTTTATTCAAGATAGTGCTTCAATTCATATTTTGAATTATACTTGTGTACATGAAACCAACTTACACATTTTATTTTCTTCGACATTGCTTAAAAACTCCAAAAACATAAGATTATGGCACTCATTGTGTTTCAATTTTTTTTTATTTTGATCGGGAATTTCCAAGAAATTAATGTGACTAATCACTTTGTTTACCAGAAAATGGAGAAGCCAAACGACACTTGAGTTTGGGATTGCAGCTTAGGGTCAAATATATTCAGGCCAGTGTAAATTGCAAGAATTAGGGAATAAGAAAAATACGCCATTTTGTAAAACATATACCGGTAATTAAAGAATAAATCTGACCCTCAGGGGCTGCTAGAAATGACCAGATTCATATTGCAGGTTATAGCATACTAGAGAAATCCTCAAGTTGTTAAAACATGCAAGTGATGACGTCGGACAACAAAGCGCATGCAGGATATTTACTTTTCCCGAAAGCCCATGAACTTATGTATCCACAACGTGTGTGGCTAGAGGGATAAATAGTGTTTGAAATAATAGAAAAAACAATG
Source organism: Bathymodiolus septemdierum (assembly GCA_963383655.1). NCBI lineage: Eukaryota > Metazoa > Mollusca > Bivalvia > Mytilida > Modiolidae > Bathymodiolus > Bathymodiolus septemdierum. The sequence goes on from OY726520.1 coordinate 112,538,796, forward strand.
AAAGAAGAATAATAAACACCCCCAAATTTGAAAAATTAATTTTTTTTTTCGGGCCAGCAAAATAAAATTTGGGCTTGTGGATTTTGATGGTTTACTGACCCGGTTGGCTTGTGATCTGAAAAGTTTTTCGTGAAGACTGTATACAGGTAGTACTCTTGCAAGGCCACTCCGACGAAAAGGCCACCCTTCTTATCAAGCCAGATTTCAGATGCATTGATATAGTAAAATCTCCCTCAAAAGAGGCCCCCCTCTTATGAGGCCACTTTATCATTGGAGAGAGGTTGGTCTTATGAGATGGGTATTACTATAGTAATATATGATGACAGAAAATTTGACAAGACCATCATAATTTTTGTCACTCAAACTAATAATTATTTTATTACAAAAATAGATAAATTAATCTTCAATCTTCAATAAGCATCATCTTGACACTGATTTTCTCTTTTGTACTTATTCAGTTGCGCGTTTATATAATGATCTCTATTGTATTTTCCCTTTGTATTTTTGTTTTGTAGGGGGTTGCTGTTCAAACTTACATGAAAACGGTTGTCAAATCTGTGTGTTTCGTCAATAAAATCAGATAAATTAGATGGAGATTGTATCTGTGATTCACAATGTAATACTTTAAAGACATAATATGTTTATATTTGTAGCATGGGACCTTGGAGTTATGACAACTAAAGTAGGACAGACTATTGAACTTATCACTGATTCTAAATATGCTTATGGAGAGTTAGGCAGGTGTGTTTTCTTTCAGCAACATTTCGTTGTATATCAGAATTTAAGTTTTAATAAACTTACTTTGTCAGTAACAAGACAAGGGTAAAAATGACTGATTAGAATAGAGAGAATAATGTAATCTGGATAGACAAAATAAAAAACATAAATAAAACAGTTGAAAGGTCACTGTGTTGAAGTGCAAGGGATCATTCATTTAACTCCAAAATATCTGAGGATAAACTATTGTTGATTCTCTTAGTACAGTTTTTGACATAATCAGATTGAACTTTCACATATCATATATATCCCAGGTAATGTTTTCCCAATTAATGAAAAGCTCCAACGCTTATGACATCGTTTTAATCAGTTTGCACATGACATTTAAAGATTAAATTTTTTCTCCAGAAAACCAGACATTCCATCTAATGCTACAATAACATACACAATCAAGCTGTTAAAGAAAGAGGCAGCACCTGATCTAAATAAATTAGATATAGACCAGAGGCTTTCTATGTCGTGAGTATTAAACATACAATAAACATTCGGAAAAATGTATCAAGGTTAATTAAGAAATACTTTTATTTTTGGGGAACCAATAATCATGAAATTTGTGGCTTAACCAATCTACGAAAATATGTATCTAACAAAGTATAATGTTTTCTTTCCATTTATGGGAACAACCACTAATAAATAACACAATTTCTTTATATTGTGACATAGAAAAAATTGGGAGTAGGAGGTTGGAAGTTTGGTTGGATTTGGTTTATGATGTTTAAAGATCAATTTTCGACAATATACCAAGTATATCGTGCCGGTCAGTTTTATTGGTGGAGGAAACAGGATTACCCGGAGAAAACCACAGACCTGTCGCAAGTCACTGACAAACTTTATCACATAATGTTGTATCGAGTACACCTTGCCATGGAGTGGGTTCGAACTCACAACTTTAGTGGTGATCAGCACTGATTACACAGGTAAGAGGGGGGAGGTGCATTGGCACATTGTCCATGTTCACACTGTTAATTTAGAATGGAAGGTGTGTTAATGCTTAATATTAAAATGTACTTTTGTCAACACATAAACCTATAAATATGAAAAAAATGGATTCAGTACTTGTTATTACGGTACATTTTTATATTGTTAATGTTTTTTTATATTTTCAAATTTTATTACATTTTTTAATTGTTAAAGTTTTTTTTTTTAATTTTCAACTGTTGTTATGCATCGATTTTAGTTTGTATATTGACATCAGAAAATAGTTGCAGAAGTGAACGTGGTTGATTAGATGTCTGCTTTATTGACTGACAAGTTGCAATTCTTATGTCGCCCTTTCACCTATCAAATTTTACCGTTTATGTATTTGTTATACAGGGAACAGAAAAGAGAACGGGGAAATGCTTTATTTGCAAGAAATGATTTTCCAGGGGCCATTCATTCATATAACAAGTGAGTATATTATATTAGGTACAGAAATGTGTAAACATGCAATTTTATTTTTGTTTTCCACAAGTTTATAAAAACATAATATACTTTTTGTTTCCCAAATTTTTAATGATAAACAATTGTTATTATGAACTTAATGTAAGTTCATACAAATTAATGACTATATTCTATAGTTACACTCCCAGTTTTGTGGGATTTATATAGATGTAATGCCACTGTTTTGTGGGACTTATATAGATGTAATGCCACTGTTTTGTGGGACTTATATAGATGTAATGCCACTGTTTTGTGGGACTTATATAGATGTAATGCCACTGTTTTGTGGGATTTATATAGATGTAATGCCACTGTTTTGTGGGATTTATATAGATGTAATGCCACTGTTTTGTGGGACTTATATAGATGTAATGCCACTGTTTTGTGGGACTTATATAGATGTAATGCCACTGTTTTGTGGGACTTATATAGATGTAATGCCACTGTTTTGTAGGACTTATATAGATGTAATGCCACTGTTTTGTGGGACTTATATAGATGTAATGCCACTGTTTTGTAGGACTTATATAGATGTAATGCCACTGTTTTGTGGGACTTATATAGATGTAATGCCACAGTTTTGTGGGACTTATATAGATGTAATGCCACAGTTTTGTGGGACTTATATAGATGTAATGCCACTGTTTTGTGGGACTTATTTAGATGTAATGCAACAGTTTTGTGGGACTTATATAGATGTAATGTCACTGTTTTGTGGGACTTATATAGATGTAATGCCACTGTTTTGTGGGACTTATATAGATGTAATGTCACTGTTTTGTGGGACTTATATAGATGTAATGCCACTGTTTTGTGGGACTTATATAGATGTAATGCCACTGTTTTGTAGGACTTATATAGATGTAATGCCACTGTTTTGTGGGACTTATATAGATGTAATGCCACAGTTTTGTGGGACTTGTATAGATGTAATGCCACAGTTTTGTGGGACTTATTTAGATGTAATGCCACAGTTTTGTGGGACTTATATAGATGTAATGTCACTGTTTTGTGGGACTTATATAGATGTAATGCCACTGTTTTGTGGGACTTATATAGATGTAATGTCACTGTTTTGTGGGACTTATATAGATGTAATGCCACTGTTTTGTAGGACTTATATAGATGTAATGCCACTGTTTTGTGGGACTTATATAGATGTAATGCCACTGTTTTGTGGGACTTATATAGATGTAATGTCACTGTTTTTTGTATCCAGAATCTCTCTATGTGCTTTTTTTTTTCATTGTTTTATGTTATGGATTCAAAGTTCTAAATGTACAAATTACAGATACAAAACATGTTTTTGAAATCTATGTTTTTACCAATAATAAGGGGGTTTCTCTCACACAATCATATTTGTGATAAGAGCTTTCTCCCATTTAAATACATGTATGTAAAAACAAATTCCTGCATTCTTAATAGGTTTTGTCATTTCCCATATTCACACTCAGATATTTCAATAACATCATTCTTCTTCTCAAAAATGTCAGCTATTTTGTTTTTGTAAAATGCAAGTAAAAGCCAATATGACTATTAGACTCTGTCTCATCATCCAGAGTATATAATAGCTGTGTTAAATTTTGTCTATTTACTTGTTTATTTACAGAGCCATAAAGATTTTAGAATCAGGATCATTACAGGGATCTCCAGAGAAACTTCAGAGCCTTGCTGACTGTAGATTAAAATGTTGTAACAACATGGCAGCTTGTCAGCTCAAGGTATGCCTTATCATACCCTTTTTGATGATCTTTGTTTCATTTGGAAAATTAACATGACTTCTATTTACAAATTTTGCCTCTGATTTGACATTTATCAAGGACCCTATGGTTAAAATGTTTTAATATTATTTTTCTTTCAATGCCCTCACCATTTGAATGCAGAATTGGCTGGAATATTCTGTAAAGTTCTGTTTTTGTGTCAAGTGGGAAATACAATATGATCGCCATAAGTTTTAACATACACTGTAGGACCTTATGAGAAAATGAATAAAATAATTTTTCATGGTTGAAACTTGATTTAACCAAATAGTAGTTGCATAATCATTGAAAGGTACTTTTTAATGTTTTTGAGTTTTGTATCAGTCAGAAATCCCAAGATGGGTGCCACTGCACAAACCAATTTGAAGGACAACTTTTCTTAAATGGTCCACTACAAATTGTTTGTGTTATGGAAATTGAATTTGACTGGCACTGCAGGTATAATATGTAGGCAGGGTTATGGCTTTTTAATTCTTATTTCAAAATATTTCAGTTTTATTGTAGCAGTAAATTTTATTAGTGGATGAAACAGGAGAAATCCAACAACCTGCTGTAAGTCACCGAATTAGTTAATCACATAAGGTTGCGTACAAGTACATCTTGACATGACATGATTTAACAATGAGTAAATAACATCGTTATTTAGGGCTTTTTTTACATTCCCTTAGATGAGGGAAAGAAGTGGTAGGAAATCCCAAGGGAGCATCAACAATGTGTTTTCAGGTTTTATTGTTGTTGTATACATGTATAAGTACAGCATATATTTATATATATATATATGTGATACGATCTGCGAAAAGGGACCTTATGGGTGTAAAAATTCGAAATTCAGATTTACGTGTCTTTTTGTTAAATATATTGTAAGCTTTAAAACAAATCTTATTTCAGTCAATTTTGACCTCAAATAGCAGAGTAATGACGTTCTATACATTGTGTATCAAGGATCCCGTTTTCCAAAATCATCAAAGTTTACGACGTCGGTGACGTTGTTTAACTCATCTCTTCTTTTTTGTCATGATCTCGAGTGTTACGTTTTTTTTTTATATTGTAACATGTTATTTGTTTTTCATTTGAAATACATTAAAAGTCATGCACAGCTGAAAGAGAAAGGTAACAGAATGATAAAATATAACTGTACAAATGTACAGGGTATACTAATCACAATCGTGGTATTCTCATTACCGTATAAGGCGTTCATATTTTTATATGTCGTGGCTCACTTGCAATTATTGGAGAATATAAAGTTGTTTTTTCTTTTCAATTTGTTAATATTTATCTTGAGATTCTGATTCTACTGTTGTAAATGGTTTTGAAAACATAGCAGAACCTAGAGGGAAACCTTTCAGCTTGTTTATTCATACTCTTGAAACAGAGATGAATGCAAAATCGACAGACAGAAGCATATTTGGATATCTAGGTATAGGATTGCAACATGCACCTGTTCAAAATGTTATTTTTTACTGACGTAGTTTTCTTCATAATGACGTCGCCACCCATAAACGTCCTTTTCGCTGGTCGCATCATATATATATATATATTTGGTTGTTTGTTTGATAGTGTTTATGGCCACTTTCAACAATTTTCAGTTATATCGTGGCGGTCAGTTTTATTGGTGGAGGAAACCGAGGAACCTGGAGAAAACCACGGACCTGTCACAAGTCACTGACAAAGTATATATACATGTATATATCAGTATTATTTTTAATATTTTATTTATTTCAGGTTGAAGCCTATGATGCAGCAATATTATCCTGTCTTTCTGTTCTGGACTTGCAACCAGAAAATGTTAAAGCTCTCTTTAGGCTGGGTAAGGTAAGTTGAACTGTTGTTTCACACTGGAATATAATGTTAACATTAGCTCTGACAGCCCTGCCCTTGATATATAAGATGATAAAAAATGAAAGGTACAAAATGTCTATGTTTTAAGCTGGAATGACCTGACATTCAAAACTGAACCTACATGATAATAAATTGTTTAACATTATAAAAATGGATATAGTGGTGAATTTTGAAAAAAAAATTAAATCTCTGAAGCCACTGGGTCAAGTTTGAAGCATGTTGTAATGGGCCTTTTGTTGTCCCATTTCAGAAATATATTGACAGTCTTGCCCTCTATGCACGATGGATATCACTACTTAATCTGGAAATTTCTTGATATAAAAGAGTTATTCAATCTTAAGGGGTTAGGCAAGAGATCATAATTGACAAGCAAATTATTTGGTCTTTGTATATTGGACAGAGAACAATTCCTCATTTCTGTTAATTTTTGCAGTACAAATGTTCATACATAGTGTATTTGCTCTGGGTATTTTTCATAATATCTTGCCCTTTCTTTACTTTTATTGTTATATAATATCTTGCCCTTTCTTTACTTTTATTGTTATATAATATCTTGCCCTTTCTTTACTTTTATTGTTATATAATATCTTGCCCTTTCTTTACTTTTATTGTTATATTGTTTCTGTTTAAGGCACATACAGCAAAAGGTGCAACAAAAAATGGAATACAATATTTACAGAGGGCTTTGAAGCTTGAACCTGATTCTAAAGTAAGCACTTATATTTGTTTAAATCAGTAAGAATACTGTAATTTGTGGGACTTTGTTGAAAATGAATCCTTCTTTTTAAATATAAGTTAGAGAATACCGAAGGGGCAATCAAAAATGGACAATCCAGAGAAACTGGCAACATAGGGTACACAAGACGAAGAAAAATAAAATAAAAACACAACACACTATGTGTTTGACACCACTATGCGCAAACATGAGAATAAGACATGAGCCCTCCTACAAACAACTAAATTCTTGCACAAAAAATGATTTGTTATATATATGGGGGTTTTTTCGGATGAGGCTCATTCTATTTTCAACTAAAATGCATATGGTAAATGTTAACTCACCTGATCCAAAGAGTCATGCTAACTATTGTCATCACTTGGCATCTTTTGTTAACATTTCATATTTTAATCTTCTCCTCTTAAAACACTTGGTTAATTGTAAACATACTTTGCGGGAATGGATGATGTATGAAGAGTCCTCGAAACTAGTACCTCATTTTGTTCTGATTGGATGAAAAAGTTTAACATTGGGGCCTATGGAAAAATGGTTAAAAATGTCTTTTTCAGAAACTTAAAACAAAATTAAATATAGACACATTTTTGTGTTCTGACCACTACTGTTTTTAAAACCAGAAGAAAAATGTGTAAAATTTCAATGTTTATTCATTGGTTTCTGGTACTTTCCCTTTTATATTCTTATTTTTTATAGAATATTTTGAAGACAGTGATACTAATGTTGATATTCAAGTGGTGTCCTCACATTCATTATAGTATTACTGGTATACTCATACTTAAAGTACTACATTTGTCTTATACCCTTTAATTGATTTAGCAGAAAAGTCTATGCAATATTATGCTTCTTTTTTTTACTTATATCCTTTTTGTTCAGGTTGCAGCAATTTACTTGTATGCAGATTTTCAATAATTCTTTTTCTTCTTTCAGGTAATTAAACAGGAAATTAGAAAATTATTGCAGAAAATTAATAAAGAAACAGAGTTAGAGAAAAACATGTATAAAAAAATGATGGGAACAAAAACAACTCCAGTAGAGACGTCATCACAGACTCAGTCGGTGAGATAACAATTACTTGTACCTCTAAGGAAAGATAATTTAAGGCTTGTCATGGGGTTTAGTTTTATTTTTACCTGGTTTTAGCTGGTGTAGAGGTCATAAATTTGAGCTAGTTAGCCCATGCAACCCCTTTTTGAATTATTTGTGTGTTTGTTTGTTTGATGGTGTTTAACGCCACTTTCAACAATATTTCAGTTATATTTTATTGGTGGAGGAAACCGGAGGGCCCAGAGAAAACCAGCAACCTGTCGCAAGTCACTGACAAACTTTATCACATAATGTTGTATACCTCGCCGTGATCGATATTTGAACTCACAACACCAGTGGTGATAGGCACTGATTGCATAGATAGTTGTAAATCCAACTACCATGTGATCACGGCCAAGATGGCCCCTAGTTTTATTTGTAAAACAATGAAGAGTTAATGTACTCTATGTGGAGAATAAATAACATGCTCTTTACAGGAAATGTAATTACTTCATTCATATAAAATGTTTTTTTCTTAACAGTTTTTTTTGGTCATAAATTAGTATATTAATTTTTTTTTATACAAGTTGTCATTGACTGGTGATGCAGTAATGGTAATATTTATAATATTATTTCAGAAATCATGAGGTATGGTAGTTGGATTTACAACTACCTATGTAATCAGTGCCAATCACCACTGATGTTGTGAGTTCGAATCTCGATCAGGACGACAGGTCGATGGTTTTCTCCGAGTCCTTCGGTTTCCTCCACCAATAAAACTGATCGCGATGATATATCTGAAATATTGTTGAAAGTGGCGTTAAACACCATCAAGCAAACAAACAAACAGAAATCATGGGAAGATAAGTTTGCTGGTGGTGCCATAATATTTATGTCTACATAGAATACTTTATCAATAAGTTCAGATACACCACTTCTACTATATTTTAAAAGGGAATTTATCAAAACTTACCATATAAAGATTCACATAATATGGGGATTAGTTGGTTAATTTTTCATGAGTTATTGCCCCTTTTTACCTATAATATTATACCAAGAAATTTGTATGTATAACACCTCCTTCATTTTAAATTGGAATTCTTCAAATCTTTAATGTAGAATCACGTATAATTACATCAGTTTGATTTGACTATTTGAAGGATTTAGAATATTTCATCAAAATGTTGGTATACACAAATCCTTCATTTTAAATGGGAATTACAAGTTATCTTTCTCAAAAGATGAAAGAATGTGTGGGGAAGGGGTGACATTCATTTTTGTGTCAAAAATAAATCTTTTATTATATTTATGATATATTGTTCTAGAAATCATGGAAGTGGGCATTTGCTGGTGGTGCAGTGGCAGCCTTGGTAGCTACAGGTATGGCAGCATACAGATATGGAAATCATTGATACAAAAATATAGACATTCAAAAACAGCTGTGATCATTAAATATTTTTCTTTATTGTAATTTTTTGTTGCATCTTGTGAGATAAGTGGTGTAAAGATTCATAATAAACATAAAAATGCATGTGTAATACATCTAATTGTTTAAGGATTGAATGTAATTTTTGTAGTTTTATTGGCATGTAAAAGTGTTGACCAAAGTTTATTTTATAAGAAGTGCTGTAGCGCTTCATACAAAAATAAAATTTAACACTTCTACCACCCTATTAATATATTTAAAAATTGCATTCATTACTTATGATTACATTATTAAATACAATGAATAAAAATCTTTTTTTTTCTATGCCACAGCATTTAAAATCCAGGGGCATATTGTTTTACCCCTGTGCATACGTCCATTCATATATCCATTCACATATAGGGTACATGTTTGACCTGCCAAACCTTTCTGGTTGTTTTCAAGCTTAAACATTTTCATTTTACAGGATATCTGTATATATACCAAAGGTGTGCAAATTATCCCCTTTTTAAATTTCTTTATACTATCATAAAATTACAGCCTATAATTTACAGGTTGTTGAAATTCGACAGAATATTTATGGATATACCGAAGGTGCATGTTTCAGGATTTTTATCTCCTTCAATTTTTCGCCGGCCATTATATGTATCTGACAGACACAGCAAAGCACAAATAACCAATCACAGTTTGCGCATAAACCTCCTATATTTAACTGCCTTGTGACGGTCACATTTTTACCTCACTTTGTCAAAGGCAATATGAGCTTTTGTCATCACTTGACATCTGTTAAATTTTCACATTTGAATCTATAGAAGATCCTCTATGATGATTGCTCATTTCATCCTGATCCATTAACAAACATGGCAGCCATAGACCATTCTTGTTTCTGATTGGTCGATTTCTAAAAATCTTCTCCTCAGAAACCGCTTGGCCAAATGAACTGAAACTTGGTAGGAACCATCTATAGAAGATCCTCTATAATGATTGCTCATTTCGTCCTGATCCGTTAACAAACATGGCCGCCACAGGCAATTCTTGTTTCTGGTTGGTCGATTTCTATGAAGCATCTATGGAAGGTCCTCTATAAAGGTTGCTAATTTTGTCCTGATCCGTTAACCAACATGGTCGCCATAGGTAATTCTTGTTTCTGGTCGGTCGATTTCTAAAAATCTTCTCCTCTGAAACCGCATGGCCAAATGAATCGAATCCTGGTAGAAAGCATCTATAGAAGGTCCTCTATAAAGATTGCTCATTTCATCCCGATTGGACAAAAAATATGGTCGACATGGGCAATTCTTGTTTTTGATTGGCGGAAATTTAAAAAAATCTCCTCATCTGAATCTAGGAGGCACAATGAATTGTTAGTTGTAGTAATGATGTATGACAGGTGAGCAACACAGGCTCACCCCACTAAGCCTCTATTTATCATCTCCTCTAAATAAACAGGGCCTATTGGAATTTAACTTTGCAGGAATTCCTTATTTTGTCCTGATTCAGCATAAAAACATTGCAGCCATGAACAATTCCTCTTTCTTATTGGTAGAAACTTAAAAAATCTTCTCTGAATCTGCAAGTCTATATGATTTGTTTGTTGGTACACATAATGTTTGCAATATCCTCTACTTAACACTTCCACATTTGTCTTGATCAAGAAAAAAACATCGCTTCCATAGGGAATTCTGATTGGTTGAAACTTAGAAAAACATCTCATCTCAAATGATTTGTTAGTTCGCACAAATAATGTGTGTAAGGTCCTCTACAAAAATTATTTTAATTTTTTTTTAAACATGGTCACCATGAGGTATTGTTGTTTCTGATTGGCTGAAATTAAAAAGTATCTTCTCTGAAAATGAAAGTCCCAATCATTTGTAACTTAGTACAAATGATATATGCGAGATTCTTTTCGTAATCTTGATTTGGCAAAAACATGGGTACCATTGTCAATTCTTGTTTCTATTTGGCTGAAATTTAAAAGTTCTTCCTCCCATGAACTAGAAGTTCAGATGATTTTTAACATATAAAAAATGATATTTGAGAGATCCTTTAACAATATTTCTTGTTTCTGATTGGCTGAAGCTTGAAACTTTCAAAATCTTTTCTGAATCTACAAGTCCAAATGATTTTAACTTAGTACAATATGATCTTTGTGAGCTACTCTACAAAGATTCTTCATATTGCTTTGATCTAGAAGAAAAAATGGTCGCCATGGGCTATATTTATTTCTGATTGGTTGAAACCTACAGGTCAAAATGATATTTGTTGCATAGTACCAATGATTTATGTGAAGTACTGTACAGATTCCTCTAGTTCTAATAATAAAACCCTAAATGCTCGCTTACTCGCAAGGGTTATAACGGGATGCCATTACACGTAATGGAGCAGCCGCCGAGATTTTTTGCGCTCGCTTACAGAGCTTCTGACGCCTGCATTTATCAATAATAAGACATAACCTTTCCTTTTGTCCATTATTATAACAAGTTTTTATCACCTACCAGTATTTTAGAATGTAATTCCCACAAAATAAAATCTTCTCTTTGAAAATTTTGAATTTCGTCATTTCCGGCCTCACTATTTGGATGTCGATACTATATTTGGCGATTTAGGCGTGAATGTTTACCAATCGTAACTACTCGGCCATTCTCGCTATCCTGCAAATAACAGGGTAGCGAGAATGGCCGAGTAGTTACGATTGGAATGTTTACATCAGGTTGTAATAAGAAATACCATATTTAGAAAAGCTCCGCCTTCCGTAGTTTCCGGTTATGGAAAACGATCGATAAATTTGAACAAGGTTGTTGCTAACTTTGAAAAGCATATATTTCTCAGCCAAACCGATTTAACAAGGACTGGGATCATCAGTAATTGTTATAATGAAATGTTTGAAGCGTAAATAGTGAGTTTTTATGTTTCAACTGCAACTTTTTTTTTGCTCCATTGTGACGAATGGGACCGCGTTGTAGCTCTGCCGAGACACAAGTTTGTCACAGGAGCTACATTATTGCAGCTAAGATTCCTCAATCTTGTTCCAGTTAAAACCTGTCGATATGCAATTCTTATCTTTGAAACAGGCTCAGTTGAGTCTGTTGTTTTATATAGTACAGGAAGATGGCCACTATCACAGGACAACGGCAAACATGACTATGATGGGAAAATGTTTCTGAAACAACAAAAAACTTGTCTGAAATGTTCCTGATGTTGTCCTCTTAAAATGTACACAAATCGAAGATAGTATTGAACATAGTTAATATTTTTCATGATCAGAAATTGGAGAATAGCCTACTGTCCTACACTGAAGGGGAAAGTTTGAAATGACCTAACAAAAAAATGTTTACAAAATATATTCACAGAAAACAAAAACCTGACTGAACACTCGCTATCTTTACATAGTTATTGAATAATAAATTGATCATTTGTACATAGGTGAGTGATACAGACTCGAGTGAGTCTCTTCTTACTGATCAAATTGACCATATCTCTTTTTTATCAATGGTCAATACCTCTTTTCTATCAATGATTCCATACCTTCCGGTCAATGATTCAATACATGTACTCTCTCAATTGTTCCTTACCTCCTCATACTAATAGTTCCAGGACTCTCCTGTCAATGGGTCCATACCTCATCTATCAATGATTCCCTGTATGTACCCTGGATAGTTCCTTACTCCTATTAATGGTTCCATACCATACTCCCCTCTGTTAATTGTTTCATGCCTCTCCTCTGGTTCCATACCTCTTGCCAGTGGCTCCTTACTTCTCATCTATCAATGATTTCATACCTGTACCCTCTTAATGGTTCATATATATTACCTCTGATCTATCAAAGGTCCCATACCTGTACCCTCTAAATGGTTCATGTTACCTCTGATCTGTCAAAGGTTCCATATCTGTATCCTCTCAATGGTTCATGTTACCTCTGATCTGTCAAAGGTTCCATACCTGTACCATCTCAATGGTTCATGTTTCCTCTGATCTGTCAAAGGTTCCATACCTGTACCCTCTCAATGGTTCATGTTACCTCTGATCTGTCAAAGGTTCCATGTCTGTACCCTCTCAATGGTTCATGTTACCTCTGATCTGTCAAAGGTTCCATACCTGTACCCTCTCAATGGTTCATGTTACCTCTGATCTGTCAAAGGTTCCATATCTGTACTCTCTCAATGGTTCATGTTACCTCTGATCTGTCAAAGGTTCCATATCTGTACTCTCTCAATGGTTCATGTTACCTCTGATCTGTCAAAGGTTCCATACCTATACCCTGTCAATGATTCATGCTACCTCTGATCTGTCAAAGGTTCCATATCTGTATCCTCTCAATGGTTCGTGTTACCTCTGATCTGTCAAAGGTTCCATACCTGTACCCTCTCAATGGTTCATGTTACCTCTGATCTATCAAAGGTTCCATACCTGTATCCTCTCAATGGTTCATGTTACCTCTGATCTGTCAAAGGTTCCATACCTGTACCCTCTCAATGGTTCATGTTACCTCTGATCTGTCAAAGGTTCCATACCTGTATCCTCTCAATGGTTCGTGTTACCTCTGATCTGTCAAAGGTTCCATACCTGTATCCTCTCAATGGTTCATGTTACCTCTGATCTGTCAAAGGTTCCATACCTGTACCCTCTCAATGGTTCATGTTACCTCTGATCTGTCAAAGGTTCCATACCTGTATCCTCTCAATGGTTCGTGTTACCTCTGATCTGTCAAAGGTTCCATATCTGTATCCTCTCAATGGTTCATGTTACCTCTGATCTGTCAAAGGTTCCATACCTGTATCCTCTCAATGGTTCATGTTACCTCTGATCTGTCAAAGGTTCCATACCTGTACCCTCTCAATGGTTCATGTTACCTCTGATCTATCAAAGGTTCCATACCTGTATCCTCTCAATGGTTCGTGTTACCTCTGATCTGTCAAAGGTTCCATACCTGTATCCTCTCAATGGTTCCTGCTACCTCTGATCTGTCAAAGGTTCCATACCTGTATCCTCTCAATGGTTCATTACCTCTCATTTGTCAATGGTTCCATACCTGTACCCTCTCAATGGTTCCTTACTCCTCATCTATCAAATGTTCCATACCTCTACCATCTCAATTGTTCCTGACCTCTACTATATCAGTGATGATATACATGTACCCTTTCCATTGTTCCTTACCACCTCCTATTAATGGTTCCATATTTATACTCTCTCTATGGTTCCATACTTATACTCTTTCAATGGTTCCATACTTATACTCTCTCAATGGTTCCATACTTATACTCTCTCAATGGTTCCATACTTATACTCTCTCAATGGTTCCATACTTATACTCTCTCAATGGTTCCATACTTATACTCTCTCAATGGTTCCATACTTATACTCTCTCTATGGTTCCATACTTATACTCTCTCAATGGTTCCATACTTATACTCTCTCAATGGTTCCATACTTATACTCTCTCAATGGTTCCATACTTATACTCTCTCAATGGTTCCATACTTATACTCTCTCAATGGTTCCATACTTATACTCTCTCAATGGTTCCATACTTATACTCTCTCAATGGTTCCATACTTATACTCTCTCAATGGTTCCATACTTATACTCTCTCTATGGTTCCATACTTATACTCTCTCAATGGTTCCATACTTATACTCTCTCAATGGTTCCATACTTATACTCTCTCAATGGTTCCATACTTATACTCTCTCTATGGTTCCATACTTATACTCTCTCAATGGTTCCATACTTATACTCTCTCAATGGTTCCATACTTATACTCTCTCTATGGTTCCATACTTATACTCTCTCAATGGTTCCATACTTATACTCTCTCAATGGTTCCATACTTATACTCTCTCAATGGTTCCATACTTATACTCTCTCAATGGTTCCATACTTATACTCTCTCAATGGTTCCATACTTATACTCTCTCAATGGTTCCATACTCATACTCTCTCAATGGTTCCATACTTATACTCTCTCAATGGTTCCATACTTATACTCTCTCAATGGTTCCATACTTATACTCTCTCAATGGTTCCATACTTATACTCTCTCAATGGTTCCATACTTATACTCTCTCAATGGTTCCATACTTATACTCTCTCAATGGTTCCATACTTATACTCTCTCAATGGTTCCATACTTATACTCTCTCAATGGTTCCATACTTATACTCTCTCAATGGTTCCATACTTATACTCTCTCAATGGTTCCATACTTATACTCTCTCTATGGTTCCATACTCATACTCTCTCAATGGTTCCATACTTATACTCTCTCAATGGTTCCATACTTATACTCTCTCTATGGTTCCATACTTATACTCTCTCAATGGTTCCATACTTATACTCTCTCAATGGTTCCATACTTATACTCTCTCAATGGTTCCATACTTATACTCTCTCAATGGTTCCATACTTATACTCTCTCAATGGTTCCATACTTATACTCTCTCTATGGTTCCATACTTATACTCTCTCAATGGTTCCATACTTATACTCTCTCAATGGTTCCATACTTATACTCTCTCAATGGTTCCATACTTATACTCTCTCAATGGTTCCATACTTATACTCTCTCTATGGTTCCATACTTATACTCTCTCAATGGTTCCATACTTATACTCTCTCAATGGTTCCATACTTATACTCTCTCAATGGTTCCATACTTATACTCTCTCAATGGCTCCATACTTATACTCTCTCAATGGTTCCATACTTATACTCTCTCAATGGTTCCATACTTATTCTCTCTCTATGGTTCCATACTTATACTCTCTCTATGGTTCCATACTTATACTCTCTCAATGGTTCCATACTTATACTCTCTATGGTTCCATACTCATACTCTCTCTATGGTTCCATACTTATACTCTCTCTATGGTTCCATACTCATACTCTCTCTATGGTTCCATACTCATACTCTCTCAATGGTTCCATACTCATACTCTCTCAATTGTTCCATACTTATACTCTCTCTATGGTTCCATACTTATACTCTCTCAATGGTTCCATACTTATACTCTCTCAATGGTTCCATACTTATACTCTCTCAATGGTTCCCACCTCTCCTCTGTCAATTGTTCCATACCTCTTCTATGAATGATTCAAAACATCTCCTCTATCGATGCTTCCATACATCTCTGAATGGTTTTACCTTTCCTCGGGATCGTTCCATACCTATCCTCTATAAATGGTTCTATTTCTCTACTCTGTCTATGGTTCTATGCATGTACCCTCTCGATGGTTCCCAATTCGTCTTATTAACGGTGCCATACCAGATACGAACCGTAACTGTGGTTCTTACATCAAGTGTGTGAGCTTCTTCTACCAGTAATCATAGTCTATCTATATATATAAATGATTTGATATGATTTTGATTTTTGGTGTTTTAACGCCACTTTCAGCAATATTTCAGCTATATCATGGCGACCAGTTTTTGTGGTGGAAGAAGCCGGAGAGAACCATCACCAGAGGCGGATCCAGGATTTCAAGTTAGGGGGGGGGAGCAGTTAAAAAAATTGCGCCGAGCGGAGGGAGGCGCGAACATTTTTGGGGTATTTCGTGTGAAAAATCACGATTTTACGCCAAAAAAATCATATTTTTTCCAATTGCGGAGAGGGGCGCAAAATTTTTGGGGTATTTCGTGTGAAAAATCACGATTTTATGCCAACAAATCATATTTTTTCCAATTGCGGAGGGAGGCGCAAAATTTTTGGGATATTTCGTGTGAAAAAATCACGATTTTACGCAAAAAAATCAAATTTTTTCTAATTTTAGGGGCGGAGGGGGACGCGCCGCCCCTGATCACCATGGGCAAGCAACTGGTAAACTTTATGACTTGCGAATCGAGTGCACCCTTTTGGTAATTTACAAGGCCGGGCGCGAACTCACGCCGTATTGGTGATAGGCTTGTACGAGTTGTTATGTAACCCAACTACCTAACTCATTGAGCCACCCGAGCCCTTATATATATAAATGTATAATCATTATTTTGAAAGTGATTCTGAAACAAATTTTCATTTTATACCTCCATTCAGTCGTGTTTTAAATTAGAACAAAAAGGTTAAAAAGTACACTACATGTCGAATATATAACTACCCTGAAAAACACGAAACCCCGTGAAAACCATCAATCCCTCCCAACGGAAATTAAGATTGCAAAATCTGGTAGAATATAGGTTCTGTTGCGGGTGAGCACAGACATGTGGCAATCTAATTAAAATTAGATATTTGTTGTATCTCTTTGGTGATGGACTTATTATATATATAAATAATAACATGAAAAAAAGTACAACAAACATCTAATTTTAATAAGAATGGACATGTGGCAGAATTAACTCCCCTGAGTAGTATATGGGTACGGACAAAGTCGCATTTGAGGTGGATCGGACCATTGCGCGTGACCGGAAGAGACCTTGTCCGGAAGTGTCCCTGACCGGAAGTAGGTTTGCGCATTCCCGGCTTTTTCCCGTGATCCCTTGGAAGTGTCCTTGGGGTGTTCTCTACGACGTGCGCGTCCTATAACTCTAGGAAACCCCGCGTCCTATATTTAGTGACTGGAACTAGCCCTGGTTATCTGCCCCTTTTATTTTCGTATAGTGTCTAGGTTGTGTAGTACTTTGCTAAGAGTACATTTGATCACCCAATAGAAGGTCACTCTGCATTTATCCAGGCTTGTGACTGGCTCTACAGAGGTCGCATTAACCATTTTTTTTTTTTTTTTTTTTTTTTTTTTTTTCATACAACATGTTCAACAAGTAATAACACAAAATTCTGTACAATGGTCGTCGCTTCCACGGGATTTTCTAAGAGCCTGGTGACGTCTGTCATGCTATGTCCTGCACATCGATGAACGAGGTAAAAAATGCAATGATGTCCGCACACGGTAGATCCTTCTTCTTGTACTCGAACGGTATTGTAAGTCCAACTCGTACAATGTTTGTTCATAAAGTTCACGTAAGCCCTTAAAAAGGGTGGTCTTCCTGTAGGGTCGTAGTATTCCCCTCTTGAGTTGGCGTCGATGTATATAGCGACCCAGTGTTGTCCTATTCGATGGTCTGGATCCGTATTTCCCACAAGGGCCGAAGGTACGTTTAATAGTCTGGGTAATGTTTCTGGCATAGACTCCCTTAAACACCGGTCTGGAGTGGGGATGTTTTTTCAATAGAGTGTCAATCTCTAAGGTATTCATTATGCACTGTAGTCAAACAAGACTTGTCTGTTTCTATCGATTTCAATGACGTTGTCAAATTCTGCATACATGACGACGTTGATGGTCGCTGTAAGGGCTTCTGCGAAATGAATCTCCACACGTAAATTACCCTGTTTTATCAGTTGAAACGCCCCCACTTCTCTCTGGAGATGGTATTTCCTTCGTCTTGATACATCTTTCCCGTGCTGGTATAGAGTCCCATATAACTGCGAATATAACCTGCGTTTTCAAAGTTGGGTTGTAACGGTTTGGCGGGGATCTGTCGTCCGTCCATGTTCAGTGCCACAAAATTGATCGTGTAGTGTTTAAAATCGAAAGGGTTTTTCGTAATAGTCCCATTTAAGGCATTACTATCCACACATCCTATGATCAGTCTCTTTGGTAATTGGCCTAACAACATGTTGTCCTGTATGTAATTCATGTTGCCACTGGGAACCGTATCTACTTTGACTTCTATACGTCGGATGGGGTATTTACAGCTGGTCATTTCCCAAGCTTTGACGTGACCCATTCTTACGGCAGGACTTAACTGTACATTTCTCACAAATAAAGCGAGATCCTTGATTTTGATCTTATAGGTGTCGGCATCGGCCATTAGGGCGAACACGTCTCGATTTCGTCGTAATTTGATTTTCAGATTGACGTAATTCAGTAAATATTTCTCTTGACAAAATAAATCCAAGTGTAGTTTTCCCATCATCTGTACAGATTTGCTTTGGGCCGTCAATGCTTTCCGAGCCGTGAATCCTTTGTTATCGGTTGTTCTCGTATATTGATGTCCCGGTGTATCCTTGTACCACATGACCCCCGTTAATTGAGATTCTTTGGCAGCTGGACCATAGCTGAGTAATGTTTCTATGTAAGCTCGGTAAGGGTACAAGCTGGTCGGTGGTGAAACCAGTTTTTCGTTGAGGCTAACACTGACATCACTAAAGAGGGAATGCATCCATAAGTTGACAGGTCCAACGTCCGCTCCGGCATCCAATGCAGTATCGTCGTCAGCCACGATTTGTGCTTCCACAAACAGGTAAGTATTAGCCAAATCGATGTATTCATCTCCCGCCCCACTGACGGCAAATTCGTAAGGTCCTTGATCCGTCAGAGCTGAGGTCAATCCTTTCTGCTCCCAATACCCATGTTCCACACTGGTCTGTGTAGGTGGAACTTCAAATAAATCCAGTTCTGATTTCGTGCATTCGCATGAGTTGGGGTGTACAAGTGCCATTCTTATCCGAAAATATCATTCGATGTGTTCCGTTGCTTAGTCTGCCGACGTCTGGTCTTTTTTCGCTTGGCAGGTCCTTTAATAGCTCGTTGTCCTGGGGGTCCTACCGTGTCCATAGCTTTCTGGAATAAGTTTTGTCCTGTTGATTTCAATCGTGCTTCTGCTGCCTGTTTGATATTTCTTCCTTGTACGACATCTCCGGCAATATTTAAGCCTCGCGTCCTAGGGTCTTTGCTCCCTTTTTCAACAAAGGCAAGGCTGCTTTAAAGAGACCCCCAAAGATACTGCCAAGTCCATGTCCTCTTTGATATCTTCTCCCCGTAAACACCGGATATCCTTTCCCGGAGAAAGCGAGGTCAAATTATTTGCTTGCAAGGAAATAATAAATCGATGGTAATTTTCGTTATCAAAAGGCGAAAAGTGGTACGATAAGATGTTTAATGTGAAATATTTACCTTTATTTCATCTTTTTAAAGCTTTTTACCAATTTCCAAAACATATAATTTTTTTGGTCAAAATCGTAGCTAATGCCTCTTTAAAATAGGTTATATAGAGTGTATGCTTAATTTTAGAAGGACCCGGGTGGCTCAATGAGTTAGGTCGTTGGATCTAACAGCTCATACAAGCCTATCACCAATACGGCGTGGGTTCGCGCCCAGCTTTGTAAATTACAAAAAAGGGTGCACTCGACTCGCAGCCGCAAGTGATAAAGTTTACCAGTTGCTTGCCCAGGGTCGGTGGTTCTCTCCGGGTACTCCGGCTTCCTCCACCACTAAAACTGGACGCTATGATATAGCTGAAATATTGCTGAAAGTGGCATTTAACACAAACAATTCTAATTCTAATTCAATTAATTTTAGAGCTCCCTCGCATGTTTTATTACTGTTTTAGGCCATATTGATATTTTCCAAAAAATTTCCATATACGTTAGTTAGATGGTATATAGAAATGTTTTGGAAAATGTCAATATGGCCTAAAATAGTAATATGCCAGGGGGCTCTAAAATTAAACATACACTCTAGATAACTTATTTTAATTATTAAAAAAAATCCTGGACCCAAGTGCCTGTGGAAATGAGGACAAAACAAACAGACAGCACAAGAGTCTGGTCAATGAATAGTCTTAGTTAACCTAATATTAACTACTAAGATTGAATATGTTGGTTGTAGACCATTACTCAACAAATGAAAAATCAGAATTGATACTTCTAATATATTTAATAGAACAACATATTAGTAACTATGTTTTCGTTCTAAAATCGTTCTAAAATCCCTTTAGAAATGCCTGTACCAAGTCAGGGTCATTACGGTTTTCACAGTTTCCGGTCGTTGACTGATTTTGTCTGTTTATATAATTATGAGTTTTGGCTTTACCTTTGTAAGATTGTTCGGAGTTCGGTAATTTTGTTATTACCCTTATTAAGTTTAAATTTAAACCGCTGATCTAAATTGCTGAAAATGCAAAAACTGTGTGCCGCTTGACTTTAAGCAACCAATCAATCAACTACATTGAGCCAACTTTTGGCATGCGGTGGTCTTTCGGTAGTCCCCTTTCATCATAATTTATCTGCTATTCCTATTCCTCCATTCAATATTAGCTACAGATACTAAAACAGACATTTTTTAAAATCATTTTTGCACCAAGAAGAGTTTGAGGATACCAAAGGGGCAATCATAATCCGTATATCGAAGAACAGACAACACAATGGCCAAAAGAAAAAGTACAAAAGGACAAAAGAAGTCAAGTCTCGTCTCCTACACGGCTAGGAAAGTCACAATTTTGATAGAATAAAAAGTCGCAGGGCAAAATATTTCTTATCTAATTTGGACACCAATAAAAATGACAAATATTTAAAAATGTGTCTTTTTGTCCAATGAAGTTGGAATTTTATTAAGAATTGAATGCATTCTTTTGAAATTTCATTGGGGTATGAAAGCGTTGACCGAAGTACATTTTCAATGAAGCGCGATAGCGCTTCATGTTAAAAATGTAGTTCGATCAACGCTTTCATACCCCAATGAAACTTCAAAAGAATGCATTCAATTCTTATAATTATATTTAAATCACACCAAAATGTAATATGGTTTGAATTTTTCGTTGTGAATTTTATTTGTGTTAGATTATTTGCTGTTGGAAATTACTACGCCATTGATTGTTTATATCTGACGTCGTCGTGGAGGCACGTGCAAGTTCGGATTTGAGTTTCATTGGGATGTGAAACATCACTTTTATAATCATGTGACCACTTCATAACCAATCATATTGTAACATTTCAATGAAAAACGGAAGTAATGTAATTATCACGAAATAAAAAAAAAAATCATATTACAAATTGTGACTTGTTGTCTTATTGCCATTCTCGCACCGTGATATCACTCGGTGGAGATTGTGAATCAAGTTATGTTTCAGAAATTACATGGGTATCTGGAAGGTTTTAAGTCACACTAAATGAAAAGGTAAGCTTAGAAAAAACTACAAAAATGGTAGAAAATCTTAATGATTTTTTTTTTTTTTTTTTTTTTTTTTTTTTTTTAGCTATGTAGGGTTAGGGAATGGACCACTGCATGAAACAAATGCCTATGCCGTTTACACATTTATCGTGCGACTTTCAATGCGTAAATCAAACGAAGTCACCGGAAATGACGGCCTCTTAATAGTATTACAATTTATTTTTGACCTTCACCTTTAGCAATGTTTTGGCGTGGAAAGCGAACATCAAGTCATTTCATCACATAAATCATATAGATGTGATCACACAGAATGAAATATATATGTTAACAGACAAACAATGAACACAACGGTTCAAACTTAAATGTAAGACAATGAGTAGCACATTAACTGGAAAGGAAGCAGGTCGATGCGGCCCCAATAGCCGTCCGGCCCTAGTCGATCCGGCCCCAAATAACAGTCGTTTCGGCCCCAATATAAAATATCATGAATACACTACATTACAACACATTTACATGCTTAGAAGTTAAAGTCAGGGGCGTAGCTAGCCTTTTTTGCAGTGCAACCAACCAAAACTGGATTTTTTTTTACTAGATGCAAAATGGTGCCTTCTGTCTGAGGTGTTTTCATGAGTAAATTGAATACATAATAAGCAACACATTGATTTCATGATGTTGTCAGATAGAATTTACTTAGAATTGCCCAAAATCTGTTCTTCGTGTCTTAGCAGTCACAAACTTCTCTATAACATTGTCTAAATCCACACTGAAATCGCGATGGATATGCATTAATGCTAGTGTCGTAGTGATGACAACCTATCGTTATTCATTGTTGATCGTACATATGTCTTCAACCGACGTAGTACACTGAGCAATCGCTCTGTGGTAGCACTTGTTACCGGCATTGTCAACATGATACACAAGATGGTATCTATAGAAGGATATAGCACCGGGTTTACCGCATCAAGTGTCTCACAAAGTGAAGTTGGCATTTGATCGCGAGGTGTTATACTCCAGCGTGTTTGCCATCGAGCGACCTCCCTCTTGAATTCGTCTAAATTACATGTCAGGTCAGTCTGGTATGTCTCATACAATGTCGCGATTTGTTCGTTCGTAATATTTCCTATAACACGAGGAAGCAGATACTGTGCATAGAAGCGATTTTCTGATTTGATCAGACACGACTCCAATTCCACTATCATGTGGTCTATAAACGCATAGTACAAAGAAACTTTCCAATACTGTGTTTTTATTCCTTATTTATTTTATTTTTTTTTGCTCTTTATTGTTTTTTTCAGCGCGCCGATGTGCACGCAACTGTGTGTTGGCGCATAGGGAGCTACGTGCCTGAAAGTCATTAATATTTTTCTTGTTTTTCACTTTCTTTTAACATAAAAGAAATTAAAAAGAAAGCCTTGTCCAAGCAAAATCTTCAAGATCATTAACACTTAATTATAGTCTATTGTTCTTCATTTATATTGGTAATATGGTGGGGATTAATTAATATTGTAATCACAGAAAAAAGGGTAATCTTATAGATTAGTGGCGTAAATTCGCAATTTTCAAATGGACGGCGTAAATTATTTTCTAAATATTTAAGCACATTTTTAAAAGGGTCCCTGTAAAGTGAGATCCATGGATCCACACTCAAAATATAGAGAATATGTGAAACGAAAACTACGTCAACAATTTGGAACGTCCAGGGCACTGTTTCAGACATACATTTGTACCTTTCCGAATTTCGATGGAGGAACTTTCACGGAATGATGACAAGTTCAATGCACTTATGTGTTGCATCGCTGACTTACATGTTGTATAACTTGATATAATTATATCATATTTTGTCCTACTGATTGTGTAGCAATATTATTTCATGTGCTTTGTCAATATACAACCTTTAAAATGGCTTTAATAATTTACACCGCTATACTATAGTACAGTACAGGGACATGGTACGATAGATGTCCGACATGTCGGATCTGACATGTCAGACCTTGGGTCGGACAGAGACAGGTAATAAAATACCTGTATAGAAACAGCAGGGTGCAATTAACAAGATTAATTATACGATGCTTGGCTAGTTTTATCTACATGTACCTGTTACAGGTGATAATTAAGTTGAAACAATGTTGATTTCATTAAAAGTAGGTCACAAAAATCAATATTGTGCAAATACGTAATTACCGTTTTACTCGCGGCAGCATGTGTTAAAATCGTACCCCTGCTCGCTTCGGGTACATTTATTGCACCTTATTTCCATTATGTCATTCAAACTAGGACATGTATCCATTCCTAAGAGACGCATCTTTTCGCTCCTGTTTTTGTTTTGTGCATACATAGCTCAGTTTTCCAGAATTTTAAGATTTTCAAACATTTATTGCAAAATTTTTCGTAGAGGACCCTTCGTTGACAGAAGTGATGGACCACTGAATTCCTAATGCATTACTTCAACGATAGGGTCAGAAAAGTTCCAAACATTTATTATTTTGGCGCAATATTTTGAAATCATGACCAAGAGAAAAAGAAACTACCGGTACCAGTCCACAGATAAATCAGTTTTTCTTATTGCCTGTTAATGATAACTACAAACTTAATTAAATGTTTTACCATGTAACTATAAAAATGATAATATGAAAAGTAATAATTGATTTATTGATTGATTTTAGTAATTTTAAGGGATGACCAATTTTTTTAATTGAGAAAAATTATTTTGAAATTAGGAAATACAATTTCTTTATACAATGTAATAAAAGATATGAATATGAACTTATTTAATTTAATTCCAATCATAATTTTTAATATATTTAATTCCAAGAATAACTTTTAATATATTTGGTATAAACATATTTATTCATGATAAACTGGTATAATATTACAATACACACAAATTTTGTTTGAACATGACAGGATTCAGAAACAAGCTAAGCTTATACTAATCCGTCTCCTAATATATTTGATTCCAAGAATAACTTTTAATATATTTAATTCCAAGAATAAGTTTTAATATATTTAATTCCAATAACAGGGTTTGAAGCTAAGGAAATATTTTAGGGGCCAAGTGGGCCCCTACCAAATTAATTTTGGTAGCCCACACAATTTGTTAGGGGCCCATCAGGTGCGCCTGCCACCTTGCTTGTGAGGTGCCCTATGGCAGGGGGTCCGGGGACCACTCAAGGCCCCCGGAAGCCCTGGGATAAATGGTGTAAAATCCTGCATTCTGGCCATTTCCTGGCAGCAAAATTGGTCATTCAGAAACTATAATTTAATACAGAAGATAAAAAATTTCCAAAACATTTTCCTCAAAATAAACTTATTTTACAAGTACCAATACACTATGACTTCAGAAATTTATAGTTGAAATCAAATTTCGGGGCGATTTAGAGCTTGAGTGTGGATGTTTGTAGCTTGTACATCCTGTAGTACATGTAAATGAATTTTCATTTTTTTTGTTCTTTGCAATATGAACAAACCATGCCGGTTTCAGTATCAACTAACCATGGACGGTTTTGTTTCCATTCCTTTAAAAATTGTCTAGAGCGTTTGGACTTTTCGTAATCTCTAAAATATTGTGTTCTCTGTTCATTTTGCCTTTTAAGAGGCCCAGAGTTCCCCAAAAAGAACTGATATTTTGAACGAATCAAAGTCGGAAAAGTGTACTATAAATTTCCGTAATATGACTCAACAGAAAACGGCATGGTTTGTGCAATATAAAGACAATAGAGAAATCATCGTTGTTAAAAGAATTATTTGTTACCTAAATCCCTTTACAACAACAACTAAATTCTTTATTTCAATCCTCAAATGATGCAAAATTAATGCAAAAATTGACACCTTATACAGAGGTGTTAAATAGAACAGCCGTACATCTCCTTAACTGGAGATAAGATTCGCATACATCAAAATAAGCTGGTTCCCGGGCTACTACACTTCGCTACTCTAAGCGTAATATAAGCGGATATCAGTTTGATATCAAAACAAAAAATCAGGGCTTAAAATCGATCGATGGAAATGTCAATATTTTTCGGATTTCGATCTTGGTGAATAGGAATTATTACATATAGATTTACACTATTTAATTTTTTTCTAATTTTCACTCACCAAGTGGACGACTGAGATGAGATTTTTAAGGGCCCACACTGAAATTTACTCGCAAATGGCGAGTGGGCGACCGCTAATTTCAAACCCTGAATAATAACTTTTAATATATAACAACAATTTTCATGTTTATCTTTATTTGTATGTAAAAAAACAAAAAGCAATAACAAAATAAATAAATAAAATAGCTCATTTTTTATTTCAAATTATCATTTGCTTTCCTTTTCACTTTGTCTCCATCTTCATATTAAAATTATACCTGAAAACGAAGATAATAATTCAACAATATAGCCATAAAAATTTTTGTTTCCTGGATATGTTAATTGATCCCAGTACAAGTTTATAACACCTTAATCAGGTGTTCCAGGTAGATTTTATATATTGTCACAGCAGGTATGCAGTGATCTACCTGTATCAGACTACATGTCTGACATGTCTGACCAGATGTCTCTCAGAGTGATATGTAGTACCATGTCTCTACCTGTACTGTAGGTCTTACAAGGTATCCAATTTACTCTGCTAATCTATAGGATTACTGAAAAAAGAACTCCAAACCCAAGCCATTTATTGTACAAGCATTTTCCTCTGAAACCACTTGGCCAAATGAAGCATCTATGGAAGGTCCTCTAAAAATTGCTAATTTAGTCCTGATCAGTTAACAAACATGGCCACCATATGTAATTCTTGTTTCTGATGGGTCAGTTTCTAAAATGATCTTCTCCTCTGAAACTGAGTAGCCAAATGAACCGAAATTTGGTAAGAAGCACCATGGAAGATTCTGTATAAAGTTTCCTCAAAGCAGAATGAAAGGTGAGCGACACAGGCTCAGTCAGTCAGTGGGGAGCCTCTAGTTTACTTAAACTGGTCATTGAACAAACATTTTTCCAGAAATCTCCATTCCCGGTGTTATGTAGAGACCACAGACTAATACTGCAATACTGCAATAGATGTTGTTCAAGAAATGTTCTTATATATAGACTGCATTCATTTCCAGGTGTGCATTATGCCCTTATGATCCAAACATAAAAACAGACTTGTGAAAATTTCAGTTGTTTTAAGGACCAAAAATAGAAATGTATGAAGCAGCATTAATATTGTGATATGAAAATTCACTTTTAAACAAGTGAATGCTCCTGAGTCTTGTGTTCAAGTCCTGGGGGATCAAATATGTTATGATTTGCTATGAAAGTCGATCATATATTTATCAGGTGGGGACCGTTGTGATCGAATGTGCAATCAATGTCTATCACCACTAAAGTTGTGAGTTTGAACCCTGTTCATGCCAACGTGTACTCGATACGACATTATGTGATAAAGTTTGTCAGTGATTTTCTCCAGGTCCTCTGGTTTTCTCCACTAATATAACTGAACGCCACGATATAGCTGAAATATTGTTGAAAGTGGCGTTAAACACTATAAACCTAATCCAAACCTATTTACCAGGTGAGCGATGCAGACTCATGTGAGCCTCCAGTTCATTTTACTTATCAATAGGGACACATGGCTTTCGTGACAGATTCATATATTTTTAGTTCACCTGGACCAAAGGTCCAGGTGAACTATTGCCATCACTTGGCGTCCGTTGTCTGTCGTCTGTAAACTTTTCACATTTCAAGCTTCTTCTCAGAAACCACTTGGCCGATTGGAACCGAACTTAGCAGGAATGTTCCTTGGATGGTCCTCTACAAAGTTACTGTTTTTCGTTTCAGTCGAATATTCAATATGGCTGCCAGGGCCAATAATATGCTCTGATTGGCTGAAATTTCAAAGATCTTCTTCTCTGAAACTAATGAACTGACTGAACCCAAACTGTAAAGGAATGATCATTGGAATGTCCTTTACCAAGTTACTGTTTTTTATGCCGATCGGAAATCCAAGATGGGCGCCATCGCAGGACATAGATTAACATTGGACCCTATGGGAAAATGTTCAAATGCCTTCTTCTCAGAAACTACAAATATGATTAAAGCCAAACTGTACATGAATGTTCATTGGATGGTCCTCTACAATCTTAAGGTTTGTTGTTCCGATATGAAATTCAAAATGGCGGCTACGGCAGGACTTAGTTTAACATTGGACCCTATGGGAAAAATGTTTCAAAATGCTTCTTCTCTGAAACCACTTGGACAGTTGAAACCAAACTGCCCAGGAATGATCATTGGAAGGTCCTCTACAAAGTTTCTGTTTTTTATGCTGATCGGAAATCCAAGATGGCCGCCACCGCAGGACATAGATTAACATTGGACCCTATGGGAAAATATTCAAATGCCTTCTTCTCAGAAACTACAAAAATGATTAAAGCCAAACTGTACATGAATGTTCATTAGATGGTCCTCTACAAACTTTATGTTTTTTGTTCAGGTATGAAATTCAAAATGGCGGCTACGGCAGGACTTAGTTTAACATTGGACCCTATGGGAAAAATGTTTCAAAACGCTTCTCTGAAACCACTTGGATAATTGAAACCAAACTGCCCAGGAATGATCATTGGAAGGTTCTCTACAAGGTGTGTGTTTTTTATGCCGATCGGAAATCCAAGATGGCCACCACCGCAGGACATAGATTAACATTGGACCCTATGGGGAAATGTTCAAATGCCTTCTTCTCAGAAACTGCAAATATGATTAAAGCCAAACTGTACATGAATGTTCATTGGATGGTCCTCTACAAACTGTACGTTTTTTGTTCCGATATGAAATTAAAAATGGCGGCTACGGCAGGACTTAGTTTAACATTGGACCCTATGGGGAAAATGTTTCAAAATGCTTCTTCTCTGAAACCACTTGGACAGTTGAAACCAAACTGCCCAGGAATGATCATTGGAAGGTCCTCTACAAATTTTCTGTTTTTTATGCCGATCGGAAATCCAAGATGGCCGCCACCGCAATACATAGATTAACATTGGACCCTATGAGAAAATATTCAAATGCCTTCTTCTCAGAAACTACAAGTATGATTAAAGCCAAACTGTACAAGAATGTTCATTAGATGGTCCTCTACAAACTGTACGTTTTTTGTTCCGGTATGAAATTCAAAATGGTGGCTACGGCAGGACTTAGTTTAACATTGGACCATATGGGAAAAATGTTTCAAAACGCTTCTTCTCTGAAACCACTTGGATAATTGAAACCAAACTGCCCAGGAATGATCATTGGAAGGTCCTCTACAAGGTGTGTGTTTTTTATGCCGATCGGAAATCCAAGATGGCCACCACCGCAGGACATAGATTAACATTGGACCCTATGGGAAAATGTTCAAATGCCTTCTTCTCAGAAACTACAAATATGATTAAAGCCAAACTGTACATGAATGTTCATTGGATGGTCCACTACAAACTGTACGTTTTTTGTTCTGATATGAAATTCAAAATGGCGGCTATGGCAGGACTTAGTTTAACATTGGACCCTATGGGAAAAATGTTTCAAAATGCTTCTTCTCTGAAACCACTTGGACAGTTGAAACCAAACTGCCCAGGAATGATCATTGGAAGGTCCTCTGTTTTTTATGCTTATCGGAAATCCAAGATGGCTGCCACCACAGGTCATAGTATTAACACAGAACCATATGGGGAAAATACAGAAATATATTCTTCTCTGAAGCTATTGCACTGATTGAACCTAAACTGTGCATCAATCATTGGAAGGTCCTTTACAAACTTTGTGTTTTTTATGTTGATCTGCAGGACATAGTTTTTACATAGGACCAATTGGTTTTTTTTATTACCAGGTGAACGATACAGGCTCTTGAGAGCCTCTGGTACTATGCTAAACTTGTACAAGGAATACCTAGTTTGAATATGGGATGTTTGACTCCTCCTGATCATATATAATAGAGTCTTCAAATACCAGAATACAAATAACTTTTATTACCAAGGAATAGTGCCTTTTTTCATGATTTATTAAGTGTTTAATTTAATTGATTTTCATCTTCTTGTACTTTTAATAAGTTCTATAACATATACATTTTTATAGACTAGTAGTCTAGTAGTTATTCACCATTAAGGTGGGCAAACAGACCAGTTTCATGCAATATTCAAGGAAAATCATGCATTGTAACATATATTATTATTACCCATAATCTGTACAAAATTAGAATGTTGTAACAACATATAAACTTTCTAGTTGCTATTCAATTATTCTCTGATTTTTTTCAAGGTTGAAATATCTACAAATTATAAGAAACTTATTCTCAAATTATAGTCCTTTCTGTTGCTCTTACTAGAATGAATACCATTTTGCTTGTTATAAGGGAAATAACTCGTATAAAGTAAATATAAAAACATATTATTTTAGAATCAAATTGGGAATGCACAAAAGGTATATTGATCAATATTTATATTTTTTATAATCATTGACTTTTTTTTCAGACACCCCACATTATTTCCCAGAAACTCCTGAATTCTTCAGTCATCATTATGGACATGATGTTTTCTTCAGACAGATTCAACATGGTTTCCATGGATCATAGCTATTCTAAACCTTGGAGTGCCCATCCTGATGCCAGTAATGCTAGACCAATAAAAAAATTGTATATATCTAAACTGCCTCACCTGATGCAAGCTCATGTTCAAAATAGGTAAGGTAATGAGTATAGAGGATTCCTCATAATTATCTGATACAAAGTCACCTCAACCCCTATACAGTGGATTCCACATAACAAAATCATTCCCCTAAGCTCCTTTACCTGACTCAAGCTCACACTCAAAATATCTGAGGTGATAAGAACAGTGCACATGTGTTCCACATAAATATCATATACAAAGTCATCTTCTATTTAAGCTTCACTCTAGTATGCTGTTAAAGGCATGTTGGCTATATAGGCAATTCCCTATACATAATTACAGTAGAACTTCACTTCCTCGAACTCGAAGGAACTGTCAAAATGTGTTTGAGCAATCAGAAGTTCGAGCCACCGAGGTCCCGTATTTTCAGAGAGAGAGAGAAAAATCTGGTTCTGACCTGGGACAGTTTCATTATGCTATGATAACTGATTCACAGTAAAGTGGGCCTTTCTCTTATTTTTTTTTAATCCTTTAGAAAGTTCTCAAAGACCGGCTTCTGAATACCTCTTTGGTATCTTCAAACGTTCCTTAGAAACGTTTTATTCACTTTGTTCGCGATCTATTTTATATACAGGAAATACGAGGTCGGGTATTAACACTTGGATCGATATCAGTATAACGCTTGATAATTCGGATATATATTTTTAATGGCCAATTTTCAAATTTTAGCCAATGATAATTTTCTTTATTTTTATTTGAATTTGAAGCAAAATATTACCGGTAATCGTAATTAATGGTTAATAATCAAGCCACAGCTGAATTTAATGACTAATGAACACAAATGATGACAAGTTTATCCCTCTACCTGTAATTGTTAAGTAAACAATTATCTGTTGATAATCTGACATTTATCACACTTTGCTGTAAGCACATACAACCGTAACATACATCTGTCAATTAAATTGCGATGTTCGAGTTTGACATGGTAAAACTCATGATTTTATTATTGACAGGACCATATAATGAGTTCGACTGTTCGAGGTATCGGTGTTCGAGCAAAAGGGTTATTTTTTGCTTAGAAATATATGGAAAATTGACGGGACTTTCAAATCAGTTCGAGCCATCCATAGTATTTGACCCATCCGAGTTCGAGGGACCGAAGTTTGACTACAAAGAAGTTTCATGAAAACTTTAATTTAAGAGTGAAATAAAAAATACAAATGTATGTGTTTCCAAATATCCACTTTAAAGTGCTTTTAGATTTAATCCTATCTGATTTCTGTATTCATTTGTTGGTACAGTATATTGTAGTACCAGGGATTGCGCAGTCGGTCGCCAATATCGCAATTTGCGATTTTTTTTCTTGACTGGCGACTGAAATCGACTGCTGGCGATTTTTTTGGCATCTAGATTTCCTTGTGTAAATTTATAGATAATCACTGTGTACCGTAACGAAAATCAATAAATTATTGACAATTGATTTTCGCAAGTGACGAGTATTTCCCGTACCCAATTCGTCACTTGAATTTTCAAAAAATCGTAGAAAAATGTTTGTAACAATCCATTCTTCTTCTTCATTTGCTGATTAAAACTAATTAGTCACAACATGACAATTTTATTAGGGACCGACGACCATTTAACTTGAAGGGGGGGGTTATGGTTTTTTTCTAAAAAAATATTCTGATTCCCAATGTTGCTGAAAAAAATATTCTGATTTTGGTGGAGGAAAAAAAAAATAATCTGATTCAGAGTTTTTGTCATATAACCTAATGTTAAATTCTGGAAAAAAAATTCGTGCTTTGCGCGACAAAAAAAATAAATATTCTAACTCTTCTGTTGTCGGAAAAAAAAATTCTGAACGAAACAAAAAACCATTACCCCCCCCCCTTCAAGTTAAATGGTCGGTCCCTTACATGTTATAAGCCAATCGACGGATTATAGAATTTTTTTTTTTATTGCGTAATCTTTTATCACACCTGGCTTGATTTACCTGGTTAAAGATAATGACCTCGACAAAGAATTCAATCAACGATAATGATATTTTTTTTATTGTTATGATTGACATGTACTCAAAATGTCACAGTATGTATTTTAAGTGGACATATTTTTGTAATCATCATTCGTCCACCATAACCAAGGACATACGTCCTTGCCATAGCGAACTATTTTTGCCACTTTCATTTATGAAAATGTCGATATCATGTTTATACTGGAGTTCGGAGTTAGGAAGTCTTGTGTCTATCGTACACATGTATTTATTAAGTATTTTGACAGTGACCTTCTCGAAAAGTCATAAACTTTGGTTTATAAAAAATCTTAAAAAATAAAAATGGCGCGATGTAATCCACCGATACTTTTAACCAAACGAACTTTTGCTATATTTATTCTCATTTCTGTGAAATATAATCTTAGTTTTCATATTTAATATGGTCATTTTTTTTATATGCGAAGGTTGGCCATTGAAATGCACTGCACGAGGACGCATAAGTTTTTTATCGATCAGCATCCGGGTAACAATTGCGTTCTATTTATAGAATTATTTACAAACAGACATGTGGAAAAAAAAATAACCAGTCAGTATTTTTATTCCAATTGTTGCAATTTGATTATGAGATCTGAGAAATAATTATTTATTTTACAACTTGCTTCAGTTTTTGACGTTTGTTCTATTCATTACCTACATTTTGTACAAAGTATCTAGAAGTTGGACATATTTTTTTCTGCTGAAGACTACACAAATGTTGTGGTATTAGTCCAAAGCACAGTAACATTTCAAAAAGGGTGGGGGTTATAAACTTATTACAATTTGTGTGGTATTAGATCAAAATCATGGCAATGTTATGTTTTATCAGTTGGTTTCTAATTTGCAGAGTATGTTCCCATCCTAGGAGGTTTTCATAGCTTTTCAATCTCCATTACTAACTAATAAGGCAAAGTAACTGATTATAAGATTAAGCTCTGACATTAAAAATCTGTTCCGCAAAAGTGACTAATGGTCTCAAAGTCCTGGCTGAATCCCTGATAATCCATAAAATACAGTATATTGTAATAAATCATATAAATCTTTTTGTTTTTGATGATGAAATCGAAATGAAAAACAGAAGTACAATACAGACATTAACATTTGTACAAACAAATCCGGATCATTTATACATGAAACTGGTAGTGGTACATGCAATTATCCACTGTTTCGGTTCGAAAAAATTGGCTCCTTGTAAAAATTTTAGCTGGCTCCTAAACTGGCTCCTGACTTTCAAAACTGGCACCTGGCGATTTTTCTTGCTCCTACTTTTTGGGAGCCAGAGCAGCCCCTGTGTAGCACCCATTAAGAATTGTCACTTCTAACATTAAACAGCACAGTCAGAGACATACGCTACATTATTGCATGATAAGTCACTGTATATATTGAGGAGCCTAATTCTATTCTAACATGGCTTTATTTTCAGAGATATGGAGATTGATGTGATGACAGTTACAGAGAAACCTAAGCCTCCATATGATATGGCTAAAGCCCGAAGTCTGATGCAGGAGTGTGGACGCCATGTTCCCTTAATGAGGACAGAAGAGAGTCCTGAAGATTGGGAAGAAAGAATTTCAAGGTTTAAACAAATGTCTGTTGATTTCATGGGGTTCATGGTAACACCTCATTCTCATTTTTACATCCTTCATTAGTTTTAATTCATTCATTTATCATATGCTTGTAATTTAATTATCTTGCATTCTGCATCTTTTGATAGATTCTACCTGTAATGATGTTTCAAAATTTTTACATTTAAATTTGTATCAAGTTTTTTCGATTATGAAAAAATTGTAAATTATTATTCATTAATATTTAATACTCTTGTACATGTATTCCTATAAAAATGAAGCATTATGATTATGTGATAAAACTTGCAGCAGATCTGTGGTTTTCTCTGGGTACTCTGGTTTCCTCCACCAATAAAACTGGCCGCCACAATATAACCCTATAAAAATGAGGTCTGGAAGTGTCAATATAACGTATGTGTGACTCCAGTGGTTGATTGATCGCTGGTTGTTTAACGTCCAGCGTCAACGTTTTAATGCATATTAAAAACAAGAACAAATTTAGCAATATCTAAAAACTCTACATGTATGGAGAGTCGGGTAGAGAAGAAAAATGTCCCTTATCTATTTTGAAATTTACAAAAGTGGTCTTGAATGTGCAACTAGCATGACACCCTCCAAACATAACACCCATTATAATCCACAATCTCTTATCCACCATTTTGTGGAAGCCCTGGGCAGCTCTGTAGGTTGAGCTCTGGGTTACATCACCAGTAACGAGTGACCATAATCAACCTTTCAAACCTGTGTGTGTTCTTTCCAAAAATTAAAAGTAACATCAAGAGTGAACTCTGTTATTTTTTTGAGTGGTGAACCACGATCTCAAAAAAGAACATCTTTTATATTATTTAAGTACTATTTGGAAAACCACTTAAACTGACTGGAGATTTGTAGAACCTGCATATTGCTTGTAGTATTGTTATAGTTTAATCTAGTTGTTAGATGAACCCATCATTTTGTCTTTAGTAAAAGTTTTCTGAAAGTTTTATAAAAGCAAATATTCAAATACTAGTACAATGCTTTAAGATAAACTTTTATGATACATCACAAATATTATTTTTATTTTAAAAACAAATGTTACATGTAAATTATATATTTTGAATAGCATAAAACTTCTGTGCATTGGGAAGACAATTTACATTTTTATGTAGAATAATGTCTATGTTCATTTATTATCAATATACATGTGATAAAAGTCAGTTAAGAGATTTTTTAATTTAGTGTGAATTAAAACTGTTGTGTAGACTAATTAACTAATACTAATTTTTCATCATCATTTCCATTTTCATTTTGGGGAAATCATGCTTGAGCATCATTTATATTGCTTCTTTAGTTCACAGTAGTTCTTTTTGTTTTGTTTGCTGTGTGAAGTGTAAAATGCTTTTAAAATTTATTCATGCCTGCGATGATCTAAGTGAAATATTGTTGAAAGTGGCATTAAGCACCAGAATCTCACCCCTTTATTCATGCACATGTAACCTATAATTTGTGATTGTATTGATAACTTCAACTACTAAGTGTGATCAGGGCAAGATTTTAACAGGTAATTGTATTATTTTCTTAAAAGTGTTTTTTTTTGTCATAAAAAACAACATTTGTTAGTATAATATTATTCTGTTTGGTTTTTTTTTTAGATATGAAGGAGTGGGTAACAATGTTAGCAAATTTAAATATTCCGATTCTTCTGAAATTGTAGTTCATTAAAATTCAGTTTCGGTGTAAATATCTTTAAACTTAATAGTACAAGAAAAATAGAAACAAATTCTGAAAAAAGAATAATAACAGAACAAAAAAAAGTTTTTGATATATTAAATTTTGTTTAAGTATTGATTTTCACAATAAAATAATTTAAATACAAGTTCAAGCAGACATGTCAATCTCCCATTTTCTATGCTGATGTTTTTAATAGGGCCTGGGTAGCAGAGACAACATATTGGATCACTATCCATTGCTTGTATCATCATCTCGCTCCAAATACCTCACTTAATAATGGAATTTAACCAAGTGTTCCCACATTCCTTCTCATAAATTACTAGAGTATATCTCCTGACTTCTTTTATATAGATTTTAAAAGACCCACAAATTGAAATAACGGTACTGCAAATATTTTTAGGAAAAAAAGTTGTTGAAAAAACACTTCAACAGAAACATGATGTTTAAGTAAGTATACCTTCACAAATAAATATTATGTAAAGTACCTGCTATCTATTTATTTATTTGACTTTTAGGAATGGTTGGACATTACAACAGAACAGATTGTTTAATAAAGTAATGAAAGCTTTACAGGCAGATAGACTAGCCAGACTTACATATGTTGAGGTAAAATAATTAAAACTTAATATTATAGTACCACATCCAAAACCTACATGTTAAATGATAAAACAGAATTGATATTATACCCTCCCCAGTACCCACCTCTAAGGCTGGTATATTATACCCTCCCCAGTACCCACCTCTAAGGCTGATATATTATACCCTCCCCAGTACCCACCTCTAAGGCTGGTATATTATACCCTCCCCAGTACCCACCTCTAAGGCTGGTATATTATACCCTCCCCAGTACCCACCTCTAAGGCTGGTATATTATACCCTCCCCAGTACCCACCTCTAAGGCTGGTATATTATACCCTCCCCAGTACCCACCTCTAAGGCTGGTATATTATACCCTCCCCAGTACCCACCTCTAAGGCTGGTATATTATACCCTCCCCAGTACCCACCTCTAAGGCTGGTATATTATGCCCTCCCCAGTACCCACCTCTAAGGCTGGTATATTATACCCTCCCCAGTACCCACCTCTAAGGCTGGTATATTATACCCTCCCCAGTACCCACCTCTAAGGCTGGTATATTATACCCTCCCCAGTACCCACCTCTAAGGCTGGTATATTATACCCTCCCCAGTACCCACCTCTAAGGCTGGTATATTTTACCCTCCCCAGTACCCACCTCTAAGGCTGGTATATTATACCCTCCCCAGTACCCACCTCTAAGGCTGGTATATTATACCCTCCCCAGTACCCACCTCTAAGGCTGGTATATTATACCCTTCCCAGTACCCACCTCTAAGGCTGGTATATTATACCCTCCCCAGTACCCACCTCTAAGGCTGATATATTATACCCTCCCCAGTACCCACCTCTAAGGCTGATATATTATACCCTCCCCAGTACCCACCTCTAAGGCTGATATATTATACCCTCCCCAGTACCCACCTCTAAGGCTGATATATTATACCCTCCCCAGTACCCACCTCTAAGGCTGATATAGTATACCCTCCCCAGTACCCACCTCTAAGGCTGGTATATTATACCCTCCCCAGTACCCACCTCTAAGGCTGGTATATTATACCCTCCCCAGTACCCACCTCTAAGGCTGGTATATTATACCCTCCCCAGTACCCACCTCTAAGGCTGGTATATTATACCCTCCCCAGTACCCACCTCTAAGGCTGGTATATTATACCCTCCCCAGTACCCACCTCTAAGGCTGATATATTATACCCTCCCCAGTACCCACCTCTAAGGCTGGTATATTATACCCTCCCCAGTACCCACCTCTAAGGCTGGTATATTATACCCTCCCCAGTACCCACCTCTAAGGCTGGTATATTATACCCTCCCCAGTACCCACCTCTAAGGCTGGTATATTATACCCTCCCCAGTACCCACCTCTAAGGCTGGTATATTATACCCTCCCCAGTACCCACCTCTAAGGCTGGTATGTTATACCCTCCCCAGTACCCACCTCTAAGACTGGTATATTATACCCTCCCCAGTACCCACCTCTAAGGCTGGTATATTATACCCTCCCCAGTACCCACCTCTAAGGCTGGTATATTATACCCTCCCCAGTACCCACCTCTAAGGCTGGTATATTATACCCTCCCCAGTACCCACCTCTAAGGCTGGTATGTTATACCCTCCCCAGTACCCACCTCTAAGACTGGTATATTATACCCTCCCCAGTACCCACCTCTAAGGCTGGTATATTATACCCTCCCCAGTACCCACCTCTAAGGCTGGTATATTATACCCTCCCCAGTACCCA
Source organism: Bathymodiolus septemdierum (assembly GCA_963383655.1). NCBI lineage: Eukaryota > Metazoa > Mollusca > Bivalvia > Mytilida > Modiolidae > Bathymodiolus > Bathymodiolus septemdierum. Next base: position 112,576,872 of record OY726520.1, read on the forward strand.
CCTCTAAGGCTGGTATATTATACCCTCCCCAGTACCCACCTCTAAGGCTGGTATATTATACCCTCCCCAGTACCCACCTCTAAGGCTGGTATGTTATACCCTCCCCAGTACCCACCTCTAAGACTGGTATATTATACCCTCCCCAGTACCCACCTCTAAGGCTGGTATATTATACCCTCCCCAGTACCCACCTCTAAGGCTGATATATTATACCCTTCCCAGTACCCACCTCTAAGGCTGGTATATTATACCCTCCCCAGTACCCACCTCTAAGGCTGGTATATTATACCCTCCCCAGTACCCACCTCTAAGGCTGGTATATTATACCCTCCCCAGTACCCACCTCTAAGGCTGGTATATTATACCCTCCCCAGTACCCACCTCTAAGGCTGGTATATTATACCCTCCCCAGTACCCACCTCTAAGGCTGGTATGTTATACCCTCCCCAGTACCCACCTCTAAGACTGGTATATTATACCCTCCCCAGTACCCACCTCTAAGGCTGGTATATTATACCCTCCCCAGTACCCACCTCTAAGGCTGGTATATTATACCCTCCCCAGTACCCACCTCTAAGGCTGGTATATTATACCCTCCCCAGTACCCACCTCTAAGGCTGGTATGTTATACCCTCCCCAGTACCCACCTCTAAGACTGGTATATTATACCCTCCCCAGTACCCACCTCTAAGGCTGGTATATTATACCCTCCCCAGTACCCACCTCTAAGGCTGGTATATTATACCCTCCCCAGTACCCACCTCTAAGGCTGGTATATTATACCCTTCCCAGTACCCACCTCTAAGGCTGGTATATTATACCCTCCCCAGTACCCACCTCTAAGGCTGATATATTATACCCTTCCCAGTACCCACCTCTAAGGCTGGTATATTATACCCTCCCCAGTACCCACCTCTAAGGCTGGTATATTATACCCTCCCCAGTACCCACCTCTAAGGCTGGTATATTATACCCTCCCCAGTACCCACCTCTAAGGCTGGTATATTATACCCTCCCCAGTACCCACCTCTAAGGCTGGTATGTTATACCCTCCCCAGTACCCACCTCTAAGACTGGTATATTATACCCTCCCCAGTACCCACCTCTAAGGCTGGTATATTATACCCTCCCCAGTACCCACCTCTAAGGCTGGTATATTATACCCTCCCCAGTACCCACCTCTAAGGCTGGTATATTATACCCTCCCCAGTACCCACCTCTAAGGCTGGTATATTATACCCTCCCCAGTACCCACCTCTAAGGCTGGTATATTATACCCTCCCCAGTACCCACCTCTAAGGCTGGTATATTATACCCTCCCCAGTACCCACCTCTAAGGCTGGTATATTATACCCTCCCCAGTACCCACCTCTAAGGCTGATATATTATACCCTCCCCAGTACCCACCTCTAAGGCTGGTATATTATACCCTCCCCAGTACCCACCTCTAAGGCTGGTATATTATACCCTCCCCAGTACCCACCTCTAAGGCTGGTATATTATACCCTCCCCAGTACCCACCTCTAAGGCTGGTATATTATACCCTTCCCAGTACCCACCTCTAAGACTGGTATATTATACCCTCCCCAGTACCCACCTCTAAGGCTGGTATATTATACCCTCCCCAGTACCCACCTCTAAGGCTGGTATATTATACCCTCCCCAGTACCCACCTCTAAGGCTGGTATATTATACCCTCCCCAGTACCCACCTCTAAGGCTGGTATATTATACCCTTCCCAGTACCCACCTCTAAGACTGGTATATTATACCCTCCCCAGTACCCACCTCTAAGGCTGGTATATTATACCCTCCCCAGTACCCACCTCTAAGGCTGGTATATTATACCCTCCCCAGTACCCACCTCTAAGGCTGGTATATTATACCCTCCCCAGTACCCACCTCTAAGGCTGGTATATTATACCCTCCCCAGTACCCACCTCTAAGGCTGATATATTATACCCTCCCCAGTACCCACCTCTAAGGCTGGTATATTATACCCTCCCCAGTACCCACCTCTAAGGCTGGTATATTATACCCTCCCCAGTACCCACCTCTAAGGCTGGTATATTATACCCTTCCCAGTACCCACCTCTAAGGCTGGTATATTATACCCTCCCCAGTACCCACCTCTAAGGCTGGTATATTATACCCTCCCCAGTACCCACCTCTAAGGCTGGTATATTATACCCTCCCCAGTACCCACCTCTAAGGCTGGTATATTATACCCTCCGCAGTACCCACCTCTAAGGCTGGTATATTATACCCTCCCCAGTACCCACCTCTAAGGCTGGTATATTATACCCTCCCCAGTACCCACCTCTAAGACTGGTATATTATACCCTCCCCAGTACCCACCTCTAAGGCTGGTATATTATACCCTCCCCAGTACCCACCTCTAAGGCTGGTATATTATACCCTCCCCAGTACCCACCTCTAAGGCTGGTATATTATACCCTTCCCAGTACCCACCTCTAAGACTGGTATATTATACCCTCCCCAGTACCCACCTCTAAGGCTGATATATTATACCCTCCCCAGTACCCACCTCTAAGGCTGGTATATTATACCCTCCCCAGTACCCACCTCTAAGGCTGGTATATTATACCCTCCCCAGTACCCACCTCTAAGGCTGGTATATTATACCCTCCCCAGTACCCACCTCTAAGGCTGGTATATTATACCCTCCCCAGTACCCACCTCTAAGGCTGGTATATTATACCCTCCCCAGTACCCACCTCTAAGGCTGGTATATTATACCCTCCCCAGTACCCACCTCTAAGGCTGGTATATTATACCCTTCCCAGTACCCACCTCTAAGACTGGTATATTATACCCTCCCCAGTACCCACCTCTAAGGCTGATATATTATACCCTCCCCAGTACCCACCTCTAAGGCTGGTATATTATACCCTCCCCAGTACCCACCTCTAAGGCTGGTATATTATACCCTCCCCAGTACCCACCTCTAAGGCTGGTATATTATACCCTCCCCAGTACCCACCTCTAAGGCTGGTATATTATACCCTCCCCAGTACCCACCTCTAAGGCTGGTATATTATACCCTCCCCAGTACCCACCTCTAAGGCTGGTATATTATACCCTCCCCAGTACCCACCTCTAAGGCTGGTATATTCATAAGAAAGGATATGGATGTAAATTACACTTAGACATAATTAGATAAAAACAAAGACATTTCTTAAATAACCTTTATCAGGTACGCTCAAAATCAAAAGATTGGAAAGTCAAATAAAATAAAGGAACAGCACTTTTATTGCTGTTCTACATTTCACAGTCACAGTAGAGTTCCAACAGTAAATTTTAATATTATATAAACCAAAGCGACCACTTCTATTCAGCAAACATTTGTTGTAGGAGACTTTGATATTATTTTCCTTTTCAGTGAATTTTCATAATTGAACATATACATAATGATCATCTGTGTAATGATTAGGATTACCTGTCTAATTAGACGACCATTGAAACTCTATAAAATTTTTAATTCAGCTTTGTAATGCTAAGAACAGAACTAGTTGCTGACTTTCCATCTTACAAAGGTAATCCCATAGATTTAATTGTGGGCTTTGCTTGATGTGAAGAAGTTGAAGTAGATGGTTAGGAATATTACATTTGTTTTTGGTAATTTGTATTTTACAGACAAGAAATGAACCAATTATGAGACGAATACACATAGATAAAACAGCCAGAAGAATTAGACAAGCACTTGCTGGTGTATCATGGGTAAGTTGCTTGGATACAAAATGTTTATATCCTACCTGGTATGTGTGTCTTGGTTTGGTTTGGTTTGGTTTAATGGTGTTTAAAGCCACTTACAACAATATTTCAGTTATATCATGGCGGTCAGTTTTATTGGTGAAAGAAACCGGAGGACCCGGAGAAAACCACAGACTTGTCGCAAGTCACCAACAAACTTTATCACATAATGTTGTAAACCTTGCCCTGATCGAGATTTGAACTCACAACATTAGTGGTAATAGGCACTGATTGTATAGGTAGTAAATCTAACTACCATACGATCACGGCCACGACGGCCCCTATGTGTCTTGGATTGCAATAATGTAAGACAACATTAAAATAAAGACTTACGTCTAACTTCATGCATCTCTTTAATACTGAATATGTAATAAATGAGGTTTACTTGGGGTCTACTGAGATAAAATGAATCCAAAGAAGAAATTACTTTTATTAAAAGACGTAGGCATTAACAAACAATTTGTCTGTAATTTATGTCATGTACGTTGAGATAAAATATTTTTCTTATATTTATCAAATCTACTGAAAAAGAGTAGCGTCGGCAGAGACATTTTAGTAATATGATTGTTAGATTTTATCACATGTATTCTTGTTTTCATAATAAAAAGGTACAACTATTATAAGTATTTATATGAAGTTAAATAAATAAAAGATGTACCTGTACACAAATAGTAAAATTTAACAAATGATAATGAACAGTAAGTCACTGGAGTAGATTACTCCTTATGTAAATAATCTATTTTGGAAATAACCCTTTTAATAGTACATTTTTATTTTTATTACAGGATCCAAAGTTAACACAATGGTTACATAATTTATTGATAGAGAACTTGAGTATTCAGATGTTGGCTTCTTATCTTGATGTTTTACAGACCCTCAGAGCAAAGGTTTGTTTCTTTATACACCCCTACAGAGACCCTCAGAGTAAAGGTTCATGTCTTTATACACCCCTACAGAGACCCTCAGAGTAAAGGTTCATGTCTTTATACACCCCTACAGAGACCCTCAGAGTAAAGGTTCATGTCTTTATACACCCCTACAGAGACCCTCAGAGTAAAGGTTCATGTCTTTATACACCCCTACAGAGACCCTCAGAGTAAAGGTTCATGTCTTTATACACCCCTACAGAGACCCTTAGAGTAAAGGTTCATGTCTTTATACACCCCTACAGAGACCCTCAGAGTAAAGGTTCATGTCTTTATACACCCCTACAGAGACCCTCAGAGTAAAGGTTCATGTCTTTATACACCCCTACAGAGACCCTTAGAGTAAAGGTTCATGTCTTTATACACCCCTACAGAGACCCTCAGAGTAAAGGTTCATGTCTTTATACACCCCTACAGAGACCCTCAGAGTAAAGGTTCATGTCTTTATACACCCCTACAGAGACCCTCAGAGTAAAGGTTCATGTCTTTATACACCCCTACAGAGACCCTCAGAGTAAAGGTTCATGTCTTTATACACCCCTACAGAGACCCTCAGAGTAAAGGTTCATGTCTTTATACACCCCTACAGAGACCCTCAGAGTAAAGGTTCATGTCTTTATACACCCCTACAGAGACCCTCAGAGTAAAGGTTCATGTCTTTATACACCCCTACAGAGACCCTCAGAGTAAAGGTTCATGTCTTTATACACCCCTACAGAGACCCTCAGAGTAAAGGTTCATGTCTTTATACACCCCTACAGAGACCCTCAGAGTAAAGGTTCATGTCTTTATACACCCCTACAGAGACCCTCAGAGTAAAGGTTCATGTCTTTATACACCCCTACAGAGACCCTCAGAGTAAAGGTTCATGTCTTTATACACCCCTACAGAGACCCTCAGAGTAAAGGTTCATGTCTTTATACACCCCTACAGAGACCCTCAGAGTAAAGGTTCATGTCTTTATACACCCCTACAGAGACCCTCAGAGTAAAGGTTCATGTCTTTATACACCCCTACAGAGACCCTCAGAGTAAAGGTTCATGTCTTTACACATCCCTACAGAGACCCTCAGAGTAAAGGTTCATGTCTTTATACACCCCTACAGAGACCCTCAGAGTAAAGGTTCATGTCTTTACACATCCCTACAGATATGCAATTTTTTTTAGATTGGCTAGGCCATACAAAATAACTGTTAAAATATTGTTTCAGTTATATCTGTTGGTCAGTTTTTATTGGGGAGGTAATTGGAGTACCTGAAGAAATCTACCTGTTGACAAACTTTATCATATGATGTTGTATGGAGAACACACCACCATGTGCTGGAATCAAACTTACAACGTAATTAGTGATAGACAATGATTACATTGGTAGATATTAATAGATATTAATCCAGCAATCTATACAATACGAGCAATGCCATGCATGTCCCCGCTGATGATGAGAACAAGCAGTAATGTATGATAGAGGCAAACAGTCTTCTTAATTATTTGAATTTAAATTAAAAAGAGTTTTCACCAGTGTATTTAGGTAAAACAGATGTATTATAAGAAACAAACTATTTTGAATAGCCATAACTGGTATTATTAACAGCCATAACTGGTATTATTAACAGCCATAACTGGTATTATTAACAGCCATAACTGGTATTATTAACAGCCATAACTGGTATTATTAACAGCCATAACTGGTATTATTAACAGCCATAACTGGTATTATTAATAGCCATAACTGGTATTATTAACAGCCATAACTGGTATTATTAACAGCCATAACTGGTATTATTAACAGCCATAACTGGTATTATTAACAGCCATAACTGGTATTATTAACAGCCATAACTGGTATTATTAACAGCCATAACTGGTATTATTAACAGCCATAACTGGTATTATTAATAGCCATAACTGGTATTATTAACAATCACAAACTTTATGCACTTTTCATAGATTTTGATACAATCACTTGTATATCAAAGAATTTTGAAATAATTTTAAAGAAAGATAAGTCACCAAGCAAACAGTTTTGTTATGCATTTCATTAAATTGTTCAATGTTTATGTGACATAATGTTCATTAATAATGAATACACCACATAATTTTTTATTATTTCATCTTTATAGCTTCCCACTATGATTGATAAAATGGTTGCCATTGGTTTAGTGAGTGGAAAATCAGCAACATCTATAGAGGCTTTGCATCTATTGTTAAAACGTCCATGGGACCCAGTACTCAGTACATATAACCAGCAGAAACCAGTAAGTCAAGTGTTTACAGTGCTGGAGACGTTCAACCACATACACCATTACATCATATTTCAATTCAGACCATTGTCTAATTACTGTTATACCATTAACATGTATCTTTACACTACACACCTAACATACAACTTAGATCATTCCCAATGAATGATATACCCATTCCTCATACACAATGTATTATATATATACACCTAGTTCTAATAATAAAACCCTAAATGCTCGCTTACTCGCAAGGGTTATAACGGGATGCCATTACACGTAATGGAGCAGCCGCCGAGATTTTTTGCGCTCGCTTACAGAGCTTCTGACGCCTGCATTTATCAATAATAAGACATAACCTTTCCTTTTGTCCATTATTATAACAGGTTTTTTTCACTTACCAGTATTTTAGAATGTAATTCCCACAAAATAAAAATCTTCTCTTTGAACATTTTGAATTTCGTCATTTCCGGCCTCACTATTTGGATGTCGATACCATGTTTGGCGATTTAGGCGTGAATGTTTACATCAGCATGTAGTAAGAAATACCATATTTAGAAAAGCTCCGCCTTCGGTAGTTTCCAGTTATGGAAAATGATCGATAAATTTGATCAAGGTTGTTGCTACCTTTGAAAAGCATATATTTCTCAGCCAAACCGATTTAACAAGGACTGGGATCATCAGTAATAGTTATAATGAAATGTTTGAAGCGTAAATAGTGAGTTTTTATGTTTCAACTGCAACTTTTTTTTTGCTCGAATTGTGACGAATGGGACCGCATTGTAGCTCTGCCGAGACACAAGTTTGTCACAGGAGCTACATTATTGCAGCTAATATACACCTAATGTTGATAACTTAATGTCATTAAACAAATTATTGATGAAAAGAAACTAAGTTAATTCTATAATCATTTTATTTTCAACCAAGTCATTTTACAATGAATCATTCCCAATTCCACCCCCCTATGCACTATTCTCCATACACCATTCCCTATTGCATCATATACACATAGCCTTTAATTTGATAAGATTGAATGTTTAAACTACTGTCACTAAGCATTATATATGAGGATTAAAAGTAAATTTATGGTACTTTTACATGTAGTAGTAGTGCAGAATTATATAAACATGGACCTCAAATAACTCAAATAGTTTGTTAATTTAAAATAAAATAGGGTTTCTGTGTCGTATGAAATTATAAGAGATTATTACATGACATTTTCCATATCGGCCCGGGTATTAGCCCGAGACTCCCATATCAAGCCCGACAGTGAAGCTGGATGGCTGATATGGGTCGAGGGTTGATACCAGGGACGATGTGGAAAATTTCATGTCATAATCTTTTTATCATATATTTTACATTGACCTTTTCCAAACATTGACTTTTATATTAAAAAAAAGATCTTTGAACTGACAAATTTCGAAAATAAATCCTTAAGAGAGTTGCAAATACCGGGAGTTGAATTCGGGGGCAAATACAGATATTTGCCCTGAGGGCAAATAACCAACACTGACTTTTAGCTATTATTGGACATGCAAAAACAAATATATTGCAACAAAAAAAGTGATAAAAATAATATACACAGTAATTATGTGCAGAAAAATCATTTGCAATATTTTTTTCTCTCTAAATTTTCCTGTTTTGAGGTTATGAATGTAATTTCAAGAACATACAAAACCATTTAAAAATATTCACAGATATGACATCAGCATATATAATGTTGATTCTGTTTTTCCCATTTATTTTTTCTTCTGATTACAGCAAAAGTTGCCAGGAAATCCACTAATCATTGTGGCACCCTCTGTACCATCTGCTGGTAGTCATACCTACTCCAAAAGAACAAGATTCTGGAATTCACAGTTATCTAACCTTGGCAAGGTCATCCCTGTTACCATGCACACAGTAAATGGGAGTAAAGGAGTTGGTATATCACAATGTTTAGAACATATGGTTGGAGCTGTACATACTAAAGTCTTAGAGGTATTAATTAATGTAATACAATGACAGAAAAACATAAGTAGATACCCAATTTAAAAGTTTATTAGATTTTACAATATTTATCCAGCCATTAAAAGATGATGTGAGTAGGAAAAACATTGTCAACTTTGACTAAATGGTTTGAGAAGAAATATTTTATAATCTGATTGTAAAATTCTTTACTGCACAAATGATAAAAGTTGTGATAGATGGCTGCTTATTCAGTTTTTTCTTCTTAATGCATAGTGTAGACAGGTGATGAGTTTTCTTTGGATATACAATTTTGAAACTTGAAATTTTCTACCATTTTAATTTTTACAAAAAACATGTTATAGATTCAAACATATTTTGTTGTCTACTCAATATATTTAATTTTACAGTTAAAAGGACATTTTCAACACAAACCAATAGTATTACTTGGTTGGGATACTGGATCACTTATTGCTTGTCATGTAGGTATAAATAGATGTGTTTAAATCTTGTTTATATGGTTCTGATTTACTGTTTTATAACCAACTTACATATGAATACAGAGTAGACTTTATTCTGTTTAAAAATTTATATTGTTCCAAAATGTAGAAAATTATAAATTAACACATAAAATAGTATGCTGGCTGAGTTGACAAATGCTGCAAACCATAATAAATGCTGGCTGAGTTGACAAATACTGTAAACCATAATAAATGCTGGCTGAGTTGACAAATACTGTAAACAGTAATTAATTACACACTCAATACCTAGGAGTGAGTACATAGTAGCTTGATGTAGAACACGTGACCAGTTATTGATATGAAGTGAGATATATACCTGTCTAATATTCTGATTCATTCAATATTTTTCCGAAATTTTAAGTTAAATTGACTGTTGTCATTGATCCTTCTGACCTTTTTTCTAAAAAAATTATATTTACAGTATTCTCTTAATATTTTTTAGGTGGCTTTACAAGAAACTGTGTCTGCTGTGGTTTGTCTGGGTATGCCACTCAGTGGTATTAGTGGATACCGAGGAGTAAGTTAATTCAGGGATTGCTCCTGTTTCTAATATTGTCATCAACAAATCCACTGATGACAAAATGCTGTATTTTAAGCAATCAATATATATTTACTTTTTCCAAAAAATTATTTTTTTCTCCAAGAAGGAAAACATTTGTCAATTGCTAACAACCTGAATGACTGAAGTCTGTTATGGTTTTTACTTGATACCGTGACCAGTTTGATTCAAAGTGAATTCCTTTTTAATGCTGCTGTAAGCAATTTGAGTTTAATGTAGTTATCCATAGTTTATCATCAGGTACATACAAATAATGTATTTGTTTCTAAAAGAGGAATACAATTTCAAGATATATTTCAAATTTGGTATTTCAATTTTTTAAATAAACTTTTCTAAAAATGTGGGTGTAAAAAAAAGCATCTGTTGATTGTTTGAGATGAATCAAATACACAGCTTTACATTGCAACAGGATGTAAATGACTGTCATGTTTGATAAATGTCACACTCCTTGCACATCAAGAAATCAAGTCTGAGCAATAGCTTGTAAGGAGTGCCTATTTAACTGACAAAATTGTATGACCCTGTCTATTGTCTCCCATTGGGCAATAAAAACTCCTATCTGTCCAAGCATCACCTTTGTAAATGACATATTGTTTGTAAATTTGTACTTGCCATTAATAAGTTAACAGACATTAAACAACAATCAGTAACCGGTAGCAACATGCAATAACATGTAGCTTTATTCTTAAATACATGTACATGTTTTTTTTATATTAAAAATACAAATAGCGGAGCATTATATGTAGATGTTACATATGAACTTTTTTGTTGTCAGGACGTAGAAGATCAGTTGTTGGATTTGACAACACCAACATTATTTGTGATTGGTCAGCATTCATCTACGACAAATATTGATGATATGGAGGATCTAAGGGAGAGAATGAGAGCTGAGAATGCATTGGTTGTAGTTGGTGGAGCTGATAATAATTTGAGGATGTCTAGAGCCAAAAGAAAGCAAGAAGGAATCACACAAATAGTTTGTGACAAAAAGATTTTGGTATGTTTCAGGCTTTTAATAGTATCAGTAATCCTAATATAATAGTTATTTAGGTGTTTGACAGGAAATATAGCTGTAATGTCACATGACCTGCTTCAGATTTAAATGTATATACCTTGTCTAGCACCTCAATAACGTAATATTTATATTAAAAAATATTATAAACAGATCAAGTATAATACTATTTTTTTTCTTAAATAAATAATTTGGGAAGTACTGTACATTTCAAAAGAGAATGCAATGATATAGCTGAATATTGCTAAAGTTGGCTTTCAACACCAATCAATCGATAAATCAATGTCAAAGGAGAAAGATTATCATGTATGGAGTAATATACCTCTATTATCAATTATTGAAAGGTACATGAGAGACATGTGCACCCATATTATCACTCACTATACACTATGTACAACCAATGATTGTATACATGTAATTATATTAGGGACTGATACCTAATAATTATACCCCCCGCAAACAAAGTTTGGGGGGGGTATATAGGAATCACCCTGTCCGTCCGTCCATGTACCTTGTAAGCGCAACTCCTCCTAAGCGACTTATTGGATTTTTATGAAACTTTACACATTTGTAGTACACTACCTGCAGATGTGCATGAAGGAATATGGTTGCTGTCCAAAATTTAAAAAGGGAGATAATTCAACTTATACTTTCACGAAAAGGAGGGGGGCATGTACCTTGTAAGTGCAACTCCTACTAAACTGCTTATTGAATTTTTATGAAACTTTACACAGTTGTAGTACACAACCTGCAGATGTGCATGAAGGAATACCGTTGCTGTCTAAAATTTAGAAGGAGAGATATTTCAACTTATACTTTCACAAAAAGGGGGGTCGTGTACCTTGTAAGCGCAACTCCTCCTAAGCGGCTTATTGGAGTTTTGTGAAACTTTACACAGTTGTAGTACACTACCTGCAGATGTGCATGAAGGAATATGGTTGCTGTCCAAAATTTAAAAGGGGAGATAATTCAACTTATACTTTCACGAAAAACATTTCTTCACATTTTGTTTATTATTATTAACATTTATATTTATAAAGTGTAAATTACAAAAGAAAAACTGATAATTTGTTTATAAATTAAAGTTAATTTTTGAATTATTCATAATTAAAGTCAATACATTTCATTTTTTTCTGTGTCATTGTTCAACTGTTTGGATTTGTAAAATTTTCTTTGTGTTGTCTAACATGATTCAAGATTTTTGTATCTCTGTATTTTAATTCCTTGTGTCTGTATACTGTAAAAATATTTATATCTTTGTGTCTTTGCACAACTGCCTATGCAACCATTGCCTATCATCACTGATGTGAGTATGAACCTCGATCAACTTTATTAAGACAATTAAAAAAATAACTTTAATTTATAAACAGATTATCAGTTTTTCTTTTGTAATTTACACTTAATGAATATAAATGTTAATAATAATAAACAAAATGTGAAGAAAACAAATTCTATAAGTATTAATTTTATTTAATTAATTTTTATTTTTTTTCCTTTATACTTTAATATATCTAATATCACTATCAATATAAAAAAATGTATAAAAAAAGAACATTTTACTTTTCATCATTATTGGGGGGCTTTTGTCCTGTTCCCACCCCGGACATGACCTTATACAGGATGTTGTTAGATGTCAGTGTATAGCCAACAAAAGATCCAACAAACATCTGATTATAATTAAACCTAAATTACCGTTGTCATGTATTGCTCTAAAAATTTAATCAAATTGAACAAATTTGTAAACTGTTCTAAAACAGCTAAGTTATTGCTTAAAATATGAATTATACATATATGAATGATTTGTTTTAGGATGAAATATCAGAATTTCTTGGTGGCATTCTGTCACAGACGACAGCTCAGTATATAGAAACACCTGAAGCATCTGATGCTGAATTGAAGAAGAAACCAAAGAGGAGGGTAATGTTTTACATAAGAAAAATAAAAACAGATATCAAATTTAGTGCACATGACACATTTCTGGAATAACCTTCATCAGGTACACTCAATGTCAAAAGATTGGAAAGCCAAATAATTTAAAAGTATTTAGTTTAAACATATTTTATTAATTAATTCAACATAACATTACAATATTCAACTATATATAATACATAATAGAGAGTAATTAATTGGATTGGGAAATAAGTTGCAAGAACTTATATTAATCCCTATCCTTTAAAGTAATTAATTGGATTGGGAAATAAGTTGCAAGAACTTATATTAATCCCTATCCGTTAAAGTATTTGGGAGCATGAAAACCAAAAGGCCTAAACAGGATAGTAAATATGGACTAAGTAAGGTGACTTATGCCTGATGGAGGAGTACCTTAGTTTTAATAATAATCTTATAATTTAGCAACTGTAAATTTAAACAATAAATATATCTAATAAACCATGACAGTACCAGATCACTGACTACTGTGATTTGTAAATATTGACATGGGAATATAAATGTGGGGAGTAAATTAGTTATTAAATATCATGTTTTCTTTCATCTTAATTCCAAAGGATATCATAGAATTGCTGAACAAAAAAATAATGTAAAGGGGCAACATGTTATAAGAAGGAAGAGAATTTAAGTGAAAATTTAAAAATGTCAGGGAAGGATAATTTTACAAATTGTGTTTTACAAAACCATCTGTGTGGGGATTAATTCTGCAATAAACATTGTTGTTTCCAGTTGAACATATAAATTGCACACTTTTCGCATTTTGGTGAAATGCAAATTTAGAGAGAATTTTTCCAAACTAACATTTCCACTTAAATACATTAATACTATATTAAAGCTTGATGAAGTGAAAAAGGTACCAATTATTTAGTGACATTGCTTCTTGAATTAGTCTCATTATTATACTGTCATGTTTCAGAATGAAAAACTGACAACTATTCCTGGAACAAGTCAAAGCTTCATCAAGACAGAACCAAACCATGCTACTTTTGGACAACCAGGTATATTTCTTCAAACACATTAACATGTAGCTTTAATATGATAAACAAGATATGAATATTTAAATTTCATTCTAAGATCAAAACCATGATGTCAACTGACAACATGCATTTGGAGAAAAACATGTCAGACTCTCAAATAAATAAAAATTCAAGAACAAACAACTTGTTTTAATTCTTTATTGGATAAAAATACAATATTTATTTATGTGAGCAGCCCTTATTTTGCTTTTGTGAACTTTGTAAATTGCACTTTCTGTCCAAATCTGAGTTTTTTCCTTAAAACTTAAGTGCTGGTTTCTTTTTTTGAAATATTATTCAATTAACCACAATATTCTCTTATACCACATTCATTTAAGAGGAGTTGTATCAGTAAATAAAAATGATTGAAAAAAAATACAGGAAAATAGTCATAAGACTGTTGGTTGGTTTATGATGTTTTACTCCACTTTCAACAATAATTCAGTTATAATATATGGCGGTAAGTTTTATTGATGGAGGAAACCGAAGTACCCGGAGAAAACCACCGACCTGTCGCAGGTCACTGACAAACTTTGTCATATAATGTATCGAGTACACCTCACCATTCAAACTCACAACTTTAGTCATAAGACTAATATCCCAGAGTAGTTGCCATATTGTGCACAATACTTTTCCTGCTCTTATATTTTGTCACAACTTTGTATAAAGAAGAAATATTCTTTGAAATAACATTGTAAGCTAATTTCGGCACTGTTTGATCCAAGCTTAAGTTATAACCTTATTTTGTTACTTGTCTTACGTTCACCGTTGAGTTGGGTAATATTATATTTGGCTGTTTGTCTGTCTTATGTCACTGTACAGTTGGGCAATATTCTATTTGGCTGTTTGTCTGTCTTATGTCACCGTACAGTTGGGCAATATTCTATTTGGCTGTTTGTCTCGCTATAGATCTTGTATAATATACATATGTTAATCCTTGTTTTCAGGTTCATCTGTTGTTCCAAAGAGAAAGTCAACATATAATTCATTGGCTCCAAGGAAAAGACTCAAATCTGCTCCAGCCGATGCAAATACTTCCATTAATCGTGCTATACAAAGTGCTCCAGAGTTGTCAGGGTTATTAAGAGGACAGAGGCCTATACATGAAATTAAACAAGAAATTAACATGCAAAATCGTATGTTAAAAGAAGGATCGGCTCTGTACTCTGACTTAAAGGCACAATTAGCAGCCAAGGCATCATCTCACCAGGCTTTGGTAGGATCCCTTAATGCAACATCAGCAGATATCAAAGCACAATTAGCAGTCAAGGCAGCCACACAACAAGCGTTAGCTGCATCTCTGGCAGGGACGTCATATTTGAACAGTGTCAGACAGATTTCTGCCAATACGTTGACACCAGCACCGTCATATGGCGATCAGAAAGAAAGTATCTTATCGAAGCAGTTGCAGTCTTCCACAGAAAACACATTGCCGAGTCTAGCCTCAACCTTATCTTCGTTACACAATGCTTTACGAACTGGGGGATACAAACCATCGGTGCATATTTCTTCTGCCGCCTCTATGTCAAGTCAAATTCAACATCTTTTAACATCTGTCAGTCGAGCATCAGATTCGTCACAGTCCAAGGCACAAAAGGCTCTACCTACATTGTTGTCATCTTTAAAATCTCCCGCCATTTCTTCACCAGGAAGTATACTGGATTCTGCATCATCAAATCAATCAGTATCGTCAGAATCATCCAATTCTCCTAGCTATTCAACGACAACACAAACCGAAAACGAGAAACTTCAAGCTATACAGAAATTACAATTTCATGACTTTCCTCTTACCACGGCTAGTTTGATCAAATTCCCTAATGCTTCTGCTGTAACTCAAGCTAAATTGTTTGGTCCTTCAAGTGTAAATAAGATTCAGACACTTGCAGACTCAAGCAAAATGTCTACAATACAAATGGTTTCAAATAAAGGAAGTCAGGTTGAATCTTCTGGTACCATGACAATAGACACTGAGGAGTTATCACCACCTAGGCCGTCTAGACCAGCTATTGTTAGCACTGTCACAGAAGGAAATATTGTCACTGTTAGCCTGACAAGTGACAAAAGTATCATTCATTCAGCACCTTCTACAACAAAAACACAAGTAACTGGATCAGCAATAACCAAGTCAATGGTATCAACATCAGTAGAGACTCTCGGCAAAGTAAATTCATTGTTAGAATCAAGTCCCGTAATACAAAGAACATCAACAAATATTGTAACTCCTAGTTCATCACAGGTTGGTAGTAACACAACCACAAAATCATATGACATCACACTTAAAAAGACGTCTGCAACAGTCACTGCGACTCATTCTGGATCTGTCTCTTCACGGTCTAGTAAATCTACATCAACATCGGTCACATCATATACAGCTACACCTAAACCTGCTCTATCAACAATAGCAGCTACTAGAACTCGACGAATTAGGACACCTAAGCAATACGACTTGTAAATGTGCTTAATTTACAGATCAAGTGTGGCTGTACAGCAACAAGCTTTGAAAATAAGGTTTACGCTTAATAGTTACCACATGAGGCATGAGGAGAGAATATGTGTAAATTTTGAAGCATTAAAGTGTTGATATTTGTCAAATACTACCTTACCACACTAGGAATAATATTTCAAAATCTGTGTTTACAGAGATCATGTCGACATATATTTTCAACTATGACAAAAATCAAACTATTGTGATAGTGAGCAATTTATTTTTAATTGTAAAAACAAAGCTACACGTAGAATGTTCATATTTCTTTTGACTTGCGCGAGTAACTGGAAAAATAACTTCTACAGTCTCTGATATACTAAGATTGATTTTACCACTAGAGATTATGTCAGGAAATATACTAAGATGTGTTTCCATGTTTATCATATTCTAATTTGAGGATAAATATCAGAAGTTTGTAATAAGGGTTTAGGGGTTATGGTGTTTAATGCCACTTTCAGCAATATTTTAATTGTTTCACGGTGGTCAGTTTTATTGCTGCAGAAAACCAGAGTACACGAAGAATACCACCGACCTGTCACAGGTCACTGACAAACTTTGTCACATAATGTTGTATCGAGTACACCTCGCTATGAGTGGCATTCGAACTCACAACTTTAGTAGTGATGGGCACCGATTGCACAGGTAGTTCTAAATCCAACTATCCTACGATCATGACTGCCTGAAGTTTATTATAAATAGAGAGATGGACGCAATATATTTAAGTGCTAGCCTTACAATTTCAGTTACTTTACAATTGATATGACTTTTAATGTATAAATGTTGTTTGTTAAATGCAATATACAACTGTAAAAATAAATACTATGTCAGTTTTTATTGTATTTCATTGCCATACCTTCAAATTGGTCGATTAATTGATTGTGGATCGTTTAACATTTAGCAGCAAATCTTCATACATATCCTTGACTAATAGGAGTTCAACGATACAAGTTTTACAGAAATGAGGGAGATATGGGACAACTGGTGTGATGACTGGCACTGGAAAAGTATGGGAGGAAAACATTTAGCCTTTGTAGTGGCTATAATGCACCCATCCGGAACTCCTCACGCCTTTCCCCAAGTGAAAAAACAAGCTCGGATATGAATAGTATTCTTTGTACCGCGTGACTTATGAAATCACATAATATAACAATGGAGGACCGTCATCCAAGAAACGTGGGATTCAGTCATCAAGGATTTGTATAGGAGAAATTAGGTAATTACATGTTGATATTTATCTGCTAACAGTCTAAGCATGCAGTATTAAGAAGAAACATCAAAGACTGATTGGCTTGAAGTCATGATAATTGATCTAATGTGTGCAAATGCCAAATTTACATGCTTGTTTGTTTACATATTAGAGGACAAGGTCAATGTCAAATTTTAGATAATCATTAGTTTTATTTATCGATTTTATATTTTTAATGCTTACTTGGCAATAATATAGATAAAATTTGATATGAAATTATTTTATAAAATACTTTTCATTTTTTTGGGGGAAAGGATTATTTTCTCTTCCTCTTCACAACCCTGGCCGAATAACCAGCATTTTAACACATATCAACACATTCATATCCGAGCTTGTTTTTTTCACTTGGGGAAAAGCGCGAGGAGTTGCGGATGATAGTGCACCTACTCTTTTTCAAAATTTAAACAAGGGGCCTTTGACATGCCAAATGAATGAATGTCCAAATATGGAACCCACTATGATCCACCATCAGGCTTTCCATATTATAAACTTGACAATTCCTCATTGAGAGGACACCCCCTAGCTACCACCAGGGTGATTATTTAGGTTGAGCTCTAGGAAACTTCACCAGTACCCAGTAGTTCTATTTGGTGCATCCTGATCATGGCTATCTTTTTTGCTGAAAAAGATTTTGTGGCAATAATGTGGGTGTGATGGTGCTGTAGATTTGGAGTGCATTTTTTTCTAACACAAACGACTACGCACGTACGCGTTTAGAGCATTTTTTTCTAACACGTTTGTAAAGTTTGCACAAACTTTGACAAATTATGCACTCGCTACATGTGCGTCTACAGTTTGTCGTTTATCATTTGTTGCATTTGTTTCTAATCTCAACGCTGAATCAATTATAGACACGTGGAATCTTCCCGCTAAAACAAAGATGGAATCTTAACAAAAGAAGAGAAGGTATGTATAATATTATTGATTTCCAATTAATGGGTGGTTTATCAGAGCATAAAAACGGGGGCCTGGGGTGGCTCAATGAGTTAGGTCGTTGGATCTTAACAACTAGTACAAGCCTATCGCCAATATTTACCAGCAACATGTGTATACATATTATCAGGTCAAACAGGGTCAGTAAACTGATTAAATGATGTTTTGCAGCATTTAACAAACGACACACAACGTTTGCAATACTTTGGTTAGAAAAAAATGCACTCTGGGTAATTTTTGGGTCTTTTCTGCTTTATAATCTTTGGTCTTTAAATTTGGCTTTCCAAGCACTACTAAAGAGGGTTTGGGTTTATGGTGTTTAATGCCACTTTCAACAATATTTCAGTTATATCATGGCGGTCAGTTTTATTGGTGGAGGAAACCCGAGTACCCGGAGAAAACCACTGACCTGTCACAAGTTGCTGACAAACTTTATCACATAATGTATCGTGTACACCTCGCCATGAACGGGTTTCGAACTCACAACGTTAGTGGTGATGGGAGCTGATTAGTAGCTAAATATAGAAATATGCATCTGGTGCAATAAATTAAATATAGGTTATGATACTGTTGTAAATGGAGGAAGAGAGATGTATTCCCCAAATCTGTGCCCCTTCATCCAAGTTTTTCTTTTAAATTTCATCACATTGACCCAATTTAATAAATATGGTAATTGATGCAAGTCCGGATTTAATATTGTTTTAAGTCGAAGTATTTTGTGTAAAATGTATCCGTGTGCCTGGTTGTGGTGTTAAAGTGACTGACTGTGGTTTCGGAGTTGAGTGACTGCCTGTGGTTTCAGAGTTGACTGGTTGTGGTATCAGAATGACTTGTGGTACTGGGGGCTCATAATCAGAAATTTTTCATATTTGGAAGATACACAATTCATATATTTTTCGTCTATTTTTGTATCCGTTGAATTGAATGTGATAATAGCTTCAGGTAGTAATCTAAAGATTTCCTCTATCAGTTATGGTTTTTGAATTCAGCTTCATTGCAGTAAAACTGGTACATGAGAAAGCCTTTGTCTACTTGCTGTGGTTTTATCATGCTGGACATGGCATAGCCCTTTATTAAATTATAATTAAATTTTTAATAAATAAAGCTCTAATTATAAGATATACAGAGCGAAAATTGCTCACCAGAACACCTAAAACATTTTGTGACACCAGATAGAAAAGAGCAATTTTAATTTTCTGTTTTATTTATTTCACAATTTTGCAGACATCTAAAACACAAAATGTTGCCCTACAAGTTGGACAAGGTGATTTTCCACCTAACCACAATTCTGGTGCTTGTTGATTCTGACGACTTGCAAACCATTTCCCCATACATTCTATACACCACATTGGTCTACAAAAACATTGGACGCAGTTGCCAGCAGCTGGGTCATCACAAAGCTTTACAAGTTTTATATCTGATTCTTTCTGCATACATCCAATACAATTGTCACAATCCTGTAAAATACACAGATTGACATAAAAGTAACTTTATATGTAATATATTAAAACAGTCAAATATTGTTGTGATGGAGTCAGAGGGGCCAATGATTTTACTTCAAAATAACCAAGTAATTGAGTTAAAATTAAATCTACTATAAACATCTGACTGAACTATCCAAGGAAACGACCTGTAGGAGTATGAGACGAGGTATGACTAGTTGGGGGTTGCTTTGGCTATGAACGTGCAATGGTACAGTATTTAAATCTACTTACACAATCAGTGCCTATCACCACTAAGATTTGTGAGCTTGATGATTGCAGGTCATGATTTATAAATGTGGAGGTTGATGGTTTCCTCCTGATACACATTCTCGTTTCCTTTATTAATATTAAACATCAATAAACACCCCCCATTAAAATAGAAAATTATAACAAGAGGCTAACATGAGATTGTATCCCTCACCTGTTCATTCATACAATTTGTTCAATCTAGTCTAGATTTTCAGAAAAAAATATTTATTCATTTCATACATGTTAAGCTTTAAACCATTAAAATAGGATTGATGGTACTCTCGTATCTCTGAAACAGTAAAAACTAAAACAAATATGTTGCTATAACCCAGACAGAATTTTTTTAATGGAATTGAACAGAAAAAAACTATACAAATCATTTTGGGTTTTGGTCCCTTTGGCTTTTTTCAATCCCTTTTATCTTGGAAATTACAAGTGCTAGGTCAAATCTTGTTGAAAAAAAAAATACAAGCAGGAAATTTCATAAGGTATTGATTTTTTGTTTCTTTACCAAAATCAGACTTGAAATAAAAATTCTAAATTTTGGGTGTTGGTCCCATTTTGACCCTCTTATATCATGGAAACAGTAAGACTCATAAAATATCTGTTAGCATACTATATAAAGATAATCTTATAAGGAACATAAAGATCGGTTGAAAAATAAACACTTGACATACAGAAATAGAAAACGCCCCTTTTTGACACATTTAGGCCTCTTGTTTCGTCATGTACTTCCGATCAACAAAAAAACCCCAACTTTTTATAAAGCCATCCAATGAACATTCTTACCAAGTCCAGTGGTTTCAGAGAAGACGATTAAAATGTAAAAGTTTACAGATGATGACGGACGCCAAATAATGACAATATCTCACATGACCCTTTGGGTCAGGTGAGCTAAAGAGAACACCAGACCGTTTCCAGACCTCAACTCCACTACAAAACACAAGAAAGATAATGACAAAAGTCAATTCAAAACTAGGTCTTGGCTTGAGATGGACAGACATATAAAGATATTGAGAAGTCATAAGAATTTTTTTTACCATATTTAATGGCAATCGAAAGACCTGGTTCTCATTTACTTGTTCACGAAATGCTTCTAAAAACTGGTCACTTAATGATTGTTTAATCACAATGTTTCTGGCATTTCTGATAGGTGCTTGTAACTTTTCCTTTAGATCTCTATATTCTAAGGAGTTTAATCTGAAAAAAAACAACAAAAAAACTTGATAAAAAAATGTAATGCGAGTTATTCTCAGCATTGATACACAATATAGTGAGTGACTGATTGTTGTATAACACAAAGAGGGGGAGGGGGTCATAGTGGTGTGGTAGTTTGATTTACAACTACTTATGCAATCGGTTCCTATCGCCACTAAATTAGTAAGTTCCAATCCTGCTCATGGCCATGTGGAGTACTCGATACAACATTATGTGATAAAGTTTGTCAATGACTTGTGACAGTTTGGTGGTTTTCTCCGGGTACTCTAGTTTCTCCACCAATAAAACTGACCACCATGAGGTAATTGAAATCTTGTTGAAATGTGGGGTTAAACACTACAACCATAACCCTATTACCCTTAGGACGAAGTGAAAAATTGTTCAGCCATATCAAGGCGAGAACAAGTTTGATGATATGATGATGATGTCCATTTTGTACTAGAATAAGACTAACACTCCTTAATGCTGCATACTAATGGAGAAGCACTATTTCAGCTATATTGTGGTCTTTATATTTTGGTGAAAAATTAGTAGTTTGAAGAGTTCTTAATTACTTCTATACCAAGGATGACTATCCTGTACACTGATATCTCAAAACAGACTATCCGTAAACATTTTACTAACGTTTTAATTAAAAGTTAAAAAAAAACTAAATGAAAATTGATACACAAATAATAGTACTAAAATCTGCCAAAAGAGTGGTATCAATAAGATATCACAACTATTGTTAACTGACACCCTTCTCTTTGTCACTGTGGTTTTCAGTTAAGACAGTTTTACTGACATTTGAATGTAACATTTGTTTATTTCACTTACCTTATTGAGAAAGGATAAACTTTCTTATTGATGCTGACTACTGATATATTTAAATATTGTACAGACTGCATACTCTCGTAAGACAGAGAATGTTCTTCTGACTTTGATAAGGTAAGATGAATATCACTTTGATGAGCAACATGGACAAAGTATGTTGATGTCTTTAAAACCCATGAATCTGTCATTATAACCCTCCGCCCATGAGGACCTGAGGTAAATTTGTCAAATCTTCTAAACTCCACATTAATAGATGATGCCACTGCTCTCCACCCTCCTTCAGTGCTAAGGTAACTCAACTGCTGAGCAATAGGATGTCTTGACCATTTGTTTGTAGACCAATAATATACAATTGCTGCAGTTGTCATAATTAGAAATATGCTAATAGTCAAATATATTTGCCAATACCAGGCAAAATATGGAAACCAAAACAGATGTTTTTCTGGTGATACAAATCTAAGTCCAATAAAATAACCTGCAAAATTAAATATCAATATCTTAAGAAGAGTTTGAAGATACCAAAGGGGTAATCAGAATCTGCATGTACATGTATCGCCTCTAAAATAAAAAAAAAATTTAATCTGTGTCAGCAAATATTATTTAGAGTTTAATCTAAATTATTCCTAGTATTTCATTTGAACAGCTGCACCATAATCTCATATTGTACTTGTCCTCAAATGGTTGTAAACTCTGAAAAAGTTGTCATTTTAACAAACAAAGTTTTATATTCCTGGAATGGTAAACATGAAAGTTGTCAAAATCAAGGATTGATTTTTTGATTGATTGATTGGTGTTTAACGTCCAGCGAGCAATTTTTCAGCTATATTTAGGACGAGAACATTTTAAAATTTAAATGCCACGGGACTCGAAACAAGGAAAGGTGATGGGTAGGGACGGATAATTTTGCCAGTGCAACAGGTCTCTTATGGACCACTCATCATGAGCATAATGCTCATAATGACTGATCAATCTTTAATATTTATAAAAATTTAGTCACAATCTGTAGAGGGAGCTGTCATGGTCGTGATCGTATGGTAGTTGGATTTAAAACTACCATTACAATACCTATCACCACTAGAGTTGTGAGTTCCAATCCATACAACATTATGTGATAAGTTTGTCAGTGACTTGTGGCAGGTGCGTGGTTTTCTCTGGGGACTCCGGTTTCCTCCATCAATAAAACTGAAATATTGTTGAAAGTGGTGGTAAATACACAGGGGCTTGAATCGCTTTCATAGAGGTCATGAAAGCGATTCAAGCCCCTGTGGGTAAACACCATAAGTTAATAACCTTAACCCACAATCTGTATGTGACAAAATATGTACACCAGGATTTTTTATTTCCAGAATATTTTTATTAGTGTTTGTGGCAAGATTTGACTGAAGATACAGAGCAACAAATTTCTTTGGAATTCCAATCTCAACAAGTTTATGGGTATTCAACTACTAGATTTGTTACCATAAATAATTCCCTTGAGTTGAGGCATGACTACATGTCCCTTTACACGTTTGTGATGCAACAACAAATAATTATGTAAATTTATTGATTACCTAGAGGAAAACAGGAATGAATAAACAATGTAGCAGCTGTTCTTTTGATATGATAGTAAACGAAACCCATTTCTTCACTTCCAAGAAAATTCGATAACAAATTTTGTATTGTCAGCCCTGCAGCAACAAATTCTGTTGGTGGTGCAACCATACAAAGGGTGAAAAATGTATAACCAATTGTATAAATAACAAACAGTGTAGCTTCTTCGCTTGATGACATTATTTTCTTAATGTAGAGTTATTTTTTGTTTAGAAACTTTAGTTATTGTCTACTGCACTCTATTAACTCTTTTAATATGGAGGTACATTAAGTCTAAAGTATATCTAAAGACCACAAAAATGACACGTAACGATTGCGTTGGGATCGATACTTAAAAGTAGTACTGACTCACTTTTTGAGAAGGATATAACATAAAAAAAACATATAGGCCTATATAAGTCTACCTTTATTGCCCAGAGTTAACCCTTTTCTTTCCACTATTTACTTTGTCCATCCTTACCTTACCTCTGTCCTAGATGATAAACCCCTGTGTAGAGGAACCATATTTCTATGTTGAGTGGCGGTGCTCCTCTACATCTATACACTGTACACTGTGCTGTTTCCATCACCATGAATCATTAAAAACACTATCCATTAATTTAAAAGTGATCTATTTACACTTGGATTAAAAAGTTTCTCACAATTAAAAGAGGCTCTACAATCCTTAAAATTATTGAATATCTGGAATGGTGGCTCATGCCATTGTAGTGCTTGCGTGTAAACAGTTTGTCTTGTTATGCTTTGCGTACTTAGTGATATATAGTTTTAATAGTTTTAATATTACCCTATCCTGATCTGCTATTATGCTCTTAGATTCAGTTCTGATTAATTTTATATGAAACTGTATTTATGTATGAATGAGTTTGCTTTTATGTATGTCTATGTATGCATGAGCTTATGTGTTATGCTTTTAGATTCAGTTCTGATAAATTTTATATGTAACTATTTATGTATGCATGAGTTTGCTTTTATGTATGTCTATGTATACATGAGCTTATGCTTTTATGCTTTTAGATTCAGTTCTGATTAATTTTATATGTAACTGTGTTTTATGTATGCATAAGTTTGCTTATATGTATGACTATGTATACATGAGCTTATGTTTTATACTAATGTCTATGTATGCATGTTTTTTTTTTTTTTAGTTGTTTTGCTTTGTGATATCATGCAATATGTGCTTGTAAAGTTATTTTATACTTGTATGTGCTTTTTATGTAATAGTCGATTCAAAAGCTCACTAGAGCTTATGTTATGTGCTATAGATATTTCGACTTTAAATAAAACTTATTTGGAATACACGTTTAAAAGATCAAATTGCCTTTAAATCTATTTTTTTTTCAATGTATCTTCCTTCTAATGTCAGTTTAAAATCTAAAACTGGCCTGCAGCATGTATTTCGCATTAAAAATATATAGTTCTAAAAGATAAAAGATAAATGCTGCTATCACTGTCATACCGTTGAAATAAAGGAAATGTCAATATTTCTCAGTTCGAATAGTTGTGCAGCTGTTGATCCCCCTTCCCCTTTGGATGAGGCTATATTCACTACTTTGAGTTCTCTTAAAAGTTGTAGCACATTGTTTCTCACGACCATCTCATGTGCGACTCAATATTGAAATAAATACCTTATTTATATATATAAGGCAAATCATCTTTTGACATAAAATTCAAGTAATTTGGTCCTTCTTATATGGAGTCTAAATATTAATCTTATTGCAAGAAGTTCAATTCGGGTGGCATTTGCTGGATCTATTTTCACCTTGTTATGATTACTACTGTCCAATAAAATTTGGAGTTGGCTGATATTTGGTAAGAATTTTCGTCCTTTCAGTTTCTGACAGTCTAAAATAAAATGTTGAATAGTCTTCTCAGCGTTTCCGCAGAGTAAGCATGTAGGGTCGGACTCATCTCGATAAAACTTTATTCTGTTTGTTTGCAATACATAGGTTCCTGTCTCAATTCTGAGATTGATTGGTATCCTATCGATATTCAGTGCTGAATAATATTTGTGTATTAAAATTGGATGAACATTTCCTTTATAAATGCTTTTTCTATTAAGGAATAGTAGAGATGAGTACATCTGAGACATCGTGTGGATATGACTACTCCAATATTCACGGACTTTTGATTTTACAACTGAGCTGCATTTCTACTTTAAATGTTCTTTAAAGCCTTGTATTACTTCATTTTGTCCTGAGTAGGTGATACTATTCACGTTTAAAGCCTGGTATTACTTCATTTTGTACTGAGTAGGTGATACTATTCACGTTTAAAGCCTTGTATTACTTCATTTTGTCCTGAGTAGGTGATACTATTCACGTTTAAAGCCTTGTATTACTTCATTTTGTCCTGAGTAGGTGATACTATTCACGTTTAAAGCCTTGTATTACTTCATTTTGTCCTGAGTAGGTGATACTATTCACGTTTAAAGCCTTGTATTACTTCATTTTGTCCTGAGTAGGTGATACTATTCACGTTTAAAGCCTTGTATTACTTCATTTTGTCCTGAGTAGGTGATACTATTCACGTTTAAAGCCTTGCATTACTTCATTTTGTCCTGAGTAGGTGATACTATTCACGTTTAAAGCCTTGTATTACTTCATTTTGTCCTGAGTAGGTGATACTATTCACGTTTAAAGCCTTGTATTACTTCATTTTGTCCTGAGTAGGTGATACTATTCACGTTTAAAGCCTTGTATTACTTCATTGTGTACTGAGTAGGTGATACTATTCACGTTTAAAGCCTTGTATTACTTCATTTTGTCCTGAGTAGGTGATACTATTCACGTTTAAAGCCTGGTATTACTTCATTTTGTCCTGAGTAGGTGATACTATTCACGTTTAAAGCCTTGTATTACTTCATTTTGTCCTGAGTAGGTGATACTATTCACGTTTAAAGCCTTGTATTACTTCATTGTGTACTGAGTAGGTGATACTATTCACGTTTAAAGCCTTGTATTACTTCATTTTGTCCTGAGTAGGTGATACTATTCACGTTTAAAGCCTTGTATTACTTCATTGTGTACTGAGTAGGTGATACTATTCACGTTTAAAGCCTTGTATTACTTCATTTTGTCCTGAGTAGGTGATACTATTCACGTTTAAAGCCTTGTATTACTTCATTTTGTCCTGAGTAGGTGATACTATTCACGTTTAAAGCCTGGTATTACTTCATTTTGTCCTGAGTAGGTGATACTATTCACGTTTAAAGCCTTGTATTACTTCATTTTGTCCTGAGTAGGTGATACTATTCACGTTTAAAGCCTTGTATTACTTCATTTTGTCCTGAGTAGGTGATACTATTCACGTTTAAAGCCTTGTATTACTTCATTTTGTCCTGAGTATGTGATACTATTCACGTTAAAAGCCTTGTATTACTTCATTTTGTCCTGAGTAGGTGATACTATTCACGTTTAAAGCCTTGTATTACTTCATTTTGTCCTGAGTAGGTGATACTATTCACGTTTAAAGCCTTGTATTACTTCATTTTGTCCTGAGTAGGTGATACTATTCACGTTTAAAGCCTTGTATTACTTCATTTTGTACTGAGTAGGTGATACTATTCACGTTTAAAGCCTTGTATTACTTCATTTTGTCCTGAGTAGGTGATACTATTCACGTTTAAAGCCTTGTATTACTTCATTTTGTCCTGAGTAGGTGATACTATTCACGTTTAAAGCCTTGTATTACTTCATTTTGTCCTGAGTAGGTGATACTATTCACGTTTAAAGCCTTGTATTACTTCATTTTGTCCTGAGTAGGTGATACTATTCACGTTTAAAGCCTTGTATTACTTCATTTTGTCCTGAGTAGGTGATACTATTCACGTTTAAAGCCTTGTATTACTTCATTGTGTACTGAGTAGGTGATACTATTCACGTTTAAAGCCTTGTATTACTTCATTTTGTCCTGAGTAGGTGATACTATTCACGTTTAAAGCCTGGTATTACTTCATTTTGTCCTGAGTAGGTGATACTATTCACGTTTAAAGCCTTGTATTACTTCATTTTGTCCTGAGTAGGTGATACTATTCACGTTTAAAGCCTTGTATTACTTCATTTTGTCCTGAGTAGGTGATACTATTCACGTTTAAAGCCTTGTATTACTTCATTTTGTCCTGAGTAGGTGATACTATTCACGTTTAAAGCCTTGTATTACTTCATTGTGTACTGAGTAGGTGATACTATTCACGTTTAAAGCCTTGTATTACTTCATTTTGTCCTGAGTAGGTGATACTATTCACGTTTAAAGCCTGGTATTACTTCATTTTGTCCTGAGTAGGTGATACTATTCACGTTTAAAGCCTTGTATTACTTCATTTTGTCCTGAGTAGGTGATACTATTCACGTTTAAAGCCTTGCATTACTTCATTTTGTCCTGAGTAGGTGATACTATTCACGTTTAAAGCCTTGTATTACTTCATTTTGTCCTGAGTAGGTGATACTATTCACGTTTAAAGCCTTGTATTACTTCATTTTGTCCTGAGTAGGTGATACTATTCACGTTTAAAGCCTTGTATTACTTCATTTTGTCCTGAGTAGGTGATACTATTCACGTTTAAAGCCTTGTATTACTTCATTTTGTCCTGAGTAGGTGATACTATTCACGTTTAAAGCCTTGTATTACTTCATTTTGTCCTGAGTAGGTGATACTATTCACGTTTAAAGCCTTGTATTACTTCATTTTGTCCCGAGTAGGTGATACTATTCACGTTTAAAGCCTTGTATTACTTCATTTTGTCCCGAGTAGGTGATACTATTCACGTTTAAAGCCTTGTATTACTTCATTTTGTCCCGAGTAGGTGATACTATTCACGTTTAAAGCCTTGTATTACTTCATTTTGTCCTGAGTAGGTGATACTATTCACGTTTAAAGCCTTGTATTACTTCATTTTGTCCTGAGTAGGTGATACTATTCACGTTTAAAGCCTTGTATTACTTCATTTTGTCCTGAGTAGGTGATACTATTCACGTTTAAAGCCTTGTATTACTTCATTTTGTCCTGAGTATGTGATACTATTCACGTTAAAAGCCTTGTATTACTTCATTTTGTCCTGAGTAGGTGATACTATTCACGTTTAAAGCCTTGTATTACTTCATTTTGTCCTGAGTAGGTGATACTATTCACGTTTAAAGCCTTGTATTACTTCATTTTGTCCTGAGTAGGTGATACTATTCACGTTTAAAGCCTTGTATTACTTCATTTTGTACTGAGTAGGTGATACTATTCACGTTTAAAGCCTTGTATTACTTCATTTTGTCCTGAGTAGGTGATACTATTCACGTTTAAAGCCTTGTATTACTTCATTTTGTCCTGAGTAGGTGATACTATTCACGTTTAAAGCCTTGTATTACTTTATTTTGTCCTGAGTAGGTGATACTATTCACGTTTAAAGCCTTGTATTACTTCATTTTGTCCTGAGTAGGTGATACTATTCACGTTTAAAGCCTTGTATTACTTCATTGTGTACTGAGTAGGTGATACTATTCACGTTTAAAGCCTTGTATTACTTCATTTTGTCCTGAGTAGGTGATACTATTCACGTTTAAAGCCTGGTATTACTTCATTTTGTCCTGAGTAGGTGATACTATTCACGTTTAAAGCCTTGTATTACTTCATTTTGTCCTGAGTAGGTGATACTATTCACGTTTAAAGCCTTGTATTACTTCATTTTGTACTGAGTAGGTGATACTATTCACGTTTAAAGCCTTGTATTACTTCATTTTGTCCTGAGTAGGTGATACTATTCACGTTTAAAGCCTTGTATTACTTCATTGTGTACTGAGTAGGTGATACTATTCACGTTTAAAGCCTTGTATTACTTCATTTTGTCCTGAGTAGGTGATACTATTCACGTTTAAAGCCTGGTATTACTTCATTTTGTCCTGAGTAGGTGATACTATTCACGTTTAAAGCCTTGTATTACTTCATTTTGTCCTGAGTAGGTGATACTATTCACGTTTAAAGCCTTGCATTACTTCATTTTGTCCTGAGTAGGTGATACTATTCACGTTTAAAGCCTTGTATTACTTCATTTTGTCCTGAGTAGGTGATACTATTCACGTTTAAAGCCTTGTATTACTTCATTTTGTCCTGAGTAGGTGATACTATTCACGTTTAAAGCCTTGTATTACTTCATTTTGTCCTGAGTAGGTGATACTATTCACGTTTAAAGCCTTGTATTACTTCATTTTGTCCTGAGTAGGTGATACTATTCACGTTTAAAGCCTTGTATTACTTCATTTTGTCCTGAGTAGGTGATACTATTCACGTTTAAAGCCTGGTATTACTTCATTTTGTCCTGAGTAGGTGATACTATTCACGTTTAAAGCCTTGTATTACTTCATTTTGTCCTGAGTAGGTGATACTATTCACGTTTAAAGCCTTGTATTACTTCATTTTGTCCTGAGTAGGTGATACTATTCACGTTTAAAGCCTTGTATTACTTCATTTTGTCCTGAGTATGTGATACTATTCACGTTAAAAGCCTTGTATTACTTCATTTTGTCCTGAGTAGGTGATACTATTCACGTTTAAAGCCTTGTATTACTTCATTTTGTCCTGAGTAGGTGATACTATTCACGTTTAAAGCCTTGTATTACTTCATTTTGTACTGAGTAGGTGATACTATTCACGTTTAAAGCCTTGTATTACTTCATTTTGTCCTGAGTAGGTGATACTATTCACGTTTAAAGCCTTGTATTACTTCATTTTGTCCTGAGTAGGTGATACTATTCACGTTTAAAGCCTTGTATTACTTCATTTTGTCCTGAGTAGGTGATACTATTCACGTTTAAAGCCTTGTATTACTTCATTTTGTCCTGAGTAGGTGATACTATTCACGTTTAAAGCCTTGTATTACTTCATTTTGTCCTGAGTAGGTGATACTATTCACGTTTAAAGCCTTGTATTACTTCATTGTGTACTGAGTAGGTGATACTATTCACGTTTAAAGCCTTGTATTACTTCATTTTGTCCTGAGTAGGTGATACTATTCACGTTTAAAGCCTGGTATTACTTCATTTTGTCCTGAGTAGGTGATACTATTCACGTTTAAAGCCTTGTATTACTTCATTTTGTCCTGAGTAGGTGATACTATTCACGTTTAAAGCCTTGTATTACTTCATTTTGTCCTGAGTAGGTGATACTATTCACGTTTAAAGCCTTGTATTACTTCATTTTGTCCTGAGTAGGTGATACTATTCACGTTTAAAGCCTTGTATTACTTCATTGTGTACTGAGTAGGTGATACTATTCACGTTTAAAGCCTTGTATTACTTCATTTTGTCCTGAGTAGGTGATACTATTCACGTTTAAAGCCTGGTATTACTTCATTTTGTCCTGAGTAGGTGATACTATTCACGTTTAAAGCCTGGTATTACTTCATTTTGTCCTGAGTAGGTGATACTATTCACGTTTAAAGCCTTGCATTACTTCATTTTGTCCTGAGTAGGTGATACTATTCACGTTTAAAGCCTTGTATTACTTCATTTTGTCCTGAGTAGGTGATACTATTCACGTTTAAAGCCTTGTATTACTTCATTTTGTCCTGAGTAGGTGATACTATTCACGTTTAAAGCCTTGTATTACTTCATTTTGTCCTGAGTAGGTGATACTATTCACGTTTAAAGCCTTGTATTACTTCATTTTGTCCTGAGTAGGTGATACTATTCACGTTTAAAGCCTTGTATTACTTCATTTTGTCCTGAGTAGGTGATACTATTCACGTTTAAAGCCTTGCATTACTTCATTTTGTCCCGAGTAGGTGATACTATTCACGTTTAAAGCCTTGTATTACTTCATTTTGTCCCGAGTAGGTGATACTATTCACGTTTAAAGCCTTGTATTACTTCATTTTGTCCTGAGTAGGTGATACTATTCACGTTTAAAGCCTTGTATTACTTCATTTTGTCCTGAGTAGGTGATACTATTCACGTTTAAAGCCTTGTATTACTTCATTTTGTCCTGAGTAGGTGATACTATTCACGTTTAAAGCCTTGTATTACTTCATTTTGTCCTGAGTATGTGATACTATTCACGTTAAAAGCCTTGTATTACTTCATTTTGTCCTGAGTAGGTGATACTATTCACGTTTAAAGCCTTGTATTACTTCATTTTGTCCTGAGTAGGTGATACTATTCACGTTTAAAGCCTTGTATTACTTCATTTTGTCCTGAGTAGGTGATACTATTCACGTTTAAAAGCCTTGTATTACTTCATTTTGTACTGAGTAGGTGATACTATTCACGTTTAAAGCCTTGTATTACTTCATTTTGTCCTGAGTAGGTGATACTATTCACGTTTAAAGCCTTGTATTACTTCATTTTGTCCTGAGTAGGTGATACTATTCACGTTTAAAGCCTTGTATTACTTCATTTTGTCCTGAGTAGGTGATACTATTCACGTTTAAAGCCTTGTATTACTTCATTTTGTCCTGAGTAGGTGATACTATTCACGTTTAAAGCCTTGTATTACTTCATTTTGTCCTGAGTAGGTGATACTATTCACGTTTAAAGCCTTGTATTACTTCATTGTGTACTGAGTAGGTGATACTATTCACGTTTAAAGCCTTGTATTACTTCATTTTGTCCTGAGTAGGTGATACTATTCACGTTTAAAGCCTGGTATTACTTCATTTTGTCCTGAGTAGGTGATACTATTCACGTTTAAAGCCTTGTATTACTTCATTTTGTCCTGAGTAGGTGATACTATTCACGTTTAAAGCCTTGTATTACCTTCATTTTGTCCTGAGTAGGTGATACTATTCACGTTTAAAGCCTTGTATTACTTCATTTTGTCCTGAGTAGGTGATACTATTCACGTTTAAAGCCTTGTATTACTTCATTGTGTACTGAGTAGGTGATACTATTCACGTTTAAAGCCTTGTATTACTTCATTTTGTCCTGAGTAGGTGATACTATTCACGTTTAAAGCCTGGTATTACTTCATTTTGTCCTGAGTAGGTGATACTATTCACGTTTAAAGCCTTGTATTACTTCATTTTGTCCTGAGTAGGTGATACTATTCACGTTTAAAGCCTTGCATTACTTCATTTTGTCCTGAGTAGGTGATACTATTCACGTTTAAAGCCTTGTATTACTTCATTTTGTCCTGAGTAGGTGATACTATTCACGTTTAAAGCCTTGTATTACTTCATTTTGTCCTGAGTAGGTGATACTATTCACGTTTAAAGCCTTGTATTACTTCATTTTGTCCTGAGTAGGTGATACTATTCACGTTTAAAGCCTTGTATTACTTCATTTTGTCCTGAGTAGGTGATACTATTCACGTTTAAAGCCTTGTATTACTTCATTTTGTCCTGAGTAGGTGATACTATTCACGTTTAAAGCCTTGTATTACTTCATTTTGTCCCGAGTAGGTGATACTATTCACGTTTAAAGCCTTGTATTACTTCATTTTGTCCCGAGTAGGTGATACTATTCACGTTTAAAGCCTTGTATTACTTCATTTTGTCCTGAGTAGGTGATACTATTCACGTTTAAAGCCTTGTATTACTTCATTTTGTCCTGAGTAGGTAATACTATTCACGTTTAAAGCCTTGTATTACTTCATTTTGTCCTGAGTAGGTGATACTATTCACGTTTAAAGCCTTGTATTACTTCATTTTGTCCTGAGTAGGTGATACTATTCACGTTTAAAGCCTTGTATTACTTCATTTTGTCCTGAGTAGGTGATACTATTCACGTTTAAAGGCTTGTATTACTTCATTTTGTCCTGAGTAGGTGATACTATTCACGTTTAAAGCCTTGTATTACTTCATTTTGTCTTGAGTAGGTGATACTATTCACGTTTAAAGCCTTGTATTACTTCATTTTGTCCTGAGTAGGTGATACTATTCACGTTTAAAGCCTTGTATTACTTCATTTTGTCCTGAGTAGGTGATACTATTCACGTTTAAAGCCTTGTATTACTTCATTTTGTCCTGAGTAGGTGATACTATTCACGTTTAAAGCCTTGTATTACTTCATTTTGTCCTGAGTAGGTGATACTATTCACGTTTAAAGCCTTGTATTACTTCATTTTGTCCTGAGTAGGTGATACTATTCACGTTTAAAGCCTTGTATTACTTCATTTTGTCCTGAGTAGGTGATACTATTCACGTTTAAAGCCTTGTATTACTTCATTTTGTCCTGAGTAGGTGATACTATTCACGTTTAAAGCCTTGTATTACTTCATTTTGTACTGAGTAGGTGATACTATTCACGTTTAAAGCCTTGTATTACTTCATTTTGTCCTGAGTAGGTGATACTATTCACGTTTAAAGCCTTGTATTACTTCATTTTGTCCTGAGTAGGTGATACTATTCACGTTTAAAGCCTTGTATTACTTCATTTTGTCCTGAGTAGGTGATACTATTCACGTTTAAAGCCTTGTATTACTTCATTTTGTACTGAGTAGGTGATACTATTCACGTTTAAAGCCTTGTATTACTTCATTTTGTCCTGAGTAGGTGATACTATTCACGTTTAAAGCCTTGTATTACTTCATTTTGTACTGAGTAGGTGATACTATTCACGTTTAAAGCCTTGTATTACTTCATTTTGTCCTGAGTAGGTGATACTATTCACGTTTAAAGCCTTGTATTACTTCATTTTGTCCTGAGTAGGTGATACTATTCACGTTTAAAGCCTTGTATTACTTCATTTTGTCCTGAGTAGGTGATACTATTCACGTTTAAAGCCTTGTATTACTTCATTTTGTCCTGAGTAGGTGATACTATTCACGTTTAAAGCCTTGTATTACTTCATTTTGTCCTGAGTAGGTGATACTATTCACGTTTAAAGCCTTGTATTACTTCATTTTGTCCTGAGTAGGTGATACTATTCACGTTTAAAGCCTGGTATTACTTCATTTTGTACTGAGTAGGTGATACTATTCACGTTTAAAGCCTTGTATTACTTCATTTTGTCCTGAGTAGGTGATACTATTCACGTTTAAAGCCTTGTATTACTTCATTTTGTACTGAGTAGGTGATACTATTCACGTTTAAAGCCTTGTATTACTTCATTTTGTCCTGAGTAGGTGATACTATTCACGTTTAAAGCCTTGTATTACTTCATTTTGTCCTGAGTAGGTGATACTATTCACGTTTAAAGCCTGGTATTACTTCATTTTGTCCTGAGTAGGTGATACTATTCACGTTTAAAGCCTTGTATTACTTCATTTTGTACTGAGTAGGTGATACTATTCACGTTTAAAGCCTTGTATTACTTCATTTTGTCCTGAGTAGGTGATACTATTCACGTTTAAAGCCTTGTATTACTTCATTTTGTCCTGAGTAGGTGATACTATTCACGTTTAAAGCCTTGTATTACTTCATTTTGTCCTGAGTAGGTGATACTATTCACGTTTAAAGCCTTGTATTACTTCATTTTGTACTGAGTAGGTGATACTATTCACGTTTAAAGCCTTGTATTACTTCATTTTGTCCTGAGTAGGTGATACTATTCACGTTTAAAGCCTTGTATTACTTCATTTTGTCCTGAGTAGGTGATACTATTCACGTTTAAAGCCTTGTATTACTTCATTTTGTCCTGAGTAGGTGATACTATTCACGTTTAAAGCCTGGTATTACTTCATTTTGTCCTGAGTAGGTGATACTATTCACGTTTAAAGCCTGGTATTACTTCATTTTGTCCTGAGTAGGTGATACTATTCACGTTTAAAGCCTGGTATTACTTCATTTTGTACTGAGTAGGTGATACTATTCACGTTTAAAGCCTTGTATTACTTCATTTTGTCCTGAGTAGGTGATACTATTCACGTTTAAAGCCTTGTATTACTTCATTTTGTCCTGAGTAGGTGATACTATTCACGTTTAAAGCCTTGTATTACTTCATTTTGTCCTGAGTAGGTGATACTATTCACGTTTAAAGCCTTGTATTACTTCATTTTGTCCTGAGTAGGTGATACTATTCACGTTTAAAGCCTGGTATTACTTCATTTTGTCCTGAGTAGGTGATACTATTCACGTTTAAAGCCTGGTATTACTTCATTTTGTCCTGAGTAGGTGATACTATTCACGTTTAAAGCCTTGTATTACTTCATTTTGTCCTGAGTAGGTGATACTATTCACGTTTAAAGCCTGGTATTACTTCATTTTGTACTGAGTAGGTGATACTATTCACGTTTAAAGCCTTGTATTACTTCATTTTGTCCTGAGTAGGTGATACTATTCACGTTTAAAGCCTTGTATTACTTCATTTTGTCCTGAGTAGGTGATACTATTCACGTTTAAAGCCTGGTATTACTTCATTTTGTACTGAGTAGGTGATACTATTCACGTTTAAAGCCTGGTATTACTTCATTTTGTCCTGAGTAGGTGATACTATTCACGTTTAAAGCCTGGTATTACTTCATTTTGTCCTGAGTAGGTGATACTATTCACGTTTAAAGCCTGGTTTTACTTCATTTTGTACTGAGTAGGTGATACTATTCACGTTTAAAGCCTTGTATTACTTCATTTTGTCCTGAGTAGGTGATACTATTCACGTTTAAAGCCTGGTATTACTTCATTTTGTCCTGAGTAGGTGATACTATTCACGTTTAAAGCCTTGTATTACTTCATTTTGTCCTGAGTAGGTGATACTATTCACGTTTAAAGCCTTGTATTACTTCATTTTGTCCTGAGTAGGTGATACTATTCACGTTTAAAGCCTTGTATTACTTCATTTTGTCCTGAGTAGGTGATACTATTCACGTTTAAAGCCTTGTATTACTTCATTTTGTCCTGAGTAGGTGATACTATTCACGTTTAAAGCCTTGTATTACTTCATTTTGTCCTGAGTAGGTGATACTATTCACGTTTAAAGCCTTGTATTACTTCATTTTGTACTGAGTAGGTGATACTATTCACGTTTAAAGCCTTGTATTACTTCATTTTGTCCTGAGTAGGTGATACTATTCACGTTTAAAGCCTTGTATTACTTCATTTTGTACTGAGTAGGTGATACTATTCACGTTTAAAGCCTTGTATTACTTCATTTTGTCCTGAGTAGGTGATACTATTCACGTTTAAAGCCTTGTATTACTTCATTTTGTCCTGAGTAGGTGATACTATTCACGTTTAAAGCCTTGTATTACTTCATTTTGTCCTGAGTAGGTGATACTATTCACGTTTAAAGCCTTGTATTACTTCATTTTGTACTGAGTAGGTGATACTATTCACGTTTAAAGCCTGGTATTACTTCATTTTGTACTGAGTAGGTGATACTATTCACGTTTAAAGCCTTGTATTACTTCATTTTGTCCTGAGTAGGTGATACTATTCACGTTTAAAGCCTTGTATTACTTCATTTTGTCCTGAGTAGGTGATACTATTCACGTTTAAAGCCTGGTATTACTTCATTTTGTCCTGAGTAGGTGATACTATTCACGTTTAAAGCCTGGTATTACTTCATTTTGTCCTGAGTAGGTGATACTATTCACGTTTAAAGCCTTGTATTACTTCATTTTGTCCTGAGTAGGTGATACTATTCACGTTTAAAGCCTGGTATTACTTCATTTTGTACTGAGTAGGTGATACTATTCACGTTTAAAGCCTTGTATTACTTCATTTTGTCCTGAGTAGGTGATACTATTCACGTTTAAAGCCTTGTATTACTTCATTTTGTCCTGAGTAGGTGATACTATTCACGTTTAAAGCCTTGTATTACTTCATTTTGTCCTGAGTAGGTGATACTATTCACGTTTAAAGCCTTGTATTACTTCATTTTGTCCTGAGTAGGTGATACTATTCACGTTTAAAGCCTTGTATTACTTCATTGTGTACTGAGTAGGTGATACTATTCACGTTTAAAGCCTTGTATTACTTCATTTTGTCCTGAGTAGGTGATACTATTCACGTTTAAAGCCTTGTATTACTTCATTTTGTCCTGAGTAGGTGATACTATTCACGTTTAAAGCCTGGTATTACTTCATTTTGTCCTGAGTAGGTGATACTATTCACGTTTAAAGCCTTGTATTACTTCATTTTGTCCTGAGTAGGTGATACTATTCACGTTTAAAGCCTTGTATTACTTCATTTTGTCCTGAGTAGGTGATACTATTCACGTTTAAAGCCTTGTATTACTTCATTTTGTCCTGAGTAGGTGATACTATTCACGTTTAAAGCCTTGTATTACTTCATTTTGTCCTGAGTAGGTGATACTATTCACGTTTAAAGCCTTGTATTACTTCATTTTTTCCTGAGTAGGTGATACTATTCACGTTTAAAGCCTTGTATTACTTCATTTTGTCCTGAGTAAGTGATACTATTCACGTTTAAAGCCTTGTATTACTTCATTTTGTCCTGAGTAGGTGATACTATTCACGTTTAAATCTTGAATAAATTCATACCCCTTTTTTCTATTTCTTTGTATTCGTAGTTTGTGGAACATCTCCATATTATTGGATCTAGCTTCCATTATAGTTTCTTTTTCGCATTCACGAAGTTTTGCTACGGCGATTCGTATTGATCTTCTAAATTCTTGCTTGGTTCTTTTCTTCTGGATTAATAATGGATTTGAAGGGTCCATTGGTTTACCATTTTCAATCCATATATTGTAAGATTGCTGTTTTTCCTTCAATGCTGTTTTGATTTCATTATTCCACACTTTCAGTTTAGATTTTGCTTGATAAATTGCCTTCTTGTTTGAGCTTTGGTCGGCTGCTGTAGTAAGGATTGAATTTAATTGTGAGACTACTTCTTACTTTATCGTCTACAAGTTTTTGTTTTAATTTTGTTATTTTGTCGCCAATAATTGCTTTATATATAAATCTTTATCAACTTTCTCCCACTTAGTTTTCCCTCTGATGGCAGTATTATCTGTATTATTAATTTGATGGTAGTTCCACTTTATTGTCATGCTAATAGGAAAATGATCTGACGGATTTGTATAACCAATCCAGTGGGTAACCAAACCAAGACATAAATTATCAGTCGATATATGCATTTTTTTAAAAATTATAGATTGTTTGCATAAGATGATTTCAATTTTCCCATTGTGAATTTTTCAATGATATGTAGCAACATTCAAAGCATAGGGAGTATAATGAGGTAGTGTATGTAGAGTCAAGTCTTACACCAGATAAAATTAAAATGCCACCCAGGAAAATATTCTTATATAACAAAGCAGATAAACAACACCTTAGACAAAACATAACAAATATAAACCTGTGTGAGTAACACCAAAAATCGTACTACTGATGAGATCTGGATAGATTTTAAAGAGAAAGTTCTGAAAGCAATAGACGAAACAGTTCCAACAAAGCTCATTAACAATACAAAAAAGAAGCTCGCATGGATCACCAGAGAGATAAAAACCCTATTACGTAAGCGAAATAAATTGCTCAAGAGAATGAAACTTCACAATTCCACCAAACTTGTAGAAGCATACAAGAACATTAAACAGGCAATCCAAAATGAAACGAGAAAAGCTTACTGGAATACATGGAGAACATTATTTGCTACGATGAAAATCTGGACGTAACAAAAAAACAAAAAAAAAAACAGAAACAATTCTGGAATTACATTAAAAACACAAGAAAGGATAACACTGGAGTTTCACCCCTCAGAAAAGATGGCATTCTGATTGACGACACAAAACAAGAGCCAGAAATCTTAAGTGAACAATACCACTCTGTGTTCACTGTTGATGACATAGGAGAGAAAATACCAACTCTTTCTGACAACTACCCTAACATGACACACATAAACTTCAAAACAGACGGTGTTGAAAAATTGTTGAAAAATCTGGATCCATCGAAAGTAACTGGGCCAGATGAAATACCTGCTCGTATATTAAAGGAATATGCACATGAATTTGCTCCCCATCTAGCCTCTTTCTATAACATCTCTGTATCTAGAGGCGAAGTCCCATCTGATTGGAGACAGGCCAATGTCATCCCTGTCTTCAAAAAGAGTGAGAAATACCTTGCAAACAACTATAAGCCCGTATCTTTGACTTGCATCTGCTGCAAGGTATTAAAACACATAGTTGTGTCCAACATGATGAAACATCTTAAAATTCATGACATCTTAGTGGACTGCCAACATGGTTTCAGGGCCAAGAGAAGCTGTGAGACACAATTAATCTCCCTTACACACGAGTTGATCAACAATCTCCACTCTGGAATACAAAATGACTTAATAATTATTGACTTCTCTAAAGCCTTTGATAAAGTGCCTCATAAGAAACCACTATACAAACTGAATTATTATGGCATAAATAAGAGATAACACCTTAAAATGGATAGGATCATTCTTACACAACATAATGTAGCAGGTTGTTCTTGATGGGGAGTCATCCAGCAAACTTCCAGTTGTCAACGAGGTACCCCCAGAGGTCTGTCCTGGGACCCCTTCTCTTTCTCACGTTTATTAATGACCTACCAGCAGCTGTATCATCACAAACTCGTCTCTTTGCTTATGACTGTATTCTGTATATATATACACCAATCAGGCACTTCTCCGACTGTGAAACACTACAGAAAGATTTGGATAAGCTAACACAATGGGAGCAATAATGGGGCATGCATTTCCGCCCTTCCAAATGTAACTCTATGTCTGTCACACGTTCTAAGACACCTTTCAAATACAACTACATATTAAAAGGACACACTCTTGAATCAGTAGAAACAGCAAAATACCTTGGAATCACCATCTCATCCAACATAACCTGGAATGCATGCATAAACAACATAACATCAAAAGCACAGAAATTATTAGGATATTTGAGAAGAAACCTCCAAATAAAGAATGAGCATACTAAGAACATGGCATATAAATCTCTAGTTAGATCAAACCTGGAATACTGCTCAACCATCTGGTCACCACATACTAAAAAACAGAAAAGTGAAATAGAAAAGGTTCAACGCAGAGCAGCCAGATACACAACAGGTAGATTCCATAACACTAGCAGCGTGACATCAATGCTGGACCACCTAGAATAGAATTCCCTAGAAACTCGCAGAAACATTGCCAAAGTCACCATGCTATGCAAAATTACACACAATCTGGTTGCCATCAATCCAGACTTCTATATCTCTTCTCAGACATCACACACACGACACAGTCATAGTCTTCGATACAAACCCTTCAGCACATCCACTGACAGCTTCTTCCCTCATACAGTTGTCCTTTGGAATGCATTACCACCTGATATTGTCTCTGCTTCTTCTTTGGATCAGTTTAAATCACAGATCCAAACCCACTACAACTAAACAGTTTTCCATTTTATATAAATGTAAATACGTTACTTTTTTTTTTATATTATTGATTAATTGTAAATATATGGTTTGTTCACGCCGATGCATAGTCGTCACAATTGACGGAGCATCGTATGATGTAGATGTAGATCTCTCAGTTGATACGATATTCCAGAGCTTGCGGTTCCTATCTGGATTTCCTTGACAGATGTTTGTTTGATGGTGTTTATAACGTCACTTTCAACAATATTACTATTATATCGCGGTGGCCAGTTTTAATGGCGGAGAAAATCGGAGGACCCGGAGAAAACCACCGACCTATCGCAAGTCACTGACAAACTTTATCACAGTAATGAGGGGTGCTGCTAACAAGGAAGTTACTGAATCAGGGGTTCCTATTGGTTATAAATTGAAGTCATCACTTCGAAAGTTTTACGGTCCGCCATCATGACTTGGTTGACGGCCGCTATGGAATATCTGTGTCACAAATGACCACGAATATGTTCCACTTGTAAACGCTTCCCGGCCCTTTCCTGATTCATGACATATCACCGGGGTTGTACATAGCTATATTAACACGACGGGTGCCACTAGTGGAGCAGGAACTTCTAACCCTTCCGGAGCACCTGAGTTCACCCCGGTTTTTTGTGGGTTTCGTGTTACTCGATCTTTAGTTTTATGTGTATGTTTTGTAGATTTTGGCCATTGTGTTGTCTGTCCCTGTTCACTTGACTTTAGTGGAGCTTACATGATGATCTTTCGCACTTCATCAAGTGACGCAGATGAAAACACAGTTAACGGATTGCCGTCAAATTTGACATTGACTCCAACAATATCACAATTTTCTGAACGAATGGTTTCTATTTTCACAAGAAGAATTCACCAAATTTGTTGGACAGTGCCTGATCATTTTGATGCGATGGTGAAACGGGACGGCTTATTCATGGCTGTTTTAGTTTTCGGTGTTCAATATTTGTGTATTGGGGTTTCTTCATGTTTTTTGTTTAATCGTGGTTTGGTCGTTTTTCTTTGATCACATACGGATACGTTATGACTCTATTTACTTCATATGTAAGTACCATTCAAACTACATGTTTGTGCTTTTCCGTAGTATTTTACTTAACTGTATTTTCCAATTTATATCGCATTTCTTGCTTTAGATACACATTTGCTAACTTAATAATAGCATTTTTGTGATACACCCAAAGAAATACCTAAATGAATACATATAATGGAAAATTGCTTATTTTGATGATGCGTCATATTAAGTACTGAATTCTTTAAAAAAAAAACATCGTGGAATATTTGGTTTGATTATTTTCTAACATCTCATTTGCATCGACAGACATGTTTATACCTTTGATATCTTCAAACTCTTCTTACCTTGAACTCAAAAAAAAAAAAAAAATGATTATAGGAAAATCAGTCAAGTATTAATTTGCATACGCCCAAATGTAAATGATATAATGCTTAATAAATATTCCAATAATATATCCCGGATCTTCAATTTAAATGACATAATTAGTACGGGAACGATTCTAGATAAAAGACGCGTACTTTCCGAGTTTAATGGACCGACATACCTCACGGCTGATATTTTGCAAAATGATTAGGTATACATTATATTATCATTTAAGCTCTGTCGTAGAATTTTCCCATGATGCATTTTTTTGTTATAGTTCTTGAAAGTGAAATTTCGTAGATTTTTCAAATTACAACTTCAATTACAAAAAGGCTGTAAGAACATTAAACAAAGTAAATTGTTGACACAAAAAAGTTATTGTCAGAATTTTCAAAGAACAAGCAAACATTTTAACATAGAAGATTTAGCATCTGACGGATAGTTAAATAATTATTGAGCATTTCTCGGAAGAATGTGAAAGCTTTTTCCGATTGCAGTACCTGTCATTGTGAATATAATTTAATGAATTACGCGTAGATAGTTTTTTGGTGAATACATTTGTATATTTATCAGTTCTTTTACACTCTATAATTACAAATCACTCAAAAATGTCCAAATTTAACCTTAAAACAGCAATTTTTCGAAACCACTGACTCATTAAATTTATGAACGTTTTCGTTCTCGTTACTTTCCCCTGTATTAATTTCACCCTTATTCATGACAATATGCGTGTCGTGAAGTCTTGAAGTTTTGACATTATCGTTCGAATACGTTTGTGAAATACATAAATCATTGTTCATTGTTGAGTTTAAAAGTGTTATGGTGCAAGTCTTTTTTTTTTTTTAAATGTATGTTTTTTTAAGTGGGTTTTACTTTTTTGTTTTGGTGGTTTAGTTAGCATTTTAGTACCGACCGGAATAGACATGAAATGTTC
Organism: Bathymodiolus septemdierum; assembly: GCA_963383655.1. Lineage (NCBI taxonomy): Eukaryota > Metazoa > Mollusca > Bivalvia > Mytilida > Modiolidae > Bathymodiolus > Bathymodiolus septemdierum. The sequence continues at coordinate 112,620,371 of OY726520.1, forward strand.
CGGAAAAAGTTTCGTCCTGTATATATAGTCCTGAACACTTGAAGTTTAATATTGTTGTTTAAATTTGTTTTATGATATACCTTATTTTTGTTTTGTGTTGAATTTAAGATTGTTTTGTACCAGTTTTTATACCGATGTGGTCGTTTTAATTTGTCACTTATTGCCAATCAGACTATATCTGATTCGTTCTTGGAAATGTGTAGTCCCGTAAAGTTTGCTCACTCACTATCGAAAAAGAGTCGAACGGTCAGCAGTTGGGAATTATGCATAATTTGTCAGATCTCTTGCGATGATACTCTATCTAAGGCAAGCGAAAAGGGGAAATATACCTTATTTAAAGCTGTTGGCTTGAGGAAAGATGATGTCCATCGCCGTCTTCATGACGAATTTGATTCACCTGATTTGATTCCAACTGATAGGATACAGTATCATAGATCCTGCTATGAAAGCTACACAAGCAAAATAAATTTAGAAAAAATTGAACCAGTTGAAGCACAAATGAATGCCTCTGCCTGTGGCTCGGTGAGAACATCAGAATCTATTTGTGTAAATACCCGCTCAATGATTGCTCCAGTTGACTGGTCTCAATGCATATTTTGTAAACAGAAAAGTTACAAAAAGATAGGAATTTAAAGCGCTTCGAATCTAAAGATCGAGTCAAAACATACTCCATGCTGCGAATAACAAGTTCGATTTCGATATGGTTAGTTTAATTCAGTCAGTTGACAATTTCGTGGAAAATGCATTGTATCACTCGTCATGCATAGCGAACTATCTTTTCAAGATGAAATCAGACACTGTACCAGTCGAAAAAGAGTCTGAGCATGCAAGTGCTTTTCAGCAATTCATAGATAGCATACGAGATGATCACTTTGTTAACAAAAAGGCATTTTCTATGTCTTTCTTGCTTGATAAGTTCTGTTCCTTTCTCCCACCAAACATTGCTAGCAAATATACAACTTCACAATTGCAGCAAAAGTTACTCAACTATTTTGGAAACGCCATTATTGTTGAAAAGCAACGTGGACAGGGCAAATCTAATACAGTATTCAGTAGTTCAATCACTGTGTCTGAGGCTATTCACGCTGCAAACAATCTAAAAGCCAAACTGTTTACAGAGTTGGAGACAAGTTTTGAAAAACACTCAGTCGAAACAACTTGACGAGGAACAAATACTGCATGACGCGGCAAAAATTTTACGCAATAGCTTTACAATCGTTAGAAATGTCTAATGAATATTACCCTTTGCCCTCAGAAGTTTCTATCACTGAATCTTGTAAATGTATTCCACATTGCCTGCTTAATTTTATCGTTTGGTTGGTTAATGATAGTTGTTTCTATCAGGAAAATAATTACGAAGGGATTTCAAATGATATCTTACGAAAATGTATCTCTATCGCTGACGTCTGACTTCTTGCAAGACCTTGTATGTATGTGTAAAAGCAAGTCCATTTGCAGCAGAAATTGTGTTTGCGTTGAACAAAATTTATCTTGTACGAGCATCTGCGGTTGTCAAGGAAATGAAGAATGTAGAAATCAGCTGTCACACCAATTGTCGGTAGCTGAAAATTTGGGAAACGACGCGGATAGTCCAAGCGACATCTAAAGCAGATACCCGACTGAAAAAAACCTGCCATTGGTCTCAGACCTTGACGCGGTTGGTGGGCTTTCAACTAACATGAGACCTCTGTAAAAGGCATAGCATACTTTTTACCATTGTAGTTATGCTCTTTTATTAAAAGTAAATCAAATTTGTCCTACTTTTGGGTTGATGTGGTAGAGTTTAGACTTCATACACCCCGTTATTTCTCGTAAGATTTTTATGAAACCTTCCAGAAAATATCTTCATATACTATATGTTTCTATGATTAAGCTCCATTTGTAATTTCTGTATTTTCTTTTTCAATTTAGATGCACAAATTTTAAAAATACATTTTTTGTACTTCCCGACTGCAGGGGCATATATCAGTAACCTTTACCCGATATTTTCAAACAAAAAAGAAGTTATTTGATCAAAAACATAACAATCTACATAATGCCAGCATTTTTTAATTGTAATAGTAAACTGTTTTCAAGGAAAATATCCATTATATATTTTTTTTTGCGATTTTCGACATTTTCCACAAATGACCTTTAACCCCAATATTGCAAAAACTGCACCATAGTGGAACTCTACGACAGGGCTTCATCGAAGCACCTCGGTAATATCTTTTAAATAAGACCAAAAGTAGCCGTGAGGTATTCCGGTCCATTAAATTTCCGATTTTTACTTGATTTTTCCTCCACTAAATGTACCTTATACAATTATCACCCTTGTTGGAGTGTGACCCGACTGCTTGTCTCACAGAGAAAAGTAAGGTCATACGATAATCGATTTATGTCGTAATTTATTTAAGAAAGTAGAAATACATATGATTGATTGACCGATTACTGCTTTACATCCAACAAGCAATAGTTCAACTGCATTCAGGACAAGAATAAGTTCAGCAATACATGAAAACTATATAGAAATGAGAGAGGGATGGGCCAACAGGGAAAACCACTTGTGACTGCCACTGCAAAGTATGGAGATTTGGGTAGGGACAAACAATTTAATGTTTTATATAAAATAAGATGCACAATAAAGAGTTTTTTTTCTCATTTAGAAAAACATACTATTACTTATTACATACTTACTTCAAATAAAGGCATTTTTGTATGACCAATATGACCGGAAGTAAACTCCATATTTTCACACCCCGGGAAAATAACCGGTTATTGGATTACTACAAGATCATTTCTATATCGAGGCCCATATTGGCCAGAGCCAATATGGCCAATATGGGCCTCGACTTTGTCTCAGGCCAATATGGGTGTCTCTTTTCTAGATGTCGGAAGTATGTAATAAATAGTTTAATACATGGGCATTTCCATATTGGCCTGGTTATCATTTCTCGGGCCAATATGGGGGTCTCGGGATGATAACCAGGCCAATATGGAAATGCCCATGTATTAATCTGTATTTATTCGTTATATTCATATACAATTGTGGACAAACAATGAAATATTGCTGTGTTTTCTCTTGTACTGTGTGAAATAAATACCCATTACATACACAGTGCAAGACTTTGTATCAGGTCGAGTCTGTTGTGTGAACCACTACGAGTCGCGAAAGCGACGAGTTGTGATGCGGTTTGTTCACACAACAGGCAAGACCTGATACAAAGTCTTGCACAAACACACTATGTATGTAATAAGTTTATCTAACATTTCAATAAAAAAAAATGTTAAGTAGATAACAAGGGTCGAAATAAGATTAACAAATTTGTACAATACTCTGAGAGAGACTACATTTTGTGCATGATGTCACGTTTATTTGTTGCCATTCATTCTATTGCTTTGTTAACGTTGCTCACATTGACGTGTTTTACCCCGCATTCCAATGATATGACGTCATGATAAAATAGTTCGGCAGAGAAGATCTCGTGCAACGTCATGCCATTCTTTTATCACCACAGTGTGGTGATACAACATCTTGTATCAGACACCTTGTATCAGACAGGCTACTTTCTTTAAATTCAAAGGAAAACGTACAAAATGTTAGATAATATGGCTTATAAGCCATATCTTACTATTCTGCTGGGCATTGGTGAAGGTTCCCAGATCACATACGGGTACGTTATATACTGGTACGTTCATATGTAAGTACCATTCAAACTAAATGTTTGTGATTTTCCGTAGTATTTTACTTAACTGTATTTTTCACATGATTGCCCAGGTCGTCCCAGATGGTGGACAGGGGATCCCTCTCGATGGAAGGGTGTGGGTCTGTTACAATACTGACAGAAAACTTGAACGTGGACCATTGTGGGTAACATGTTTGGAGAGTGCCACGTTCCCTGCACGCTTAAGACCACTTTTGTAGATTTCGACAATGAGTCGGCACATGTTCTCTCAGTGCTGTAGGTTAAAATGAAAATTATTTTTATCACAGAACCACTGTAAGCCGTTAATTGAACGTAGAATGGCAGTATACCAGAAATATACAACAAAATGCTGTGTGTACGACTTTCGTATAATTTCAATATATCCGGATTGTTATTAAGAGATATTTCTTTTCTATTCAAAGTACAAAATTATAACAGGATATGATTATAAAGTAATGAAGCAACACAAAGTAAGACGAAATAAAAATGATGCAAATATAGATGATTAATGACAATTTATAGAAATACTTAAAATCACAATAATTGCAGTACATTGTACGTGGTAGAATGGGAAATATAATATCTCCATATTTGCTAATATATGAAATCTATATATATACAATAGTATTATGATTTCTGTAAATTTCTTCTGTAATATAAGTTCATACGATATTTTGGCATATATCACAAAGAATTATATAGCGTTGATATACTATGTGAAAATAGTACATCTACTATGCCAGTTTCACGCGGGGAAGGTTGGGTTTTCAGCTGTCTGTCAAGCTATATATAGCTAGTCCACGTGCAAGGAGGCGGATCCAATCTGTCAATGTATCATAGTCGTCTAAAGTTTTTTAATACTTGTTATTGTTGTTAATTAAATTTCAAACTTCAAAAATCTTTATATTTTTAAAGTCTTAAATGAAACAAAGAATATTCTCACACTTTCAAGACTATCTGATCCAATATATTAGTCACCAATATCAGGAGCTCCTTTATTGTAATAGTTCTCAATATATTTTGTCTACATATAACAGTCAGCATAATAATAATAATGTTGTGTTAGCAATGACTATGCCATATAGTGTTCAGGGTTGAAGACATAGTAATTGCTAACACAACATTATTATATAAATAATAGTATATTAACAGTCATAGTTTTATCACAGACAGAAGGTCTATCTGCAGTTGGAATTAATGTTTTATTCATATTTATAGAAATATGTCAAGAATCATGCATTTTCCATAACAATATTAGACAGACTCAAGCCAGTGACCATGCAGGGCTTCCGTTTGCACATGTCGTGGTCTTAATTGTGTTCACTGATTTCAGGTGAGAGAGAGTATTGTTGGCAAACAGCTTTTTTATAGAATCAGACAAGGATAAGTTTACTAGTGCTCTCATATACATTTGTAATGATATACCTACAAGAGAAAATGTTGTTCAGTTTTTAAGGGAATTACGGAAAATCGTACATTTATTAATGAACCACATCGTTACATGGTATCATTAATTTAAATAGTGAAATCCAATAAAATGCATGCATTGGGTTATTAAGGATATTTGGTCATGGTGTAGGTTGTTCCTTGAGCTAAATACAGATGGTATAAATATATTCTGATATCGTACCATCTGACGTATTTTAAAGAAATCAAATCTCAGCATGTAGTTAGAATATGAAAGTACATATAATTTTTTTTTATTAGATGTTGTACTTCATAGACAAACACGAATGATGGTGTAGACGACCTGGTTAAATTTGGATTTAGGGATTGGGTATTTGCATGCCAATTCTTCGCGGAGAACGTTTATGCAATTTGTTCTCTTTTCTTGATGTAAGAAATCTATATATCTTCTTGTAAAGAAAAGAGTTTAAAACAATTATAGAATCTTGGTGTTAATTTTTGTGATAGGATGTGAGTTGAAGCGAACCTTTTGCATGTTTTTTTTTTACTGTTTGGTTATATCAGTATTGCTGTTGGAGATCAAAGTTTGTCACTATCAACACAACGAACACTCGCCTCTCACCACCTAATTTAATTGAACATAAAAAAAGGGTCACTGTATATCATGTTGGAAGCCCATGTAATGGTTTGGGACAGGCACAACAATATGATGTTGGAAGCCCATGTAATGGTTTGGGACAGACACAACAATATGATGTTGGAAGCCCATGTAATGGTTTGGGACAGGCACAACAATATGATGTTGGAAGTCCATGTAATGGTTTGGAACAGACACAACAATATGATGTTGGAAGTCCATGTAATGGTTTAGGACAGGCACAACAATGGAACGGGGTTATACCAGTTAATAGGACCCAAACTCTTGATAATTCGATCTATGCATAAATAAACAAACGAAAAAAAGAAATCTCACACAGATTCGGATGCACTCAAAAAGAACACATGCTATTACAAAAATGAATGACAACATAAACATTGACAGTACAATAGAAGGGTCAGTGAATGGTCGTAGTTAACTGACTATACTATCTAGGAACAATAGAATGGTCAGTGAATGGTCGTAGTTAACTGACTATACTATCTAGGAACAATAGAATGGTCAGTGAATGGTCGTAGTTAACTGACTATACTATCTAGGAACAATAGAATGGTCAGTGAATGGTCGTAGTTAACTGACTATTCTATCTAGGAGCAATAGAATGGTCAGTGAATGGTCGTAGTTAACTATACTATCTAGGAACAATAGAATGGTCAGTGAATGATCCTAGTTAACTGACAATACTATCTAGGAACAATAGAAGGGTCAGTGAATGGTCGTAGTTAACTGACTATACTATCTAGGAACAATAGAATGGTCAGTGAATGGTGGTAGTTAACTGACTATACTATCTAGGAACAATAGAAGGGTCAGTGAATGGTCGTAGGTAACTATGCTATCTAGGAACAATAGAATGGTCAGTGAATGGTCGTAGTTAACTGACTATGCTATCTTGGAACAATAGAAGGGTCAGTGAATGGTCGCAGTTAACTGACTATTCTATCTAGGAACAATAGAATGGTCAGTGAATGGTCGTAGTTAACTAACTATGCTATCTAGGAACAATAGAAGGGTCAGTGAATGGTCGTAGTTAACTGACTATGCTATCTAGGAACAATAGAATGGTCAGTGAATGGTCGTAGTTAACTGACTATTATATCTAGGAACAATAGAAGGGTCAGAGAATGGTCGTAGTTAACTGACTATGCTATCTAGGAACAATAGAAGGGTCAGTGAATGGTCGTAGTTAACTAAATATACTATCTAGAAACAATAGAATGGTCAGTGAATGGTCGTAGTTGACTGACTATACTATCTAGGAACAATAGAATGGTCAGTGAATGGTCGTAGTTAACTATGCTATCTAGGAACAATAGAATGGTCAGTGAATGATCCTAGTTAACTGACAATACTATCTAGGAACAATAGAAGGGTCAGGGAATGGTCGTAGTTAACTGACTATACTATCTAGGAACAATAGAATGGTCAGTGAATGGTGGTAGTTAACTGACTATGCTATCTAGGAACAATAGAAGGGTCAGTTAATGGTCGTAGTTAACTGACTATACTATCTAGGAACAATAGAAGGGTCAGTGAATGGTCGTAGTTAACTGACTATTCTATCTAGGAACAATAGAATGGTCAGTGAATGGTCGTAGTTAACTAACTATACTATCTAGGAACAATAGAAGGGTCAGTGAATGGTCGTAATTAACTGACTATGCTATCTAGGAACAATAGAAGGGTCAGTGAATGGTCGCAGTTAACTGACTATTCTATCTAGGAACAATAGAATGGTCAGTGAATGGTCGTAGTTAACTAACTATGCTATCTAGGAACAATAGAATGGTCAGTGAATGGTCGTAGTTAACTGACTATGCTATCTAGGAACAATAGAATGGTCAGTGAATGGTCGTAGGTAACTATGATATCTAGGAACAATAGAATGGTCAGTGAATGGCCGTAGTTAACTGACTATACTATCTAGGAACAATAGAATGGTCAATGAATGGTCGTAGTTAACTGACTATACTATCTAGGAACAATAGAATGGTCAGTGAATGGTCGTAGTTAACTAAGTATGCTATCTGGGAACAATAGAATGGTCAGTGAATGATCCTAGTTAACTGATTATGCTATCTAGGAACAATAGAATGGTCAGTGAATGGTCGTAGTTAACTGACTATGCTATCTAGGAACAATAGAATGGTCAGTGAATGATCGTAGTTAACTGACTATACTATCTAGGAACAATAGAATGGTCAGTGAATGGTCGTAGGTAACTATGCTATCTAGGAACAATAGAATGGTCAGTGAATGGTCGTAGTTAACTGACTATGCTATCTAGGAACAATAGAATGGTCAGTGAATAGTCGTAGTTAACTGACTATGCTATCTAGGAACAATAGAAGGGTCAGTAAATAGTCGTAGGTAACTGACTATACTATCTAGGAACAATAGAATGGTCAGTGAATGATCCTAGTTAACTGATTATACTATCTAGGAACAATAGAATGGTCAGTGAATGGCGGTAGTTAACTGACTATACTATCTAGGAACAATAGAATGGTCAGTGAATGATCCTAGTTAACTGATTATACTATCTAGGAACAATAGAATGGTCAGTGAATGGCGGTAGTTAACTGACTATACTATCTAGGAACAATAGAATGGTCAGTGAATGATCCTAGTTAACTGACTATACTATCTAGGAACAATAGAATGGTCAGTGAATGGTCGTAGTTAACTAACTATACTATCTAGGAACAATAGAAGGGTCAGTGAATGGTCGTAGTTAACTGACTATACTATCTAGGAACAATAGAAGGGTCAGTGAATGGTCGTAGTTAACTGACTATACTATCTAGGAACAATAGAAGGGTTAGTGAATGGTCGTAGGTAACTATGCTATCTAGGAACAATAGAATGGTCAGTGAATAGTCGTAGTTAACTAACTATACTATCTAGGAACAATAGAAGGGTCAGTGAATGGTGGTAGTTAACTGACTATACTATCTAGGAACAATAGAAGGGTCAGTGAATAGTCGTAGTTAACTGACTATATTATCTAGGAACAATAGAAGGGTCAGTGAATGGTCGTAGTTAACTGACTATACTATCTAGGAACAATAGAAGGGTCAGTGAATAGTCGTAGTTAACTGACTATACTATCTAGGAACAATAGAAGGGTCAGTGAATGGTCGTAGTTAACTGACTATGCTATCTAGGAACAATAGAAGGGTCAGTGAATGGTCGTAGTTAACTATACTATCTAGGAACAATAGAATGGTCAGTGAATGGTCGTAGATAACTAACTATGCTATCTAGGAACAATAGAATGGTCAGTGAATGGTCGTAGTTAACTGACTATGCTATCTAGGAACAATAGAATGGTCAGTGAATGGTCCTAGTTAACTGACTATGCTATCTAGGAACAATAGAAGGGTCAGTGAATGATCCTAGTTAACTGACTATGCTATCTTGGAACAATAGAAGGGTCAGTGAATGGTCGTAGTTAACTGACTATACTATCTAGGAACAATGGAATGGTCAGTGAATGGTCGTAGGTAACTGACTATGCTATCTAGGAACAATAGAATGGTCAGTGAATGATCCTAGTTAACTGATTATACTATCTAGGAACAATAGAATGGTCAGTGAATGGTCGTAGTTAACTAACTATACTATCTAGGAACAATAGAATGGTCAGTGAATGATCCTAGTTAACTGATTATACTATCTAGGAACAATAGAATGGTCAGTGAATGGTGGTAGTTAACTGACCATGCTATCTAGGAACAATAGAATGGTCAGTGAATGGTCGTAGTTAACTGACAATGCTATCTAGGAACAATAGAATGGTCAGTGAATGATCATAGTTAACTGACTATACTATCTAGGAACAATAGAATGGTCAGTGAATGGTCGTAGGTAACTATGCTATCTAGGAACAATAGAATGGTCAGTGAATGGTCGTAGTTAACTAACTATGCTATCTAGGAACAATAGAAGGGTCAGTGAATAGTCGTAGTTAACTGACTATACTATCTAGGAACAATAGAATGGTCAGAGAATGATCCTAGTTAACTGATTATACTATCTAGGAACAATAGAATGGTCAGTGAATGGTGGTAGTTAACTGACTATACTATCTAGGAACAATAGAATGGTCAGTGAATGATCCTAGTTAACTGACTATTCTATCTAGGAACAATAGAATGGTCAGTGAATGGTCGTAGTTAACTAACTATACTATCTAGGAACAATAGAATGGTCAGTGAATGGTGGTAGTTAACTGACTATACTATCTAGGAACAATAGAAGGGTCAATGAATGGTCGTAGTTAACTGACTATACTATCTAGGAACAATAGAAGGGTCAGTGAATGGTCGTAGGTAACTATGCTATCTAGGAACAATAGAATGGTGAGTGAATGGTCGTAGTTAACTAACTATACTATCTAGGAACAATAGAAGGGTCAGTGAATGGTCGTAGTTAACTGACTATACTATCTCGGAACAATAGAAGGGTCAGTGAATGATCGTAGTTAACTGACTATGCTATCTAGGAACAATAGAATGGTCAGTGAATGATCCTAGTTAACTGATTATACTATCTAGGAACAATAGAATGGTCAGTGAATGGTCGTAGTTAACTAACAATACTATCTAGGAACAATAGAATGGTCAGTGAATGATCCTAGTTAACTGATTATACTATCTAGGAACAATAGAATGGTCAGTGAATGGTCGTAGTTAACTGACTATGCTATCTAGGAACAATAGAATGGTCAGTGAATGGTCGTAGTTAACTGACTATGCTATCTAGGAACAATAGAATGGTCAGTGAATGATCGTAGTTAACTGACTATACTATCTAGGAACAATAGAATGGTCAGTGAATGGTCGTAGGTAACTATGCTATCTAGGAACAATATAATGGTCAGTGAATGGTCGTAGTTAACTGACTATGCTATCTAGGAACAATAGAAGGGTCAGTGAATGATCCTAGTTAACTGATTATACTATCTAGGAACAATAGAATGGTCAGTGAATGGTGGTAGTTAACTGACTATACTAACTAGGAACAATATAATGGTCAGTGAATGATCCTAGTTAACTAACTATACTATCTAGGAACAATAGAATGGTCAGTGAATGGTCGTAGTTAACTGACTATACTATCTAGGAACAATAGAAGGGTCAGTGAATGGTCGTAGTTAACTGACTATACTATCTAGGAACAATAGAAGGGTCAGTGAATGGTCGTAGGTAACTATGCTATCTAGGAACAATAGAATGGTCAGTGAATGGTCGTAGTTAACTAACTATACTATCTAGGAACAATAGAAGGGTCAGTGAATGGTCGTAGTTAACTGACTATACTATCTAGGGACAATAGAAGGGTCAGTGAATAGTCGTAGTTAACTGACTATATTATCTAGGAACAATAGAAGGGTCAGTGAATGGTCGTAGTTAACTGACTATACTATCTAGGAACAATAGAAGGGTCAGTGAATAGTCGTAGTTAACTGACTATACTATCTAGGAACAATAGAAGGGTCAGTGAATGGTCGTAGTTAACTGACTATGCTATCTAGGAACAATAGAAGAGTCAGTGAATGGTCGTAGTTAACTATACTATCTAGGAACAATAGAATGGTCAGTGAATGGTCGTAGTTAACTGACTATACTATCTAGGAACAATAGAATGGTCAGTGAATGGTCCTAGTTAACTGACTATGCTATCTAGGAACAATAGAAGGGTCAGTGAATGATCCTAGTTAACTGACTATGCTATCTTGGAACAATAGAAGGGTCAGTGAATGGTCGTAGTTAACTGACTATACTATCTAGGAACAATAGAATGGTCAGTGAATGGTCGTAGGTAACTATGCTATCTAGGAACAATATAATGGTCAGTGAATGGTCGTAGTTAACTGACTATGCTATCTAGGAACAATAGAAGGGTCAGTGAATGATCCTAGTTAACTGATTATACTATCTAGGAACAATAGAATGGTCAGTGAATGGTGGTAGTTAACTGACAATACTAACTAGGAACAATATAATGGTCAGTGAATGATCCTAGTTAACTAACTATATTATCTAGGAACAATAGAATGGTCAGTGAATGGTCGTAGTTAACTGACTATACTATCTAGGAACAATAGAAGGGTCAGTGAATGGTCGTAGTTAACTGACTATACTATCTAGGAACAATAGAAGGGTCAGTGAATGGTCGTAGGTAACTATGCTATCTAGGAACAATAGAATGGTCAGTGAATGGTCGTAGTTAACTAACTATACTATCTAGGAACAATAGAAGGGTCAGTGAATGGTCGTAGTTAACTGACTATACTATCTAGGGACAATAGAAGGGTCAGTGAATAGTCGTAGTTAACTGACTATATTATCTAGGAACAATAGAAGGGTCAGTGAATGGTCGTAGTTAACTGACTATACTATCTAGGAACAATAGAAGGGTCAGTGAATAGTCGTAGTTAACTGACTATACTATCTAGGAACAATAGAAGGGTCAGTGAATGGTCGTAGTTAACTGACTATGCTATCTAGGAACAATAGAAGGGTCAGTGAATGGTCGTAGTTAACTATACTATCTAGGAACAATAGAATGGTCAGTGAATGGTCGTAGATAACTAACTATGCTATCTAGGAACAATAGAATGGTCAGTGAATGGTCGTAGTTAACTGACTATACTATCTAGGAACAATAGAATGGTCAGTGAATGGTCCTAGTTAACTGACTATGCTATCTAGGAACAATAGAAGGGTCAGTGAATGATCCTAGTTAACTGACTATGCTATCTTGGAACAATAGAAGGGTCAGTGAATGGTCGTAGTTAACTGACTATACTATCTAGGAACAATAGAATGGTCAGTGAATGGTCGTAGGTAACTATGCTATCTAGGAACAATAGAATGGTCAGTGAATGGTCGTAGTTAACTGACTATACTATCTAGGAACAATAGAAGGGTCAGTGAATGGTCGTAGGTAACTATGCTATCTAGGAACAATAGAATGGTCAGTGAATGGTCGTAGTTAACTAACTATACTATCTAGGAACAATAGAAGGGTCAGTGAATGGTCGTAGTTAACTGACTATACTATCTAGGGACAATAGAAGGGTCAGTGAATAGTCGTAGTTAACTGACTATATTATCTAGGAACAATAGAAGGGTCAGTGAATGGTCGTAGTTAACTGACTATACTATCTAGGAACAATAGAAGGGTCAGTGAATAGTCGTAGTTAACTGACTATACTATCTAGGAACAATAGAAGGGTCAGTGAATGGTCGTAGTTAACTGACTATGCTATCTAGGAACAATAGAAGGGTCAGTGAATGGTCGTAGTTAACTATACTATCTAGGAACAATAGAATGGTCAGTGAATGGTCGTAGATAACTAACTATGCTATCTAGGAACAATAGAATGGTCAGTGAATGGTCGTAGTTAACTGACTATACTATCTAGGAACAATAGAATGGTCAGTGAATGGTCCTAGTTAACTGACTATGCTATCTAGGAACAATAGAAGGGTCAGTGAATGATCCTAGTTAACTGACTATGCTATCTTGGAACAATAGAAGGGTCAGTGAATGGTCGTAGTTAACTGACTATACTATCTAGGAACAATAGAATGGTCAGTGAATGGTCGTAGGTAACTATGCTATCTAGGAACAATAGAATGGTCAGTGAATGGTCGTAGTTAACTAACTATACTATCTAGGAACAATAGAAGGGTCAGTGAATGGTCGTAGTTAACTGACTATACTATCTAGGGACAATAGAAGGGTCAGTGAATAGTCGTAGTTAACTGACTATATTATCTAGGAACAATAGAAGGGTCAGTGAATGGTCGTAGTTAACTGACTATACTATCTAGGAACAATAGAAGGGTCAGTGAATAGTCGTAGTTAACTGACTATACTATCTAGGAACAATAGAAGGGTCAGTGAATGATCGTAGTTAACTGACTATGCTATCTAGGAACAATAGAAAGGTCAGTGAATGGTCGTAGTTAACTATACTATCTAGGAACACTAGAATGGTCAGTGAATGGTCGTAGATAACTAACTATGCTATCTAGGAACAATAGAATGGTCAGTGAATGGTCGTAGTTAACTGACTATACTATCTAGGAACAATAGAATGGTCAGTGAATGGTCCTAGTTAACTGACTATGCTATCTAGGAACAATAGAAGGGTCAGTGAATGATCCTAGTTAACTGACTATGCTATCTTGGAACAATAGAAGGGTCAGTGAATGGTCGTAGTTAACTGACTATACTATCTAGGAACAATAGAATGGTCAGTGAATGGTCGTAGGTAACTGACTATGCTATCTAGGAACAATAGAAGGGTCAGTGAATGGTCGTAGTTAACTGACTATGCTATCTAGGAACAATAGAATGGTCAGTGAATGATCCTAGTTAACTGATTATACTTTCTAGGAACAATAGAATGGTCAGTGAATGGTCGTAGTTAACTAACTATACTATCTAGGAACAATAGAATGGTCAGTGAATGATCCTAGTTAACTGATTATGCTATCTAGGAACAATAGAATGGTCAGTGAATGGTCGTAGTTATCTGACTATGCTATCTAGGAACAATAGAATGGTCAGTGAATGGTCGTAGTTAACTGACTATGCTATCTAGGAACAATAGAAGGGTCAGTGAATGATCGTAGTTAACTGACTATACTATCTAGGAACAATAGAATGGTCAGTGAATGGTCGTAGGTAACTATGCTATCTAGGAACAATAGAATGGTCAGTGAATGGTCGTAGTTAACTGACTATGCTATCTAGAAACAATAGAATGGTCAGTGAATAGTCGTAGTTAACTGACTATGCTATCTAGGAACAATAGAAGGGTCAGTGAATAGTCGTAGTTAACTGACTATACTATCTAGGAACAATAGAATGGTCAGTGAATGATCCTAGTTAACTGATTATACTATCTAGGAACAATAGAATGGTCAGTGAATGGTGGTAGTTAACTGACTATACTATCTAGGAACAATAGAATGGTCAGTGAATGATCCTAGTTAACTGACTATGCTATCTAGGAACAATAGAATGGTCAGTGAATGGTCGTAGTTAACTAACTATACTATCTAGGAACAATAGAATGGTCAGTGAATGGTCGTAGTTAACTGACTATACTATCTAGGAACAATAGAAGGGTCAGTGAATGGTCGTAGTTAACTGACTATACTATCTAGGAACAATAGAAGGGTCAGTGAATGGTCGTAGGTAACTATGCTATCTAGGAACAATAGAATGGTCAGTGAATAGTCGTAGTTAACTAACTATACTATCTAGGAACAATAGAAGGGTCAGTGAATGGTCGTAGTTAACTGACTATACTATCTAGGAACAATAGAATGGTCAGTGAATAGTCGTAGTTAACTGACTATATTATCTAGGAACAATAGAAGGGTCAGTGAATGGTCGTAGTTAACTGACTATACTATCTAGGAACAATAGAAGGGTCAGTGAATAGTCGTAGTTAACTGACTATACTATCTAGGAACAATAGAAGGGTCAGTGAATGGTCGTAGTTAACTGACTATGCTATCTAGGAACAATAGAAGGGTCAGTGAATGGTCGTAATTAACTGACTATACTATCTAGGAAGGTAAAATCTGTTGGTTAAAGACAGTAACTCTTAGAACAACAAATCATTATAATTCCAAAAGATTTAATATCAATTAGTTATAAACATCTTAAGAAATTAATTGTATTCGCAGGAGATCAGAATAAATAGGTCTTGAATTTGTTGGAATCAAATAATTATTATAGAATAGCAAAATAATATACAATGAAATATAAATGCACTGTTTGGCTAGCAGATTGTCCATATTTGTAGCCCAAAAAAAGAAGAAGAAAAAAAGAGAAGAAGGTAGAAAATGACTGTCAATAGTAAATAAATGTATACAGTTTGCACGAGTTTATGGACCGAAAATGCAGGCAAGTAAGAAACATGATTGCAACAGTGTTGATATTAAGATGTAGCAAACGATGACTTCTCACTTTTAAGAAATTTAAAGTTCCATTTTATATTTATGTACACAAATTCAGCTAATTTTGAAAAAAAAATCTGATAAGAATAATCAATCAGAAACTTGAGGATGTAAATTACCTTTAATGACGTACTTATATCATTCTATGGTTGTAGAAACATTGAATTCTAAAGAGAACTACCCGATTGGTTTATATTCTAAATAAGGAAATAGGACATGCTAGATCAATTTCTAAATGAAAAGTATAAAACGGGTTGAAGATGTTTCAGAAAAACAACATTTGATGAAATATTTGGATATTAAAAAATGTGGTAAGTTTATACAAATAAGATAATAATTTTCTTATTGCTCTTGCAATTTGTAATTCGTAACACTACATGCGGGTATAATGGTATCAAGAGCAATAAACAGTGTTGTTTTCTTGTTCATAATTATTGCAACACAGAAAAACATTGGACACAAGACACAGAACGAAGACAAACAAAGCACAAGAAATTAAATGCCTGCTGTGTTACTCAAAGTCAAGTTCGGTAAATCTATTGTCGGTGATACAGGAAAGAAAATTAATGCAAAAGACAATAGATCCAGTGGCGAGAACTTGATATTGGTAACGATCAACCGTGATGACAACCGTAGAAATCTTGTAGAAATCACTTCAACCTACCAATAACGTAGATGAGCATTGTCACCTCTATGCATACATGGATCGTCGTTACCGCAATCATATAGCAGTTAGATTTATATTTAGCTAGCAATCAGTATCTAGCACTGCTAAAATTGTTTGGTCGATTCCCGCCCGCGGCGAGTTAACTTGAGACAGCTCTAGATAAAGATTGTCAGTTACATGCTACAGGTCGGTGGTTTTCTCCGGTTACATAAGTTCCTTCCACCTAAAAAACCGACAATTGAAAGATGTATTTCTCATATATTTTGTCACCTTTTTGTGTTCTTGAGAGTTCTTTACATATCGGGATTTCATTGTTTGTCACACACTTCTATTTGTGTCCAGTTAATAGTCTATTCTGTTTTGGGATGGTGCTCGATTTTGAAAAGTGTGTTTTCATTCGTGCCAACCGATAAATGCACAAGGCAAGAGTATTTACAAGGCTTGTTAGAAAAAAGAAAATCATAGTACAATATTCCAGCATGACACACGAGTTGCCGACATTATTAGTAAACAAGCATTTATTAGCATGAATAGAAAGTATTTAGTTAGTTTAATGCCTAAGTAAAAGAGTAAACGGACGGTCCTGGACACAAAAATAAAAAAATACAAAAATAGAAACAGATAAAAGTACGCTAAGCACAGATAATAAGAACATCGTGTTAAAAATCAGGAATTAGACCAAGCACTCCAAATGTCAGCTTCTCCTTACATCCATATAAAGGACACACGTGTTTTTTATTTAGCTTTATTTGTTTTTTGCTACTTGTGATAATATATTCATATTTTTTTTTACAGGTCATCAATTTATTTAGTAGCCTTATTAGCTTCGTCAGCAGCAGCAGACTGTGAATTGGAGGAGAAGATCAAGCAGTTGATATGTGTTTTGACTGATGGACCCAACAGACATTTCATCGGTACCACTGAATCTAGTTTTCTGCCGTTTCTAGATTGTCCAAGTAAAACTACATTCGATTCATTGAAGTTGACAGTAGAAAGGAAACTGAAGAACATAGAGAGGGATAATCGTGAGGCCTTTAAAAGTGGTAAGAATGTAAACAAAAACTAGAGAAATATTGATAATTACCATAGAACTAAGTACAGTACACAAATGTTAAACACAAATCACAAAGAAAAACCTCATGTTTCTAAGGGATCTTGAATGTCTACTCTTTGCAAATATTCGAACGAAGTAGAATATATACTATTATTATAACTATCAAATACACCTAAAATGCTAATTACAATACAGAAGAAATTTCTGATTGGTACATGTGAATAGTATCTAATTAACATTCCACCATAACACACTCTATCATTGATGCAAATCTATCAAAAACTAAGTGCCATGTCAGCCATTATGTTTGTTATACAGGTATTACGATAAACGATCAACAAGAGTGGAATAGAAAATACAATATAGATCAGTGTGTATTCAAATATAGCAATATGCTAATAATAAGAATATCTTCGTTTCTTAGTACACCTCGATCGAAATATATTTTCCGGTCTATCTCTATATTCCCTATTTTGAGATTGCGTTTTTATATTTTGGCAATTGGGAATGAAATAGAACTGAATGGTATGCTAAAGATTAAACAGAACAGGCTTAAATTTAAATGGAAGCATGTTTCTTAAAACAATTGTATTTTTGACCTGATCGTAAGGTACTTTGTATTACAAATATAATATAATACACAATGTATATAGCGCTATATATAATAGATAAAGATTACTCTAAGCGCTTAACATAGTTAAAAATAGAACAATGACTTAAAATTTACATGCAAAGTGAAAATTACATAAACCTATAAAACTTACCAGAAACGAAACATGAAGCAATAAAACTAAAATTATAAAAGAGGAAGAAAATGATATCGAAGCTCTTAACTAAAACAAATACCATTTTAATCAGTACCATTCAACACTAATTTAATTCGATGGTTCGTCAATATGCTAAACGATTTGGTGTTGCAGTACGCCAACGGTGTGGGTTCGAATCTGTTGGGTTGAATATTTAAAGTTTATGTAACATTCATGATACCCGTATCCTGTCGCCAATACGTGTCTTTAACGTTAATTTAAGTCAACTTGACGTCCGACTATTCTACATTTGTTTTGTCACATGCTGAAACGTGTCCTACTAATTATTGTGCACCGACACGTATCTTTTCTGATAGCTAAGCACTGAAATGTGCCCTTTCTGCTTTCTATTTGCTGAAATGTAACAACAATACTCACTAAGAACCACCCTTTCGTTTTTTTTGTTTTTTTTTTGTTTAAATAAATGTTGAGTGGTTAAGTTCTTGTACATCTTTGTGTACTTGTACACAACATGAACGACTGGTATCTTGGGATGTGTTACTACCAGAACACACTTGGGATGTGTTACTACCAGAACACACTTGGGATGTGTTACTACCAGAACACACTTGGGATGTGTTACTACCAGAACACACTTGGGATGTGTTACTACCAGAACACACTTGGGATGTGTTACTACCAGAACACACTTGGGATGTGTTACTACCAGAACACACTTGGGATGTATTACTACCAGAACACACTTGGGATGTGTTACTACCAGAACACACTTGGGATGTGTTACTACCAGAACACACTTGGGATGTGTTACTACCAGAACACACTTGGGATGTGTTACTACCAGAACACACTTGGGATGTATTACTACCAGAACACACTTGGGATGTGTTACTACCAGAACACACTTGGGATGTGTTACTACCAGAACACACTTGGGATGTGTTACTACCAGAACACACTTGGGATGTGTTACTACCAGAACACACTTGGGATGTGTTACTACCAGAACACACTTGGGATGTGTTACTACCAGAACACACTTGGGATGTGTTACTACCAGAACACACTTGGGATGTATTACTACCAGAACACACTTGGGATGTGTTACTACCAGAACACACTTGGGATGTGTTACTACCAGAACACACTTGGGATGTGTTACTACCAGAACACACTTGGGATGTGTTACTACCAGAACACACTTGGGATGTGTTACTACCAGAACACACTTGGGATGTGTTACTACCAGAACACACTTGGGATGTGTTACTACCAGAACACACTTGGGATGTGTTACTACCAGAACACACTTGGGATGTGTTACTACCAGAACACACTTGGGATGTGTTTCTACCAGAACACACTTGGGATGTGTTACTACCAGAACACACTTGGGATGTATTACTACCAGAACACACTTGGGATGTGTTACTACCAGAACACACTTGGGATGTGTTTCTACCAGAACACACTTGGGATGTGTTACTACCAGAACACACTTGGGATGTGTTACTACCAGAACACACTTGGGATGTGTTACTACCAGAACACACTTGGGATGTGTTTCTACCAGAACACACTTGGGATGTGTTACTACCAGAACACACTTGGGATGTGTTTCTACCAGAACACACTTGGGATGTGTTACTACCAGAACACACTTGGGATGTGTTACTACCAGAACACACTTGGGATGTGTTACTACCAGAACACACTTGGGATGTGTTTCTACCAGAACACACTTGGGATGTGTTACTACCAGAACACACTTGGGATGTATTACTACCAGAACACACTTGGGATGTGTTACTACCAGAACACACTTGGGATGTGTTTCTACCAGAACACACTTGGGATGTGTTACTACCAGAACACACTTGGGATGTGTTTCTACCAGAACACACTTGGGATGTGTTACTACCAGAACACACTTGGGATGTGTTACTACCAGAACACACTTGGGATGTGTTACTACCAGAACACACTTGGGATGTGTTTCTACCAGAACACACTTGGGATGTGTTACTACCAGAACACACTTGGGATGTATTACTACCAGAACACACTTGGGATGTGTTACTACCAGAACACACTTGGGATGTGTTTCTACCAGAACACACTTGGGATGTGTTACTACCAGAACACACTTGGGATGTGTTTCTACCAGAACACACTTGGGATGTGTTACTACCAGAACACACTTGGGATGTGTTACTACCAGAACACACTTGGGATGTGTTACTACCAGAACACACTTGGGATGTGTTACTACCAGAACACACTTGGGATGTGTTACTACCAGAACACACTTGGGATGTGTTACTACCAGAACACACTTGGGATGTGTTTCTACCAGAACACACTTGGGATGTGTTACTACCAGAACACACTTGGGATGTGTTACTACCAGAACACACTTGGGATGTGTTACTACCAGAACACACTTGGGATGTGTTACTACCAGAACACACTTGGGATGTGTTTCTACCAGAACACACTTGGGATGTGTTTCTACCAGAACACACTTGGGATGTGTTACTACCAGAACACACTTGGGATGTGTTACTACCAGAACACATTTTTTAAATCATAGTTTTTGCTGCGTTTTCGTAATGGTGTAACTATTAAAACTTAGGAAGGCAAGCAGTGATTTGATATATCTTTATCACCCCTATTCTGCATCATTATGCATATTTCGAAACATTCGCATTGTACATCCAGCAGCTCAACACATTGATACAACCATACTATAACTAAAAATAAACCATTACTGTGCATGTGTTCTGTAAATAAAAAAAATAATAAATTCCTTAGACAAATTTGATACTTATTTAGTTAAACTTTATAAAACGCCAATTAATCCTATTGTATATAATGATCTTCTGCTGTCATCATGGTATATACTTAAAATAATTACACCTTATATAAGAATCCTGGATTTCGATTGGTTAACAGTTGGTGTATTTTTCGTGTATTTTCATATTTAGGATTAATTTCGGTCATTTTTACCGCTGCCGGGGTATTTGCACGAGGATTTAACTTTTGTTCCCTCCGTGCCGTGGTATTTGCGAAAACGTATTTCACTTTTTTACCCTCGCGTGCCTCAAACCGCCAAATTCATTTGGAATACCCATAAAAAACAACAAAAATAAAAATTCCTCAAAAGGTTTATAACAAGTCAAAACGTTCCTGAAAAAAACACAATAAAAACAGAATATTCCTGAAAACGACAAACAAAGGGTATTATAATATTTATTTAGCCAGTGTTCTAAATAATATTCGGTGTAATTAAACAGATATATCATATTGGGAGAGGTATTTGCGAAAAATACCAGTCTTGAGACTAAATTTCCCTCGCCTTTCGGTTCGGGAAATTGTTCGTCTCTCGACTGGTATTTTTCGCAAAATCCCCTCCCAAACATGACATATCTGGTCATAATACCCCCGCTCTAGAAAACACTGCTAAAAACGAATGTCCCCCTATTAAATAGATTTCGTTGAAATCCAACTTCTTGTCCACCATTTGGCTCAACAAACTCATAGAATTTGTGATTAAAAAAGTTCGATAGGATAATCCTGTTGCTGTTCTGTTAAGTATGTAATCAAACCAACGTCAAAGTAATTAAACAATACTCCACAAAATATCACACATAAAATCAGCGTAATACCACATTTTGACCAGATGAGAATAGCGAATTCAATGGACATGAAATAGCGGACGGACACGAATTAGAGTCATATATATAATTAGAAACTCCATGAATACAACTTTTTAGTTTATGAAGATATTTTCCTGATATCTACTTTTTTGTAGGTATTGATACAATTGACGGCAAAACGGCTGGGTTTGGACCTCATTTAATTACAAATATTGAATCGTTAGAAATAGACAAAGAAGCCACCCTGTTCGTTGATATCACACAGGGTGCTGTAAAGTCTGCATTGTCAACAGTCGATGATCTAACAACTGATGCACCAAGTAATTCCACCAGCAGTCCTCGCATCAAACCAGAAGGCTTTATGTAAGTCTTTGTAAATTAATACACGAAAATTAAAATATTCGACAAGGAATTCGCTTGATCAATAGTGAAAAGAGAAGCTGATGCATGCAAATGTATATTTAATGCAAGAACTTGGTCTCCTACTTGTGCAACAAGAACACATGACACTCTTCCATACTTGGTTGTAATATGTAATATTGTTCTAAGAACAATACATTCGGGATCTCTGTTCACTGGGGCTATATGACGCCCCTTTTTGTTCATTCTCAACATGTGTATTATGATTTATAAATACAAAATGTTTGTACCCACATCTTCAAATATAAGCGTCCATTTAAATCCTTCTACTGACATACCCGGACACATTTGACACCAGCAGACGAATCAAGGTGAACCCAACCGAACCCAAGAATGAATGAAATTGATGAATATACTGAACATTAGATTGTAATATTGCATTCAAAATTAATTTGGAGGCAATCTATTACCGACCTAATAGGAGGTCTGCTTTTCTCATCACTATTATTTTTATTCGTCACCTGAGAAACAACTGAACAGATTGTAGATTTGTAAATCCCCAGCCATTATTATATAATAGCGATTCTTGATGTCGGGTTAATTCAATTTCCAACAATTCACAATAAAGCCGCCAGATGTTGATTGGTTGAACTTTGAAATTTGGAGTCTGATACAAAGTCAATAACTGTATTGACATAAGAAGAATATATAGATAATAAATCTCTCTTCATAGAATCAGCTCATCAATTTTAAAATTACGCTGCGCACTCAGTCGGGAAGTATTATTCCCATTGACAGCTATATGAATGTCGAACCGGTACATAATTGCATAATGAAGATTTTTGTTGTCCCGTAGATATACAGATATTTTGTGTTCTTACTGATGGAATCCAATGTTTTCTTTATTCTTTGTTTATATCTGCATTGCTGTCCCAATGACCGGTTTAATCCCTACAAAATATTGTGCCTGTCTCAAGCTAGGACCAGGATTGTCAACGACATATGTAGTGGGCTTTTTTTGTTGAATAATTTGTTTGATTTGTTGACATTGGTGGAATTGGTTACTATCAATACTTATACTGTCTTTTCATAATACATTTAAGTTTCAGAAAGGTTGCTGATAGGAAGCATATAGACCAATTCATAGCACGGATTTCTACTAACATATTGGATCTTCCTTGCAATTTTAAGAACCACGTGAAATGTGACGCGACCTATAAGTACAGGACTATAAATGGCTTATGTAATAACTTGGGACATCCAAGATGGGGTATGTCGTCCACACCATTCGACAGATTCCTCCAACCAGATTATGATGGTAAGTTTACAAAATAAGGGTAATAACAAAATTACCGAACTCCGAACAATCTTACAAAGGGAAAGTCAAAACTCATAAGTGTATAAACAGACAAAATCAGTTAACAACCGGAAAACTGTGAAAACCGTAATGACCCTGACTTGGTACAGGCATTTCTAAAGAAATGGTGGGTTGAATCAGATTTTAAAGCGCCAAACCTCCCAAGGAAAGATTGATTGTATTTGATTTAAGTGTTCACAACCATAAAGAAATATACACATGCTTAGAAACATGAATAGTCTATTTTTGGCATAATGTCTGTCTAATTTATTCATTAATCAAGCATTTATGTGGTATTATATCTCCGGTTTTTATCAGAATCATTTCAAATTGTTTAACCTTAGAACGGACCGAAAGTAAAAAGTAAAAAACATCATGGATTCTGAAACTGATTTCATATTTAATCTTGCTTTAGGGAATTCTAAAAATGCCAATAAAATGTTCGACCATAGTATTTATTCATTGCAACGTGGAAACTATATACGATTTATATAATTACTAGATCTTAAATTGCACTTTCAACTGAATGAACTTGATATTACAACTTTGCATGAGGTCACATCCGTGGCATTATCATTAAGTAACTAAAGTTAATTATAGTCTCTTATTTTGTTTTCTTCTAGATAATGTAAATTCACCTAGAACTTTAGGACTGTCTGGATTTATTCTAGACAGCGCTCGAGTAATTAGTAATAAAGTACATACAATCAGTAATGCTGGAGACCTAGATATGCCATTGAGCTATTTCAGTATGCAATTTGGTCAGTTCTTAGATCACGACATAACGAAGACAGCTTTATCAAAAGGTATGTGTAAAGCTAGCGGTACATTAGTGTCTATCTTCCTCCTTCTACAAGCTTTGACTCTTTTCAACATTTCAGTATGGTTTAATATCCAGACAATGGACAAAAGTATTCGCACGCTTCCAATTTACCCTATATATTTCATGTAAAACTACAGTTTTTCAAAATATTATCTTGAAATCAATTCACGTCCGATTTTAATCATTATTTTATCAAGGAAAGCAGAAAGATATGTAGTTTATAGTAGTGATTTTAAAATAACTTTTTGAAGCATGTTTATCAAATCGCCATGATTTAAACACAGACCTAAATAATTTGTCAACAAAGGTACTATCAAAGCATTGTGTCTATGATATATTCCGACAGATTTATGTATTTCACAAGTTTTATTTGTCGACACATGATATGCCTGTTAAACACATGTTCAAAAATTAAAATTGCACCAAACATTTTTATCTAAGCTTCAAAATGAGCTTGAACCTTGAAATGGAAAAAAAGACCGTCTTTCAAAATATATCAGTTGATCATGATTTGTATCCACGATTGCGACTAAAGAATACATCGCTCTAAAGAATTTGTTTGGAATGTAAAAGGCATAGTGTAAGAAATGCTGGAAAATAAACATGTTTTGACAACCAGTGAGCTTCAAAGTCTTAAATTACAAACGACACAACATCTTTACCTAAAGAGTACCCAACACACATCGAGATCTGTATCCTGATTATCA
The DNA here is from genome assembly GCA_963383655.1 of Bathymodiolus septemdierum. NCBI lineage: Eukaryota > Metazoa > Mollusca > Bivalvia > Mytilida > Modiolidae > Bathymodiolus > Bathymodiolus septemdierum. Next base: position 112,645,508 of record OY726520.1, read on the forward strand.
ATTGTCCTAGTTGAAGATAGTGATGATTTAACTCATCAGGGTACATTAACGTATTCAAACCTGTCCTTAAGATTATTGAATCATCTGAACGATTTAATATATACACAAAGAAATAAGCTAAGCACCCCCTGATATATTAAAACATAATAAGTTACACTAAGTTTAGATTCTAATATTTATATTGATCATAGCAAGAACAATGTTCCATTAAAAAGATGTACTCACACAGGTGTGACCATTATGTCTAATATCGATTAATCATGCAAGTGAACCATGCCACACACGCATTACTAAAAATTCAGTATGTTCACGCTTCGAATTTGGGTATTTACGTCCGGTGTTTTAAAAAATGTATTCATTCTCAGTAAACATGGTACGAAGTCGAATATCAGAAGCACAAAGATGGCAAATAATCGACATGCATACAACAGAGATGTTCTTCAAAGCTATTGAACGTCACTATACTGTAGTCGGCCGACTGGTGAGAAAACACACACACACCAACAATGTGAAAGACTTGCCAAGATCCGGCAGACCACGAGTAACATCTGATCGTGACGACAGGGCATTGCAGCGTTTGGTTAGACAGATGCCATTCGCAACCAGTCCCGTACTCAACCAACACTGGCTGCCCAATTTGACGTCTGTCAACAAGAACAGTTAGAACCATATGGCGTGGTTGGAATTTAAGGACATGGCGCAAGATCCATTGGTCAGACGAGAGCCGGTTTCTGCTTCATGTAACCGACGGCCAGATGAGGGTTTGGAGACACAAAAATACAGTCTATACCTCAACGAACATCCAGCCAACTGTCCCTTACGGTGGAGGTTCAGTAATGGTTTGGGGGTGTATCTCTCATAACGGCAAGCTGGATTTAGTCACCATACAAGGCAACCTAACTGGTGATCAGTACATCAGAGACGTCTTGCAACCAGTTATTGTCCCCCATTTCAACAACCATCCACTAGCTACAAGGCCTGTGTATATGGATGACAACGCCAGGTCTCATCGTTCAAGAGCAGTGACTGCCTACCTCCAAAGCGAAGCCGTGACTTCTGCACCTTGGCCAGCCATGAACCCGGATTTGAATCCTATAGAGCATATTTGGAACATGTTAGGCCGTCATATACAGGCTCGGGAACCTCCTATGCAAAGCATTCGTCAGTTGGAAGCAGCATTGCATCGGGAATGGCAGCAGCTATCACAACAGGACATCCGACGTCTAACTGGAGGGATGAGACGCAGGGTTGAGTTTGTCATCCAAGCACGTGGGGTTACACCCGGTTCTGAACTTTGAACAATAGATTTCGTCAAATGATTCATAAGTGACGTTTTGAAAGTGAAATGACAATATTATCGTGCTTTTTGAACTGTGAAGGTCAATACTTAAAATGGACATGCTTTACTGCAAAAAAATGGCCTTGTGATATTGTGATTAAATATTCATTAAATTAACATTTTTTCTTGATTTTTTTTGGTGGTTTCTTACAGCCAATGTAATGTCCTAACAGATCACCATTGCGTTCTTGAGATTATCTGGTCAGTAATCTCGTGATACTTGTCGTATCATTTGTCATTTCAAAAAAACATGGGGTTGCTTTACTTATTTCTTTGAGTATAGAACATAAGTGAACCAAAAAAAACATTATTTCATTATATATGTTCACCAACATTGCATTGTAATGGTGTACTGATATTTCATTAAGGGGACGATGTGTGTTTGTTGTGAATGTCTCTGTCTTCTACATAGTCTCGAGTTGGATTTACAACTACCTATGTAATCAGTGCCTATCAACACTGATGTTTTGAGTTCGCATCTCGATCAGGGCAAGGTGTACAACATTATGTGATAAAGTTTGTCAGTGATTGCTACAGGTCGGTGGTCTTCTCCGGATCCTCCGGTTTCCTCCATCAATAAAACTGACCGCCACGATATAACTGAAATATTGTTGAAAGTGGCGTTAAACACCATCAAACAAACAAACAAACATCTACATAGTCTTGTCATTACGTTGCCTTAAAAAATGAGTCGTTGAGTGTTATATTAAATATCACGTACTAATTCAGAAAATAATCGAGTGTTTATTTTATCAATTGTAGGATATGCAGGTTCGAATCTACAATGCTGTTCACAAGAGAGGTAAGCAGGCGTAACTTCTCCAATGACGTGTTTAGCCAATGACGTAATAACATCAAATATGAATTTTTAACAAAATAATATTAGTGCGCGTTTATACTCGTACTCGTAATATTGACCACTCAGAACATGGTGTCCTCCAGTAAATACTGTATTCTGATTGGACGATTTTGGTGTATTGAGTACAAAGCTCGTACTCGAAAGTTTTATGATCATAAGCCCTGATCTTATGGTTATGAAACATTTGATAGAGTTTTTTTGTACTCGTAATCGTGAAACAGAACATTGAATTCAATTTATAATCTGTTCTCGCCTTAGGGTCCATGAAACGTTTGAGTAAGAGTTACATTCTGGTACTCTCTAATCTAACAATTGGAACACTCTTATCATTTGATGTACAATGTTTTGATTGGCTGTTTTGCGAGTACGCTTTCAACAATTGTATTTTAAAGATTTATGACCGTAATTCCTGATTGGACAATTTTAAAGTGCAGTAGGAAAATCATACTTGAAATATTTATGACCTGCTGTCATTTTCATTGTTGTAAGAGTAAGTGTTTTCTGATGTTTATTTTACTGTACATTTATACAGTGTTATTATATGTATCTGAATAGTCAGATTACTCGAAACCTGGTTGGACGTCTGTAATCCAAGCTAACTGCGTATCAAACATAAAACATAGGTTTATTACAGAATTACAACTAATATTTTTTTCTACATAAAAGATAATAAAACAACCTGGGTAAAGAAATAAGACCAGAATATTCAGCAAAAATCAACTATACTAATTTCAGTTAAAACTCTTTCTCCGTGAAAAGATATATATTTGTAAATGTGCCTTACAATACATTTTACTTGAACCAATCTTTAAGTATTAAATTTATCGGTAGAATAATATACAGAATAAACATAAAATCATTTGATATCTAATTTTTATCCTGCAGTTTACACAGCCTAATTAACGATTGCACCAATTAATATAACGTTAATAATTACGACCATGTAAAACCAAACCACATGACAATAAACCATACAACAGACCATCGAATTTTACAATTTTGGAAATTAATTTGTAAAATTTGTTCACACCACGATATAATGTTGGCGTTGAACATCAATCAATCAATCAATCAATCAATCAATCAATCAATCAATCAATCAATCAATCAATCAATCTCTTCCTATGACTACTCTCTATTCCTTTATTTCTCATCTTATTTTGTGACAATACAAGTTTTTATTTCACTTCCAGATCAAGCTTTAATAATGGAGAATGTTTTACGATTCCTATACCAAAAGATGATCCGTACTTTGACAACAGAGATTGTTTGAACTTTGTTAGGTCAACAGCAGCTACATCACTTGATTGTACTCATGGTAAGATGTTGTTACTTTAATTGTCGTTATAATGGTTAAGTGAATACGAGATAGCTCCACGTCCCTTGTTCATACAGGATAAAATCGAATTTAATATACAAAAATCAAATAAATCCATTTCGCAGATTTCACGAAATTGAGTAGTCTTAGATTTTTTTTGATTTTTTTCTTTCTTTCTATTTATTAATTTTTTTGCATTTTCAGTTGTAAAAAAAATTACTATTAGAGTTTAAAATATTATTGGAAACGGTTTGAAATTTATTCGCTTTACTGCATATCATATAAAAAAAAGAAGAGTTATAAGATTATTTAAGACATAATTCATAGTTGTGAATTTTAATATGTGTTGGCAGAATATTAGTATTTCATAAAGAGCGGCAACGAGACATGAAATTCACTTATATCATGCATATTAATATCATTTGTTTAGAACATAACAAAATTGTTTCCATAAAATTCAACATATATATTGATACATTAGGTCATCGAGAACAATTAAATGAGTTGACACATTTCATTGATGGGTCTGGTGTGTATGGTTCTACACAGTCAAAGCTTGACGAGCTGTATGACGATGTCAACAACAACGGTAGGTCATCATTTAGTATATAATAAGTTTTATGCTATTGAATGAGTTCATTTGAAGCTATAAAATGGTACGCAGTTATGTAGAATAACATTCCATAACATTTGTATTTTAATAAAGGTCATATGATATTAAGTCATTGTCTTTAGCCGATCAAGACACTGATATTTAGAAAGTTCAATTCCCCTACAGATTATAGAAATATATCTTTAATATAATTTTCTATCAAATATGTTTTTGCCAATGATGTACCGCTAATACGACTAGAATGTAAACATATTTTACACTAAATTTGAAATCTGCATGTTTATTACTATCGCTGGGTCGGTACCTTTGCTGGTGGACTATTAGTTCCCGTGGGAATCATTCACTCAATAGAGTTTCGGCACTGGCATGATTTATTAGATACATTTGTTACTGAAATTAACAATTTCTAAATAATTTAAGCATCATTAAAACTAAAAAGAGTTTGAAGATACCAAAGGGGTATTCAGAATCCGCATATCGAAGAAGAACAGACAACAAAATAGCTAAAAGAAAAAAGGATGAAAAAAAGACAACGATCTACTCCCCGAGGCTTTCCAATCTTCTGACTGTCAGCGTACCTGATGAAGGTTATTCCAGGAACGTGTCGTGTATCATTATATTTGATATCTACGATCTTATTACAGCTATTAGTTAAATCAATTATCAAGACGATTTTTAATATAATCAGACGGGAATACTTTATAAGCTTTATACCCATATCTGTACAATTACTTTACCCGCTGTTTGTTGATATCTTACTAACAGGTTCACAAGGAGAGGCTAAAATAAAACATTAGGTAAATAGTCATAGGTATATGTAACAATGAGGGAAATCCTCTAAATGTGTCAGTAGTTATATTTGAATTCCAATTATTATTATTATTATTATTATTATTATCAACATTATATATTATATTTATATAATTTACGAAAATGATCGACGAATTCTTTATTTCACCAGGCAAGCTCAGTGTTTCTGCTCAAGATAGATTGCCATTAGATGAACACAATGTTTCTGCATGTCATATAACTGACTCAGCGAAGTTATGTTTTAAAGCAGGTAATTTACAATTAGGTCAGACTACTTCAGTGGTGCAAGACTTGGTGTGTTCACATCGTGTGTGGACGATCTTGAATTATATGTACCAATGAGTCAAATCAAAGAATATTGATATTTGGTTCTTATCCGCTAAGCATGAAGTATAATCGACCAATAGTAAAGACTGTTTGACGCTTGAGCTAGTACAAATCAACCTCACCGTGTTGGGTGAGTAAACAACAGGCATTATCAACTGGCTCACCAAAAAGTAAGTAAACAACAGGCATTATCAACTGACTCACCAAACAGTAGGTAAACAACAGGCATTATCAACTGACTCACCAAACAGTAGGTAAACAACAGGCATTATCAACTGACTCACCAAACAGTAGGTAAACAACAGGCATTATCAACTGACTCACCAAACAGTAGGTAAACAACAGGCATTATCAACTGACTCACCAAACAGTAGGTAAACAACAGTCATTATCAACTGACTCACCAAACAGTAGGTAAACAACAGGCATTATCAACTGACTCACCAAACAGTAGGTAAACAACAGGCATTATCAACTGACTCACCAAAAAGTAAGTAAACAACAGGCATTATCAACTGACTCACCAAACAGTAGGTAAACAACAGGCATTATCAACTGACTCACCAAACAGTAGGTAAACAACAGGCATTATCAACTGACTCACCAAACAGTAGGTAAACAACAGGCATTATCAACTGACTCACCAAACAGTAGATAAACAACAGGCATTATCAACTGGCTCACCAAACAGTAGGTAAACAACAGGCATTATCAACTGACTCACCAAACAGTAGGTAAACAACAGGCATTATCAACTGACTCACCAAACAGTAGGTAAACAACAGGCATTATCAAGTGACTCACCAAACAGTAGGTAAACAACAGGCATTGTCAACTGACTCATCAAACAGTAGGTAAACAACAGGCATTATCAACTGACTTACCAAACAGTAGGTAAACAACAGGCATTATCAACTGACTCACCAAACAGTAGGTAAACAACAGGTATTATCAACTGGCTCACCAAACAGTAGGTAAACAACAGGCATTATCAACTGGCTCACCAAACAGTAGGTAAACAACAGGCATTATCAACTGACTCGCCAAACAGTGGGTAAACAACAGGCATTATCAACTGACTTACCAAACAGTAGGTAGACAACAGGCATTATCAACTGACTCACCAAACAGTAGGTAAACAACAGACATTATCAACTGACTTACCAAACAGTAGGTAAACAACAGGCATTATCAACTGACTTACCAAACAGTAGGTAAACAACAGGCATTATCAACTGACTCACCAAACAGTAGGTAACCAACAGGCATTATCAACTGACTCACCAAACAGTAGTATCTTAAATTGTTCAATTGGCTTCAAACAACAATCATGGCATTACTTATGTTGGCAGTTGTTATGATTTCATGAATGAAGGTTTACATACTATTTTAATCTTAGTAAGAAAATGTGAACAGATGACTCACGAATACAGATATAAAAAGGAAAGGGGAAAAAAACCACGGAGATGACAGAAGTTAATAAACATCAAAATGTACACTAGATGTGCTGAACATAGAAAACACAAGTTGTTGCGGTAAATATTTCATAAATTTCGAATAATTTGTAACATTAAGATATAAAAGTATGGATGTGGTCGATTGATTGTTAGTTGGTTAACGTTCAGTGACACATACTTCACGTACATTCAGGACGAGTTTATCGATTGATTGATTGTTAGTTGGTTAACGTTCAGTGGCACACACTTCACGTACATTCAGGACGAGTTTATCGATTGATTGATTGTTAGTTGGTTAACGTTCAGTGACACATATTTCACGTACATTCAGGACGAGTGTATCGATTGATTGATTGTTAGTTGGTTAACGTTCAGTGACACATACTTCACCTACATTCAGGACGAGTTTATCGATTGATTGATTGTTAGTTGGTTAACGTTCAGTGACACACACTTCACGTACATTCAGGACGAGTTTATCGATTGATTGATTGATTGTTAGTTGGTTAACGTTCAGTGACACATATTTCACGTACATTCAGGACGAGTTTATCGATTGATTGATTGTTAGTTGGTTAACGTTCAGTGACACATACTTCACGTACATTCAGCACGAGTGTATCGATTGATTGATTGTTAGTTGGTTAACGTTCAGTTTATCGATGTCCCATATATTTATTACTATGGGCATGATCATGACATGAAGTAGTACTTATAATGGGGGCATCTTTATCGTTCAAAATAACATTCATTTACACTTTCTAAATAATGTACTTTATTTATACAGGCGATGTACGTGCCAACGTGCAGCCAGGACTTAGTGCACTTCACACCATATTCATGAGGGAACATAATCGAATCGCGCAACATTTCATAGATCATTTTGACTGGGATGGAAAAAAGGTGTTTGAAGAGACAAGACGATACATAGCTGCGGAAATACAGCATATAACGTACAATGAATTTCTACCTAAACTAATAAATGGGACCATTCTAGAGTTGTTTGGCCTCGTGCCATTGTCCAACGGATATTTCACAGGTTATGACCCTTATGTACGACCAATGATTAGAAACGCCTTTGCAACCGCTGCCTATAGAATGGGTCATAGTCTTCTCAGAAAAACATTTTTCTTTAGTGGATCCAATAGTGATCTCCACACCCAATTTAACAAACCTGACCATATATACGAAGACTGGGGAATAGAGAAATGTACTAGAGGTCTCTATGAAAACCCAGCGCAATCAATTGATGAAAAACTAACACAAGAAGTGACCTGGAAGCTGTTTGAAGTAATGGCTAAAGATGGTGGTGATTTAGCAGCGTTTAACATACAACGTGGGAGAGACCATGGGCTTCCTAGTTATGCTACCTGGCTTCATTATTGCACCTGTATTACAATCGAAAAAGATAACTTTGAATCAGGAGTACATGGTGGTCTAAAATTTCACAGCAAAGAGGCTGCTGCGCAACTTAAGGGTGCCTATAAGTAAGTGTACCATAGATGATTTTATTTTATTAATTGTTGAATATAATTATGAGATGAACGGAAGAAAAGACAATGTAGTACACAGATTAGATTTACAAGTAATAGCTTTTTAAAACAGCGAGTCGTCTGAATTATCAGAATAGAATCATGAACATTCCAATTTTGTGAAAAATATATTTATTGGTAGGATTGGTCGTGATATAGCCATGGATCTCCAAAAGGAGAAAACCATAATTTCATGTCTCTTTACCGAGTTTAATAATTCATATTTATGGCGAATATTTCATTCATGTTGCAGGAAATTTTGTTGACCTTGCAATACAACATCTTTCTCATTTGTAGATCTACACATGACATAGATTTGTTTCCTGGAGCAATGACAGAGACCCCGTTACCCGGAGGAAGACTTGGACCAACCTTTACTTGTATTCTCGCACTACAATTTAGAGCTCTCAAATATGGCGACAGATTTTACTATGAAGGAAATACAAATCTAAATCCGCATCCATTTACACCATGGGAGTTGGAAGGATTTCGCCCTATCACAATGGCAAAAATTATTTGTGAAAACACACACATCCACTCAACACCAGTAAATGTGTTCATGAAAGAAGACCCCGATAAGTATGTGAATATTTACGTTGTAATATAAGATAATATAATGACAAACTTACAAAGCAAAACTAAACAATAAGTTACAATTCTTTTACACAGGGCAAAACGAATCACCTGAGTTCACCCCCGGTTTTCAGTGGGGTTCGTGTTACTCGATCTTTAGTTTTATATGTATGTTTTGTAGATCGTTGTTTGTCCTTTTGTACTGTTTCTTTTGACCATTGTGTTGTCTGTTCATCTTAGATATACGGATTCTGATTACCTCCCTTTGGTATCTTCAATCTCTTCTCTCTAACCTGTAGGAGACTCATTGTACAGTCATATTTATTAAAGTCAATGTCAAACCCTATATATTCTTTTCAATCCAAAACTGAAAAATCTTCATTATCCATTATTAATAGGGTATAGGTCTGAGTTTTCGGAGAGAGAGGTTTCAATATATTGTTAATGAAATATATATTTGGTTAGCAATCTTAGGAAATAACAGTTACTTGCATTCCTGCTGGTTTTTCCTGTCAGAAGATAGTATTAATATTACTAATTGGACAATTGATAAACAAAATAATTTGACTTAAATATCATGGTAATCGTGTCATAAAATTGTCTATAAAACTTATCTTTTCAAATAACATAGAGTAAATTAGATGCAAAAGATTTAGATTTAACGACATACTTTGAGTAGCCACTGTTTTAATCTCTGTTCATTGTCTTCTTCTGATATGAGGGTTACTAGTAACCAAAGACATGCCCGTACACTGTGTACCTGTACAGGTTAAGAAATATAATGTCTGAACTATTGATGGAAGAAATTGATATTAATCTTTGTTCGTTCTGTTTCAGTAACCCGGAAGTACCATGTTCCGATATTCCTGATATTTGCTTCCCCGTACACGGTGGATGGAGTGAATGGAAGGACAATTGTTGTGGATGTTGTACACAACAGTATAGAAAATGTGACAATCCACCTCCTAATAAATGTGGAAAACCATGTGAGGGATATGATTTCAGATACAAAAAGTCCTACTGTCATTAAGATCAGAAGATATAACAGCAACGTAATTGTTCTATATATTGTAAAACGTGATGTGTGTATTTGTTGTATAATATGAGAAAGTCTTGTTGCATTATGCAAAACGTAGGTCAATTATGATATGAACATTTTTCTGGTCTTTAGACAGTACATACATTTTTTTAAATCTTGCTTTCGTTCTTCAATAACTTTATAAAAGGTTGATATTTTTACGATGTACGTATAGCAACACTGTCGGATTGTTTTATGTCTATTAGTATGATACACTTGTAATTTTATAAATTTATAGACGCCAATATATTACATTGAACTTTATAGCATCGACAAGTGAAAAGTTTTTGGTACTTTATAGCGTTTAGTTTATGATCCTCCTTTATAGCGTGGATTAATTTAAGTTTATGTTACTGTATGTGTGTGTATATATATATATATATATATATATATATATATACGTCTGAAAATTAAACCAAGCAGTGTTAGAATTAGATTTTTGAGCTTCCCTCGACGGGATTTGAACTCACACCATTAATACACTGCAGCACCATTCGCTTAGCCTTACGTCCAGCGCCCTAGACCACTATATATATATTGTCATGATACTTTATAGTGTGGACAAATCTAATTTTATACTACTTTATTGCGTAGCTAAGTTAAATTTTATGGTACTTTATAGCGTGGGTAAGTCTATCTTTATTGTACTATATAGCGTGGGTAAGATTAACTTTGTGGTACTTTATAGCATGGGTATGTCTAAATTCATGGTATTTTATAACGTGGGTATGTCTAAATTAATGGTATTTTATAGCATGGGTATTTCTAAATTCATGGTATTTTATAGCGTGGGTATGTCTAAATTCATGGTATTTTATAGCGTGGGTATATCTAAATTCATGGTATTTTATAGCGTGGGTATGTCTAAATTAATGGTATTTCATAGCGTGGGTATGTCTAAATTCTTGGTATTTTATAGCGTGGGTAAGTCTAAATTAATGATATTTCATAGCGTGAGTATGTCTAAATTAATGGTATTTTATAACGTGGGTATGTCTAAATTAATGGTACTTTATACATAGGTTAGTTTATAACTATTGTATTGTACATAGAGACAAAAAGGACACTAGTATTACTAACTTAAGAAGTTTTCTTCTTTGAATTACACAGCAATTACAACAATTATACATATAAAACAGAGCATGCACATTTATATACAGTCACTGCAACAGTATAGAAAAACATTGAATATTTTACTCATCTTAGATATGGGTTATGGTGTTTAACGCCACGTTCAACAATATTTCGGTTATATTGTGGCGCTCAGTTTTTATTGGTGGAGGAAACTGGAGTACCCGGGGAAAAACACCGACATGTCGTAAGTCACTGATACACTTTATTACATAATGTTGTATCGAGTACACCTCGCCATAAGCGAGATTCGAGCTCACAACTTTAGTGATGGTAGGAACTTATTGCACAGGTACATGTATATCCAACTACCATACGACCACGTTGACCCTTTATCTTAGATATTCAATGTGTTATATGGAACAAGTCGTGCAAAAAACAAAAAAAAAACAAAAACAAAAACAAACAAACAAACAAAAAAATCAAAGAAAAAAAAATCTATGGGAAGTCAGTATTTACCTATTTATATAAATATATTCATTCATATCATAAGGGTTTCAATTTTCTTGAGTAAAATTTGACGCCATGGTCTGTTCGGTTAATATCTGGTGTATTATAATTCATTACCTTTATATATACATACATTTGGTAAGCAGATAATCACAAAGTTTGCAGTAAATAACTTATATTGAAATCTATAATTGTCTCTTGCTTTGATGCCGTTGTGTGGCTATTTTATTCAATATGTTAATTATTGTATATATTATTATAGACTATTTTTGTTTCTGTATACATGTATACTGTAAGATGTATGACTTCCGCTTAGTATTCGTAACTATTTAACTAATAGCCTTGTATGTCAATTGTATAACACTTTCTTATAACTCGAAAAGCCATCAAAAATTATTTTTGTAATCTTGGTAGATTGATGACGGTATTTGTTAGATTACTTTACCAATCTAGTAATGATCATCTTAATCGAACAGCTGGTAGATATCATCCATATATAACACTGATTAGAATAAAACATAAATGAGGGATTTGTTGGTAATTTCATTCATTCATAGATAGCTGATTTTAGAAAATTAAACATGCTACTCCTTGTGTGGCAGTTCTCTCATTGTTTATGGGATGAAGAATTACATTTTGGGTCTATACAATTCAAACTACCCCGAAACATCATATAAGTATTTAATACCCTGAAGATTAATTATATCATTGGTGCATACAATAAAGGATGACCTTGTTTTTAATAAAAAAAAATTAAGTAATAATATACAATTACATAAGGCTCTATTTTACTCTAATCTTGAATTTTAGTGAAAACTTTGAAATTTTTGAAACTTTTTGAAAATTTTAGCATTTTGAATCTTTTGAAATCTTATGAAATTTTGTAAGTTTTGAAATTTTATGAAAATTTTGAATTTAAAAAAAAAATTGAAATTTTAAGAAATTTTTGTAATTTTTAATTTTTTTTTTATTTTGGACTTTGAATTTTGAATTTTGCCAAGTAATTTCATTCATTGATTTTGCACGAGAGTGCAATAGGATTTATTATTGCACAGAAATTGCTTTTTGCTAATCAATATGTTAGAAAATGGAATGTCACGTGTATTACTTCTGGCCAATAGAAAAACAGTAAAATAGAGCCTTATGTAATAAAATAATTTATTTCCTGAATTTAATTATATGTGTGATTTCAGTATTTCTGGTCGGGTTTTAGTATGTTTCAGTGTTATACTAGTTACTCTTTTTATATGTGTAGTATTTGTTTGTTTTTTTATTTTATATAGTAAACCTGTTCCTCATGTAATTGCTCACCTATTGCATCTAAGAAATAAAGAATAAAACACGTCTTCACATATCATCTACATTCCCACTATATATTATTTCTTTGAAGGACACGTATATAACTAATCTGTCCCTCTGTGGAAGTTGCCGTTATCGTATGACAGTTGGATTTACAACTACATGTGCAATCAGTGCCAATCGCCACTACAGTTGTGAGTTCGAGTCCCACTCATGGCGAGGTAAACTCGATAAACATTATGTGAATGTGATAAAGTTTGTCAGTGATTTGCGACAGGTTGGTGGTTTTCTCTGGGTATTCTGGCTTGCTCCACCAATAGAACTGACCGCCACGATATAACTGAACTATTGTTGAAAGTGACGTTAAACACCATATCCCTAAATCCCTGTGCGAGACTAATAGGTAGTTAAGGACGTTAAAACCCCTGCATCATCATATCAAGTATACACAAGGCAGAATTACGTACCAACCTGTCTGTTCTAACTACATGATTCACTAATAGATTTGTATTTGTAAATCACCTTTAGAGAGTGTAGTAAGTATATCTGTAGGGATATTAGGCGTGTCATTTATTCCAAGAAATTCACCAGAGAGTCAAATTAATATGTCTTGAATACAATGTAATGCCAATACATCAGCCATGAAAACTGTTGGTTTTAGAAAAACACAAGTTTGATTAATACACCGCAACTGATTATATATCAGCTGAAACAATTTTGAGATGAATTCAAACATGTATTTTATATACAACACATCTGTGGGATCAACATAAACCAGAGGCAGTCTCTTGCTTTACAGAGAGTTAACTCGGAGACCTAGTACCCTCATTCGTGAATAGCATACATTTGGTTTCATAGGGAAATAATGTTTTAATATGGCCATTCAATGTTCATTTGCTTACAATTTGGATATATTTAGATCAGCAGTCTCTATAATGTTAAAATATACCTATACGGAATATGTTTATCTGGGAAACGTTTGAAGATACCAAAAGGGGAACCAAAGAACACAATGGCCAAAAGAACAAACAACGATCTACAAAACATATTACACAGAAAACTAAAGATTGAGCAACACGAACCCTACTAAAAACCGGGGGTGAAATCAGGTGCTCCGGAAGAATTAGCAGTTCCTGCTCCATACATGTGCAATTCATACAACCAAGATTTTCAACTATATACACTTTCGGAATCTCAAAATTACCGACTTTAGGCATAAGCATTCTGATTGGTATCTATGCAAGTTCCCAATTCATTTATAATCCGACTATCTACGTCTTAATATTATTAACAACACTTCTTTACAAGATGCGTCAGTTAAGGGGTCGAAATATAGTGAGTCTATATCCATAGGGGGGACACAAAACATATAAATTCGTATTGTTTATGTTAAAGATTATTCCCGACTATGGACAAAACATTAAGGAGAAGACATATATACTGTTTTCGAATGGGTTAATGCTGTGAAATCGTTGATACAAATAAGAATAAAAAACCTCAACAGATCAATGTTCATTCACGCAACATCTATGTTAAGAAAAAAAAATGTTGCAAAACTCCCTCAACACAATGACAAGTATGTCGTTGTTTCATTAGATAAGACCCCTGACAATATATTTGTGTATGGAAGTCAAACTATATAAAATGCTTGATTAAGGAATTATGTATTGGCAATTCTCTAAACATAACCCCACATATATCACTAACATCAAGAACGAAAGAAGAAATCCTGTATTCTTTGGACATTCAAACAAGGATGAAGAACATGTACTGCTTCACCTTACTGGTACCTTACAAACAGCGTTATGATATTGGGTCTGTCAAATGTGGAATTCCTTTTTTCTAATATGACATTGGAAGGTTCATTTAAGGAATCAAAACTATATTTACGTCGATTGTAGAATAGAAGGGTATAGGAAATATGCAAAATGACAATCCGGCTGCAATAAAATTATATGAAAATAGCCTTTTCAAATTTCAAGAATTTTTTTCTTCTCCAAGTACAAAAGCATATTAAGGTGTATAGGATATAATTAGAGATTAATGAAGCACTATTTAATTAAGAAGCGTAACTTAAAATAAAATTATTCCAATATAGATGATTAATATGAGTTTATGACTTGTTACTCTATATAGAAGTAATTTGTTGTAGAATTCTGAAATATGACACTTTTGTCTTCATCACAATAATTACTGTAATACCGAACAAAGAAGCAACGAAAATAATCCAACAAAGATATTATCTGTGTCAAACTAATTAAAATAATACAACAAAGGTATTATCTGTGTCAAACTAATTAAAATAATACAACAAAGGTATTATTTGTGTCAAACTAATTAAAATAATACAACGAAGGTATTATTTGTGTCAAACTAATTAAAATTAGATGTATCTTGTATCTTCTTTTAATGTTTTATATATCGATGCACAATAAACATGTACTTTTATTAGAATACATCTGTGTCTATTGGTTGACATAAATATTTGATATCGTGTCATCAAAACAAGGTTAACAAAAGATACACAAAATCGCCTACAACAAATCATGCCAAATAAAAAAAGCTTGGTTAACCCGTTACTTCCGAAAACAGTAAAAAATTCCACCTCCTCAATAACACGTTTGTAAAGGACTAATGTTACGTTAGTATGAGAAATAGAGATTCACAGGTTTACATTAGAAAAATCGTAGAAAAAAATCGTAGATGCAGAAATAGATTTGTTCTATGAAACACCAAATCAGACTGGATGAGAAGGGTGGTGTGCGGGTGAATGGAGATTAACGTATTCAATATTTGACAGAATCTACCTAACAGTGTATATAACTTATATAAAAGCAATATCATACATTTTCAGCTGACATTTCTGACACAATCAAAGATGTGAAGAGACTGATCCTGTTGCGTTTGTCCTGTGGTTCTGTCAAGTTTTAAAGGCACAATTCCAAAATTAATCGATCCAAAGATATGGGTTTACAACTGATGTTGACTATTGTGACATATAACTTGTATTGTACATTTAGTAAGACATACACTTGTTAGTGGTACATTTAGTAAGACATACACTTGTTAGTGGTACATTTAGTAAGACATACACTTGTTAGTGGTACATTTAGTAAGACATACACTTGTTAGTGGTACATTTAGTAAGACATACACTTGTTAGTGGTACATTTAGTAAGACATACACTTGTTAGTGGTACATTTAGTAAGACATACACTTGTTAGTGGTACATTTAGTAAGACATACACTTGTTAGTGGTACATTTAGTAAGACATACACTTGTTAGTGGTACATTTAGTAAGACATACACTTGTTAGTGGTACATTTAGTAAGACATACACTTGTTAGTGGTACATTTAGTAAGACATACACTTGTTAGTGGTACATTTAGTAAGACATACACTTGTTAGTGGTACATTTAGTAAGACATACACTTGTTAGTGGTACATTTAGTAAGACATACACTTGTTAGTGGTACATTTAGTAAGACATACACTTGTTAGTGGTACATTTAGTAAGACATACACTTGTTAGTGGTACATTTAGTAAGACATACACTTGTTAGTGGTACATTTAGTAAGACATACACTTGTTAGTGGTACATTTAGTAAGACATACACTTGTTAGTGGTACATTTAGTAAGACATACACTTGTTAGTGGTACATTTACAAGAACATTCTCCATCTTTCTTACAACCAGAAATAACAACTCCTATATTAAGAGAGTATTCGTCGTCAATTAACTATGCAATCAGTGCATATTACCACTAAAGTTGTGAGTTCGAATCTCGCTCATGGCGAGGTGTCAGTTACTGGCGGCTGGTCGGTTTTATCCGAGTACTCCAACTTCCTCCACCAATTAAGCTGACCGCCATGACATAACTGAAATATTGTTGAAAGTGGCTATACACAACCCTAACCCTATAATAATTGACATAATATTTTGATTTCCAATAAATATATATCTAGTAATATATTGTTGACAAAAAGCTTTCGCATAGAATCAGCCAAGCATTAAATCTTGTGTACTAGTTAATGATATACCCATATTAAAACATGATGTTCAATGCACCGACAATACTAATTGAGGAAAAGGTTGAGAGTTATTAATGAGCCATGTCGTTCCATGGGATAATTAATCTTACTACCCGGGACTGGAACAATTTAAGTCCGGAAATTAGAAATTCTGGTAATATTAACATATTTAAAAGAAAAATTAAAATATTGCTTGAAAAAGTGCCTTTTTATTTCGGTTGGGGTGATAGAAAACTAAATATTATTCATAGCAGACTTAGAAATATGTGCAGTTCGCTAAATGCAGATTTGCACCTTGTCAATTTAAAGCCTAGTCCTGCATGCATCTGTGGTCATGGTTTTGAAGAATGTATACACTTTTTACTTGAATGTCCCTTTTACAATGAAAATAGGGCAATCTTGTTTAATAAATTAAAGAATTACGTAGTTACAATTGAATTGATATTAGCTGGTGATGAAAATTTGACTCCTAACCAAAACATTGAAATCTTCTCTGTTGTTTATTCTTTTATTAGAAGCACCCAGCGCTTTAACTAATATACCAGCTTACTCACTCCAGTCCATGTTGTTTTTTGTTGTTTTTGTTTGTTTGAAACCTTTCTTCTTCTTCCTATCCTTCTTTCTATCCCTATGTTTTGAATATTTTATTTCACCTTATTTTTCTTTATATTTACTTTATTATTAACGTCTAAATATATCATGTTGTAAAATTTATTTGTATAATTATCGCCATTATGTACAATTATTTTTTGTTTATATCTTTGTAAAAGGGAAAGGACTTCACTAATGTTGTCATAACTTGTGTCCAATCCCATTTGCAACTTTTATGCAAATAAAATATGTTTAAACTAGTAAGACATACACTTGTTAGTGGTACATTTACAAGAACATTCATCCTCTTTCTTACAACCAGAAATAACAATTCCTATAATAAGAGAGTATTCGTCGTCAATTAACTATGCAATCAGTGCATATTACCACTAAAGTTGTGAGTTCGAATCTCGCTCATGGCGAGGTGTCAGTTACTGGCGGCTGGTCGGTTTTATCCGAGTACTCCAACTTCCTCCACCAATTAAGCTGACCGCCATGACATAACTGAAATATTGTTGAAAGTGGCTATGCACACCACAACCCTATAATAATTGACATAATATTTTGATTTCCAATAAATATATATCTAGTAATATATTGTTGACAAAAAGCTTTCGCATAGAATCAGCCAAGCCTTAAATCTTGTGTACTAGTTAACGATATACCCATATTAAAACATGATGTTCAATGCACCGACAATACTAATTGAGGAAAAGGTTGAGAGTTATTAATGAGCCATGTCGTTCCATGGGATTATTAATTTTAAATGATGACATCAAAAGTGGTTTCTAATTAAAATGTTATTTGGTCACGGTGCAGGTTCTTTCTTCCGTGAGCTAAATACAGATGGTATACATATGTTTAAGTCATAACTTCTGATGTATTTATGAAATCTCAGGAGGTAGTATATGTATTAATATATTGAATCTAATAGAGGGGTTCCTGTTGCTCAACATTAGTTTTCTGTGTAGTATTTTGTAGATCAATGTTTGCATTATTTTCATTTGTTTATAGCATTGTCTCTTCTTCGATTTACAGCTTCAGATGACCTCTTTGGTATCTTCAAACTTTTCTACTGGGAAATCTGATTTATAATACATATTGGCATGTAACATATCCACGATGTATGTATGAACATTCTAATTAGTTCTACTTCTTTTATCTTGTCAAACACGTCTTTGAGAATTACATTATATATAGCTATTTCAATGTATTAGAGTATGACTGAACTAAATACATTAGTTTTCCATTCTACAGTTAACTAATATCTCTGAATAAACTGAAAATTAATTATGTTGATGGCATATTCTTAAGCTTATCAGTCTTTGCTCATATTCCTTAATGCTACCTGTTTAGCAGAAAATGCTAAAATGTATAGTATTTGGGTTGACACGATCGTAGATCTAACTTAGGATGAACTACACTCAAGTGATTGAGTCATTGTTGCCTAATGCCATCAAGGAGAGAACAAGTTTCAATGAGATGATGATGATGTTGATGTCCGCTTTGAACTAGAACAGCACTCTTAGTTGAATTTATGTAGTGCTAGCTCACTGACGCAACAGTCCGTATGTATATATTTCGCTCCACACCGACACATTATACTGATTCCAAGTCAACCCGTCTTTGATCGTACTTCTTAAAGCTGTGTGCTTAGTGGGGGAGCAGCAAATTCCAGTATTATACTACTTGAATTGACTCGACCAGGGATTGAAACCACAGTTTACCCCACTCGCGTCGAGCACTCTAAATCTTACAATAACCAGATAATTAAAGTAAAACGAATGTACACAGCTTAAGCTGTATGAAATATATATTTGAATTGAAAACAAGGAATCGAAAAATATATTTATTCGTTCTGTTTTCTCACCACAATGAATCCATGTCTCTACAATCATTCAGATATGGATCCAAGTCACATCTAATGTCCGATACTAAAATGATTCTATGTTGAATCCACATCCACGTATATGGTGGGTTAGTTCTAATAATATTTTTTTTATTAAAACGTAGATATCAAATTTAGTGCGCATGATACGTTCTGGAATAACCTTCATCAGGTTCGTCCACAGCCAGAGTAGTATAACACTACTAATGACAGAGTAGATGGATTATGGTGTTTATCGTCACTGCACAGTGGATTAGTTCTAATATAACACCACTAATGACAGAGTAGATGGGTTATGGTGTTTATCGTCACTACACAGTGGATTAGTTCTAATATAACACCATTAATGACAGAGTAGATGGGTTATGGTGTTTATCGTCACTACACAGTGGATTAGTTCTAATATAACACCACTAATGACAGAGTAGATGGGTTATGGTGTTTATCGTCACTACATAGTGGATTAGTTCTAATATAACACCACTAATGACAGAATAGATGGGTTATGGTGTTTATCGTCACTACATAGTGGATTAGTTCTAATATAACACCACTAATGACAGAGTAGATGGGTTATGGTGTTTATCGTCACTACACAGTGGATTAGTTCTAATATAACACCACTAATGACAGAGTAGATGGGTTATGGTGTTTATCGTCACTACACAGTGGATTAGTTCTAATATAACACCACTAATGACAGAGTAGATGGGTTATGGTGTTTATCGTCACTACACAGTGGATTAGTTCTAATATAACACCACTAATGACAGAGTAGATGGGTTATGGTGTTTATCGTCACTACACAGTGGATTAGTTCTAATATAACACCACTAATGACAGAGTAGATGGGTTATGGTGTTTATCGTCACTACATAGTGGATTAGTTCTAATATAACACCACTAATGACAGAGTAGATGGGTTATGGTGTTTATCGTCACTACACATTGGATTAGTTCTAATATAACACCATTAATGACAGAGTAGATGGGTTATGGTGTTTATCGTCACTACATAGTGGATTAGTTCTAATATAACACCACTAATGACAGAGTAGATGGGTTATGGTGTTTATCGTCACTACACATTGGATTAGTTCTAATATAACACCATTAATGACAGAGTAGATGGGTTATGGTGTTTATCGTCACTACACAGTGGATTAGTTCTAATATAACACCACTAATGACAGAGTAGATGGGTTATGGTGTTTATCGTCACTACATAGTGGATTAGTTCTAATATAACACCACTAATGACAGAGTAGATGGGTTATGGTGTTTATCGTCACTACACAGTGGATTAGTTCTAATATAACACCACTAATGACAGAGTAGATGGGTTATGGTGTTTATCGTCACTACACAGTGGATTAGTTCTAATATAACACCACTAATGACAGAGTAGATGGGTTATGGTGTTTATCGTCACTACACAGTGGATTAGTTCTAATATAACACCACTAATGACAGAGTAGATGGGTTATGGTGTTTATCGTCACTACACAGTGGATTAGTTCTAATATAACACCACTAATGACAGAGTAGATGGGTTATGGTGTTTATCGTCACTACATAGTGGATTAGTTCTAATATAACACCACTAATGACAGAGTAGATGGGTTATGGTGTTTATCGTCACTACATAGTGGATTAGTTCTAATATAACACCACTAATGACAGAGTAGATGGGTTATGGTGTTTATCGTCACTACATAGTGGATTAGTTCTAATATAACACCACTAATGACAGAGTAGATGGGTTATGGTGTTTATCGTCACTACATAGTGGATTAGTTCTAATATAACACCACTAATGACAGAGTAGATGGGTTATGGTGTTTATCGTCACTACATAGTGGATTAGTTCTAATATAACACCACTAATGACAGAGTAGATGGGTTATGGTGTTTATCGTCACTACATAGTGGATTAGTTCTAATATAACACCACTAATGACAGAGTAGATGGGTTATGGTGTTTATCGTCACTACACAGTGGATTAGTTCTAATATAACACCACTAATGACAGAGTAGATGGGTTATGGTGTTTATCGTCACTACACAGTGGATTAGTTCTAATATAACACCACTAATGACAGAGTAGATGGGTTATGGTGTTTATCGTCACTACACAGTGGATTAGTTCTAATATAACACCACTAATGACAGAGTAGATGGGTTATGGTGTTTATCGTCACTACACAGTGGATTAGTTCTAATATAACACCACTAATGACAGAGTAGATGGGTAATGGTGTTTATCGTCACTACATAGTGGATTAGTTCTAATATAACACCACTAATGACAGAGTAGATGGGTTATGGTGTTTATCGTCACTACACAGTGGATTAGTTCTAATATAACACCACTAATGACAGAGTAGATGGGTTATGGTGTTTATCGTCACTACACAGTGGATTAGTTCTAATATAACACCACTAATGACAGAGTAGATGGGTTATGGTGTTTATCGTCACTACACAGTGGATTAGTTCTAATATAACACCACTAATGACAGAGTAGATGGGTTATGGTGTTTATCGTCACTACACAGTGGATTAGTTCTAATATAACACCACTAATGACAGAGTAGATGGGTTATGGTGTTTATCGTCACTACACAGTGGATTAGTTCTAATATAACACCACTAATGACAGAGTAGATGGGTTATGGTGTTTATCGTCACTACACAGTGGATTAGTTCTAATATAACACCACTAATGACAGAGTAGATGGGTTATGGTGTTTATCGTCACTACACAGTGGATTAGTTCTAATATAACACCACTAATGACAGAGTAGATGGGTTATGGTGTTTATCGTCACTACACAGTGGATTAGTTCTAATATAACACCACTAATGACAGAGTAGATGGGTTATGGTGTTTATCGTCACTACATAGTGGATTAGTTCTAATATAACACCACTAATGACAGAGTAGATGGGTTATGGTGTTTATCGTCACTACACAGTGGATTAGTTCTAATATAACACCACTAATGACAGAGTAGATGGGATATGGTGTTTATCGTCACTACACAGTGGATTAGTTCTAATATAACACCACTAATGACAGAGTAGATGGGTTATGGTGTTTATCGTCACTACACAGTGGATTAGTTCTAATATAACACCACTAATGACAGAGTAGATGGGTTATGGTGTTTATCGTCACTACACAGTGGATTAGTTCTAATATAACACCACTAATGACAGAGTAGATGGGTTATGGTGTTTATCGTCACTACAGTGGATTAGTTCTATTATAACACCACTAATGACAGAGTAGATGGGTTATGGTGTTTATCGTCACTACATAGTGGATTAGTTCTAATATAACACCACTAATGACAGAGTAGATGGGTTATGGTGTTTATCGTCACTACACAGTGGATTAGTTCTAATATAACACCACTAATGACAGAGTAGATGGGTTATGGTGTTTATCGTCACTACACAGTGGATTAGTTCTAATATAACACCACTAATGACAGAATAGATGGGTTATGGTGTTTATCGTCACTACACAGTGGATTAGTTCTAATATAACACCACTAATGACAGAGTAGATGGGTTATGGTGTTTATCGTCACTACACAGTGGATTAGTTCTAATATAACACCACTAATGACAGAGTAGATGGGTTATGGTGTTTATCGTCACTACATAGTGGATTAGTTCTAATATAACACCACTAATGACAGAGTAGATGGGTTATGGTGTTTATCGTCACTGCACAGTGGATTAGTTCTAATATAACACCACTAATGACAGAGTAGATGGGTTATGGTGTTTATCGTCACTACACAGTGGATTAGTTCTAATATAACACAACTAATGACAGAGTAGATGGGTTATGGTGTTTATCGTCACTACATAGTGGATTAGTTCTAATATAACACCACTAATGACAGAGTAGATGGGTTATGGTGTTTATCGTCACTACATAGTGGATTAGTTCTAATATAACACCACTAATGACAGAGTAGATGGGTTATGGTGTTTATCGTCACTACACAGTGGATTAGTTCTAATATAACACCACTAATGAGAGAGTAGATGGGTTATGGTGTTAATCGTCACTACACAGTGGATTAGTTCTAATATAACACCACTAATGACAGAGTAGATGGGTTATGGTGTTTATCGTCACTACATAGTGGATTAGTTCTAATATAACACCACTAATGACAGAGTAGATGGGTAATGGTGTTTATCGTCACTACATAGTGGATTAGTTCTAATATAACACCACTAATGACAGAGTAGATGGGTTATGGTGTTTATCGTCACTACATAGTGGATTAGTTCTAATATAACACCACTAATGACAGAGTAGATGGGCTATGGTGTTTATCGTCACTACACAGTGGATTAGTTCTAATATAACACCACTAATGAGAGAGTAGATGGGTTATGGTGTTTATCGTCACTACACAGTGGATTAGTTCTAATATAACACCACTAATGACAGAGTAGATGGGTTATGGTGTTTATCGTCACTACATAGTGGATTAGTTCTAATATAACACCACTAATGACAGAGTAGATGGTAATGGTGTTTATCGTCACTACATAGTGGATTAGTTCTAATATAACACCACTAATGACAGAGTAGATGGGTTATGGTGTTTATCGTCACTACATAGTGGATTAGTTCTAATATAACACCACTAATGACAGAGTAGATGGGTTATGGTGTTTATCGTCACTACACAGTGGATTAGTTCTAATATAACACCACTAATGACAGAGTAGATGGGTTATGGTGTTTATCGTCACTACACAGTGGATTAGTTCTAATATAACACCACTAATGACAGAGTAGATGGGTTATGGTGTTTATCGTCACTACACAGTGGATTAGTTCTAATATAACACCACTAATGACAGAGTAGATGGGTTATGGTGTTTATCGTCACTACACAGTGGATTAGTTCTAATATAACACCACTAATGACAGAGTAGATGGGTTATGGTGTTTATCGTCACTACACAGTGGATTAGTTCTAATATAACACCACTAATGACAGAGTAGATGGGTTATGGTGTTTATCGTCACTACACAGTGGATTAGTTCTAATATAACACCACTAATGACAGAGTAGATGGGTTATGGTGTTTATCGTCACTACACAGTGGATTAGTTCTAATATAACACCACTAATAACAGAGTAGATGGGTTATGGTGTTTATCGTCACTACACAGTGGATTAGTTCTAATATAACACCACTAATGACAGAGTAGATGGGTTATGGTGTTTATCGTCACTACATAGTGGATTAGTTCTAATATAACACCACTAATGACAGAGTAGATGGGTTATGGTGTTTATCGTCACTACACAGTGGATTAGTTCTAATATAACACCACTAATGACAGAGTAGATGGGTTATGGTGTTTATCGTCACTACACAGTGGATTAGTTCTAATATAACACCACTAATGACAGAGTAGATGGGTTATGGTGTTTATCGTCACTACACAGTGGATTAGTTCTAATATAACACCACTAATGACAGAGTAGATGGGTTATGGTGTTTATCGTCACTACACAGTGGATTAGTTCTAATATAACACCACTAATGACAGAGTAGATGGGTTATGGTGTTTATCGTCACTACACAGTGGATTAGTTCTAATATAACACCACTAATGACAGAGTAGATGGGTTATGGTGTTTATCGTCACTACACAGTGGATTAGTTCTAATATAACACCACTAATGACAGAGTAGATGGGTTATGGTGTTTATCGTCACTACACAGTGGATTAGTTCTAATATAACACCACTAATGACAGAGTAGATGGGTTATGGTGTTTATCGTCACTACACAGTGGATTAGTTCTAATATAACACCACTAATGACAGAGTAGATGGGTTATGGTGTTTATCGTCACTACAGTGGATTAGTTCTATTATAACACCACTAATGACAGAGTAGATGGGTTATGGTGTTTATCGTCACTACACAGTGGATTAGTTCTAATATAACACCACTAATGACAGAGTAGATGAGTTATGGTGTTTATCGTCACTACATAGTGGATTAGTTCTAATATAACACCACTAATGACAGAGTAGATGGGTTATGGTGTTTATCGTCACTACATAGTGGATTAGTTCTAATATAACACCACTAATGACAGAGTAGATGGGTTATGGTGTTTATCGTCACTACACAGTGGATTAGTTCTAATATAACACCACTAATGACAGAATAGATGGGTTATGGTGTTTATCGTCACTACACAGTGGATTAGTTCTAATATAACACCACTAATGACAGAGTAGATGGGCTATGGTGTTTATCGTCACTACACAGTGGATTAGTTCTAATATAACACCACTAATGACAGAGTAGATGGGTTATGGTGTTTATCGTCACAACATAGTGGATTAGTTCTAATATAACACCACTAATGACAGAGTAGATGGGTTATGGTGTTTATCGTCACTGCACAGTGGATTAGTTCTAATATAACACCACTAATGACAGAGTAGATGGGCTATGGTGTTTATCGTCACTACACAGTGGATTAGTTCTAATATAACACCACTAATGACAGAGTAGATGGGTTATGGTGTTTATCGTCACTACATAGTGGATTAGTTCTAATATAACACCACTAATGACAGAGTAGATGGGTTATGGTGTTTATCGTCACTACACAGTGGATTAGTTCTAATATAACACCACTAATGACAGAGTAGATGGGTTATGGTGTTTATCGTCACTACATAGTGGATTAGTTCTAATATAACACCACTAATGACAGAGTAGATGGGTTATGGTGTTTATCGTCACTACATAGTGGATTAGTTCTAATATAACACCACTAATGACAGAGTAGATGGGTTATGGTGTTTATCGTCACTACACAGTGGATTAGTTCTAATATAACACCACTAATGACAGAGTAGATGGGTTATGGTGTTTATCGTCACTACACAGTGGATTAGTTCTAATATAACACCACTAATGACAGAGTAGATGGGTTATGGTGTTTATCGTCACTACACAGTGGATTAGTTCTAATATAACACCACTAATGACAGAGTAGATGGGTTATGGTGTTTATCGTCACTACACAGTGGATTAGTTCTAATATAACACCACTAATGACAGAGTAGATGGGTTATGGTGTTTATCGTCACTACACAGTGGATTAGTTCTAATATAACACCACTAATGACAGAGTAGATGGGTTATGGTGTTTATCGTCACTACACAGTGGATTAGTTCTAATATAACACCACTAATGACAGAGTAGATGGGTTATGGTGTTTATCGTCACTACACAGTGGATTAGTTCTAATATAACACCACTAATGACAGAGTAGATGGGTTATGGTGTTTATCGTCACTACACAGTGGATTAGTTCTAATATAACACCACTAATGACAGAGTAGATGGGTTATGGTGTTTATCGTCACTACACAGTGGATTAGTTCTAATATAACACCACTAATGACAGAGTAGATGGGTTATGGTGTTTATCGTCACTACACAGTGGATTAGTTCTAATATAACACCACTAATGACAGAGTAGATGGGTTATGGTGTTTATCGTCACTACATAGTGGATTAGTTCTAATATAACACCACTAATGACAGAGTAGATGGGTTATGGTGTTTATCGTCACTACACAGTGGATTAGTTCTAATATAACACCACTAATGACAGAGTAGATGGGTTATGGTGTTTATCGTCACTACACAGTGGATTAGTTCTAATATAACACCACTAATGACAGAGTAGATGGGTTATGGTGTTTATCGTCACTACACAGTGGATTAGTTCTAATATAACACCACTAATGACAGAGTAGATGGGTTATGGTGTTTATCGTCACTACACAGTGGATTAGTTCTAATATAACACCACTAATGACAGAGTAGATGGGTTATGGTGTTTATCGTCACTACACAGTGGATTAGTTCTAATATAACACCACTAATGACAGAGTAGATGGGTTATGGTGTTTATCGTCACTACACAGTGGATTAGTTCTAATATAACACCACTAATGACAGAGTAGATGGGTTATGGTGTTTATCGTCACTACACAGTGGATTAGTTCTAATATAACACCACTAATGACAGAGTAGATGGGTTATGGTGTTTATCGTCACTACACAGTGGATTAGTTCTAATATAACACCACTAATGACAGAGTAGATGGGTTATGGTGTTTATCGTCACTACAGTGGATTAGTTCTATTATAACACCACTAATGACAGAGTAGATGGGTTATGGTGTTTATCGTCACTACACAGTGGATTAGTTCTAATATAACACCACTAATGACAGAGTAGATGAGTTATGGTGTTTATCGTCACTACATAGTGGATTAGTTCTAATATAACACCACTAATGACAGAGTAGATGGGTTATGGTGTTTATCGTCACTACATAGTGGATTAGTTCTAATATAACACCACTAATGACAGAGTAGATGGGTTATGGTGTTTATCGTCACTACACAGTGGATTAGTTCTAATATAACACCACTAATGACAGAATAGATGGGTTATGGTGTTTATCGTCACTACACAGTGGATTAGTTCTAATATAACACCACTAATGACAGAGTAGATGGGCTATGGTGTTTATCGTCACTACACAGTGGATTAGTTCTAATATAACACCACTAATGACAGAGTAGATGGGTTATGGTGTTTATCGTCACAACATAGTGGATTAGTTCTAATATAACACCACTAATGACAGAGTAGATGGGTTATGGTGTTTATCGTCACTGCACAGTGGATTAGTTCTAATATAACACCACTAATGACAGAGTAGATGGGCTATGGTGTTTATCGTCACTACACAGTGGATTAGTTCTAATATAACACCACTAATGACAGAGTAGATGGGTTATGGTGTTTATCGTCACTACATAGTGGATTAGTTCTAATATAACACCACTAATGACAGAGTAGATGGGTTATGGTGTTTATCGTCACTACACAGTGGATTAGTTCTAATATAACACCACTAATGACAGAGTAGATGGGTTATGGTGTTTATCGTCACTACATAGTGGATTAGTTCTAATATAACACCACTAATGACAGAGTAGATGGGTTATGGTGTTTATCGTCACTACATAGTGGATTAGTTCTAATATAACACCACTAATGACAGAGTAGATGGGTTATGGTGTTTATCGTCACTACACAGTGGATTAGTTCTAATATAACACCACTAATGACAGAGTAGATGGGTTATGGTGTTTATCGTCACTACACAGTGGATTAGTTCTAATATAACACCACTAATGACAGAGTAGATGGGTTATGGTGTTTATCGTCACTACACAGTGGATTAGTTCTAATATAACACCACTAATGACAGAGTAGATGGGTTATGGTGTTTATCGTCACTACACAGTGGATTAGTTCTAATATAACACCACTAATGACAGAGTAGATGGGTTATGGTGTTTATCGTCACTACACAGTGGATTAGTTCTAATATAACACCACTAATGACAGAGTAGATGGGTTATGGTGTTTATCGTCACTACACAGTGGATTAGTTCTAATATAACACCACTAATGACAGAGTAGATGGGTTATGGTGTTTATCGTCACTACAGTGGATTAGTTCTATTATAACACCACTAATGACAGAGTAGATGGGTTATGGTGTTTATCGTCACTACACAGTGGATTAGTTCTAATATAACACCACTAATGACAGAGTAGATGGGTTATGGTGTTTATCGTCACTACATAGTGGATTAGTTCTAATATAACACCACTAATGACAGAGTAGATGGGTTATGGTGTTTATCGTCACTACACAGTGGATTAGTTCTAATATAACACCACTAATGACAGAATAGATGGGTTATGGTGTTTATCGTCACTACACAGTGGATTAGTTCTAATATAACACCACTAATGACAGAGTAGATGGGCTATGGTGTTTATCGTCACTACACAGTGGATTAGTTCTAATATAACACCACTAATGACAGAGTAGATGGGTTATGGTGTTTATCGTCACTACATAGTGGATTAGTTCTAATATAACACCACTAATGACAGAGTAGATGGGTTATGGTGTTTATCGTCACTACACAGTGGATTAGTTCTAATATAACACCACTAATGACAGAGTAGATGGGCTATGGTGTTTATCGTCACTACACAGTGGATTAGTTCTAATATAACACCACTAATGACAGAGTAGATGGGTTATGGTGTTTATCGTCACTACATAGTGGATTAGTTCTAATATAACACCACTAATGACAGAGTAGATGGGTTATGGTGTTTATCGTCACTACACAGTGGATTAGTTCTAATATAACACCACTAATGACAGAGTAGATGGGTTATGGTGTTTATCGTCACTACACAGTGGATTAGTTCTAATATAACACCACTAATGACAGAGTAGATGGGTTATGGTGTTTATCGTCACTACATAGTGGATTAGTTCTAATATAACACCACTAATGACAGAGTAGATGGGTTATGGTGTTTATCGTCACTACACAGTGGATTAGTTCTAATATAACACCACTAATGACAGAGTAGATGGGTTATGGTGTTTATCGTCACTACACAGTGGATTAGTTCTAATATAACACCACTAATGACAGAGTAGATGGGTTATGGTGTTTATCGTCACTACACAGTGGATTAGTTCTAATATAACACCACTAATGACAGAGTAGATGGGTTATGGTGTTTATCGTCACTACACAGTGGATTAGTTCTAATATAACACCACTAATGACAGAGTAGATGGGTTATGGTGTTTATCGTCACTACAGTGGATTAGTTCTAATATAACACCACTAATGACAGAGTAGATGGGTTATGGTGTTTATCGTCACTACACAGTGGATTAGTTCTAATATAACACCACTAATGACAGAGTAGATGAGTTATGGTGTTTATCGTCACTACATAGTGGATTAGTTCTAATATAACACCACTAATGACAGAGTAGATGGGTTATGGTGTTTATCGTCACTACATAGTGGATTAGTTCTAATATAACACCACTAATGACAGAGTAGATGGGTTATGGTGTTTATCGTCACTACACAGTGGATTAGTTCTAATATAACACCACTAATGACAGAATAGATGGGTTATGGTGTTTATCGTCACTACACAGTGGATTAGTTCTAATATAACACCACTAATGACAGAGTAGATGGGCTATGGTGTTTATCGTCACTACACAGTGGATTAGTTCTAATATAACACCACTAATGACAGAGTAGATGGGTTATGGTGTTTATCGTCACTACATAGTGGATTAGTTCTAATATAACACCACTAATGACAGAGTAGATGGGTTATGGTGTTTATCGTCACTGCACAGTGGATTAGTTCTAATATAACACCACTAATGACAGAGTAGATGGGCTATGGTGTTTATCGTCACTACACAGTGGATTAGTTCTAATATAACACCACTAATGACAGAGTAGATGGGTTATGGTGTTTATCGTCACTACATAGTGGATTAGTTCTAATATAACACCACTAATGACAGAGTAGATGGGTTATGGTGTTTATCGTCACTACACAGTGGATTAGTTCTAATATAACACCACTAATGACAGAGTAGATGGGTTATGGTGTTTATCGTCACTACATAGTGGATTAGTTCTAATATAACACCACTAATGACAGAGTAGATGGGTTATGGTGTTTATCGTCACTACATAGTGGATTAGTTCTAATATAACACCACTAATGACAGAGTAGATGGGTTATGGTGTTTATCGTCACTACACAGTGGATTAGTTCTAATATAACACCACTAATGACAGAGTAGATGGGTTATGGTGTTTATCGTCACTACACAGTGGATTAGTTCTAATATAACACCACTAATGACAGAGTAGATGGGTTATGGTGTTTATCGTCACTACACAGTGGATTAGTTCTAATATAACACCACTAATGACAGAGTAGATGGGTTATGGTGTTTATCGTCACTACACAGTGGATTAGTTCTAATATAACACCACTAATGACAGAGTAGATGGGTTATGGTGTTTATCGTCACTACACAGTGGATTAGTTCTAATATAACACCACTAATGACAGAGTAGATGGGTTATGGTGTTTATCGTCACTACACAGTGGATTAGTTCTAATATAACACCACTAATGACAGAGTAGATGGGTTATGGTGTTTATCGTCACTACACAGTGGATTAGTTCTAATATAACACCACTAATGACAGAGTAGATGGGTTATGGTGTTTATCGTCACTACACAGTGGATTAGTTCTAATATAACACCACTAATGACAGAGTAGATGGGTTATGGTGTTTATCGTCACTACACAGTGGATTAGTTCTAATATAACACCACTAATGACAGAGTAGATGGGTTATGGTGTTTATCGTCACTACATAGTGGATTAGTTCTAATATAACACCACTAATGACAGAGTAGATGGGTTATGGTGTTTATCGTCACTACACAGTGGATTAGTTCTAATATAACACCACTAATGACAGAGTAGATGGGTTATGGTGTTTATCGTCACTACACAGTGGATTAGTTCTAATATAACACCACTAATGACAGAGTAGATGGGTTATGGTGTTTATCGTCACTACACAGTGGATTAGTTCTAATATAACACCACTAATGACAGAGTAGATGGGCTATGGTGTTTATCGTCACTACACAGTGGATTAGTTCTAATATAACACCACTAATGACAGAGTAGATGGGTTATGGTGTTTATCGTCACTACATAGTGGATTAGTTCTAATATAACACCACTAATGACAGAGTAGATGGGTTATGGTGTTTATCGTCACTACACAGTGGATTAGTTCTAATATAACACCACTAATGACAGAGTAGATGGGCTATGGTGTTTATCGTCACTACACAGTGGATTAGTTCTAATATAACACCACTAATGACAGAGTAGATGGGTTATGGTGTTTATCGTCACTACATAGTGGATTAGTTCTAATATAACACCACTAATGACAGAGTAGATGGGTTATGGTGTTTATCGTCACTACACAGTGGATTAGTTCTAATATAACACCACTAATGACAGAGTAGATGGGTTATGGTGTTTATCGTCACTACACAGTGGATTAGTTCTAATATAACACCACTAATGACAGAGTAGATGGGTTATGGTGTTTATCGTCACTACATAGTGGATTAGTTCTAATATAACACCACTAATGACAGAGTAGATGGGTTATGGTGTTTATCGTCACTACACAGTGGATTAGTTCTAATATAACACCACTAATGACAGAGTAGATGGGTTATGGTGTTTATCGTCACTACACAGTGGATTAGTTCTAATATAACACCACTAATGACAGAGTAGATGGGTTATGGTGTTTATCGTCACTACACAGTGGATTAGTTCTAATATAACACCACTAATGACAGAGTAGATGGGTTATGGTGTTTATCGTCACTACACAGTGGATTAGTTCTAATATAACACCACTAATGACAGAGTAGATGGGTTATGGTGTTTATCGTCACTACACAGTGGATTAGTTCTAATATAACACCACTAATGACAGAGTAGATGGGTTATGGTGTTTATCGTCACTACACAGTGGATTAGTTCTAATATAACACCACTAATGACAGAGTAGATGGGTTATGGTGTTTATCGTCACTACAGTGGATTAGTTCTATTATAACACCACTAATGACAGAGTAGATGGGTTATGGTGTTTATCGTCACTACACAGTGGATTAGTTCTAATATAACACCACTAATGACAGAGTAGATGGGTTATGGTGTTTATCGTCACTACATAGTGGATTAGTTCTAATATAACACCACTAATGACAGAGTAGATGGGTTATGGTGTTTATCGTCACTACACAGTGGATTAGTTCTAATATAACACCACTAATGACAGAATAGATGGGTTATGGTGTTTATCGTCACTACACAGTGGATTAGTTCTAATATAACACCACTAATGACAGAGTAGATGGGCTATGGTGTTTATCGTCACTACACAGTGGATTAGTTCTAATATAACACCACTAATGACAGAGTAGATGGGTTATGGTGTTTATCGTCACTACATAGTGGATTAGTTCTAATA
>OY726520.1:112679120-112845984 GCA_963383655.1 Bathymodiolus septemdierum
TACACAGTGGATTAGTTCTAATATAACACCACTAATGACAGAGTAGATGGGTTATGGTGTTTATCGTCACTACACAGTGGATTAGTTCTAATATAACACCACTAATGAGAGAGTAGATGGGTTATGGTGTTTATCGTCACTACACAGTGGATTAGTTCTAATATAACACCACTAATGACAGAGTAGATGGGTTATGGTGTTTATCGTCACTACAGTGGATTAGTTCTATTATAACACCACTAATGACAGAGTAGATGGGTTATGGTGTTTATCGTCACTACACAGTGGATTAGTTCTAATATAACACCACTAATGACAGAGTAGATGGGTTATGGTGTTTATCGTCACTACACAGTGGATTAGTTCTAATATAACACCACTAATGACAGAGTAGATGGGTTATGGTGTTTATCGTCACTACATAGTGGATTAGTTCTAATATAACACCACTAATGACAGAGTAGATGGGTTATGGTGTTTATCGTCACTACACAGTGGATTAGTTCTAATATAACACCACTAATGACAGAGTAGATGGGTTATGGTGTTTATCGTCACTACAGTGGATTAGTTCTATTATAACACCACTAATGACAGAGTAGATGGGTTATGGTGTTTATCGTCACTACACAGTGGATTAGTTCTAATATAACACCACTAATGACAGAGTAGATGGGTTATGGTGTTTATCGTCACTACACAGTGGATTAGTTCTAATATAACACCACTAATGACAGAGTAGATGGGTTATGGTGTTTATCGTCACTACATAGTGGATTAGTTCTAATATAACACCACTAATGACAGAGTAGATGGGTTATGGTGTTTATCGTCACTACACAGTGGATTAGTTCTAATATAACACCACTAATGACAGAGTAGATGGGTTATGGTGTTTATCGTCACTACACAGTGAATTAGTTCTAATATAACACCACTAATGACAGAGTAGATGGGTTATGGTGTTTATCGTCACTACACAGTGGATTAGTTCTAATATAACACCACTAATGACAGAATAGATGGGTTATGGTGTTTATCGTCACTACACAGTGGATTAGTTCTAATATAACACCACTAATGACAGAGTAGATGGGTTATGGTGTTTATCGTCACTACATAGTGGATTAGTTCTAATATAACACCACTAATGACAGAGTAGATAGGTTATGGTGTTTATCGTCACTGCACAGTGGATTAGTTCTAATATAACACCACTAATGACAGAGTAGATGGGCTATGGTGTTTATCGTCACTACACAGTGGATTAGTTCTAATATAACACCACTAATGACAGAGTAGATTGGTTATGGTGTTTATCGTCACTACATAGTGGATTAGTTCTAATATAACACCACTAATGACAGAATAGATGGGTTATGGTGTTTATCGTCACTACACAGTGGATTAGTTCTAATATAACACCACTAATGACAGAGTAGATGGGTTATGGTGTTTATCGTCACTACATAGTGGATTAGTTCTAATATAACACCACTAATGACAGAGTAGATGGGTTATGGTGTTTATCGTCACTACACAGTGGATTAGTTCTAATATAACACCACTAATGACAGAGTAGATGGGTTATGGTGTTTATCGTCACTACACAGTGGGTTAGTTCTAATATAACACCACTAATGACAGAGTAGATGGGTTATGGTGTTTATCGTCACTACACAGTGGATTAGTTCTAATATAACACCACTAATGACAGAGTAAATGGGTTATGGTGTTTATCGTCACTACACAGTGGATTAGTTCTAATATAGCACCACTAATGACAGAGTAGATGGGCTATGGTGTTTATCGTCACTACATAGTGGATTAGTTCTAATATAACACCACTAATGACAGAGTAGATGGGTTATGGTGTTTATCGTCACTACACAGTGGATTAGTTCTAATATAGCACCACTAATGACAGAGTAGATGGGTTATGGTGTTTATCGTCACTACACAGTGGATTAGTTCTAATATAACACCACTAATGACAGAGTAGATGGGTTATGGTGTTTATCGTCACTACACAGTGGATTAGTTCTAATATAGCACCACTAATGACAGAGTAGATGGGCTATGGTGTTTTTCGTCACTACATAGTGGATTAGTTCTAATATAACACCACTAATGACAGAGTAGATGGGTTATGGTGTTTATCGTCACTACACAGTGGATTAGTTCTAATATAACACCACTAATGATAGAGTAGATGGGTTATGGTGTTTATCGGCACTACATAGTGGATTAGTTCTAATATAACACAACTAATGACAGAGTAGATGGGTTATGATGTTTATCGTCACTACACAGTGGATTAGTTCTAATATAACACCACTAATGACAGAATAGATGGGTTATGGTGTTTATCGTCACTACATAGTGGATTAGTTCTAATATAACACCACTAATGACAGAGTAGATGGGTTATGGTGTTTATCGTCACTACATAGTGGATTAGTTCTAATATAACACCACTAATGACAGAGTAGATGGGTTATGGTGTTTATCGTCACTACATAGTGGATTAGTTCTAATATAACACCACTAATGACAGAATAGATGGGTCATGGTGTTTATCGTCACTACACAGTGGATTAGTTCTAATATAACACCACTAATGACAGAATAGATGGGCTATGGTGTTTATCGTCACTACATAGTGGATTAGTTCTAATATAACACCACTAATGACAGAGTGGATGGGTTATGGTGTTTATCGTCACTACATAGTGGATTAATTCTAATATAACACCACTAATGGCAGAGTAGATGGGTTATGATGTTTATCGTCACTTTCAGCAATTCTGCAGCTTCATCGTGACTACCAGACTTACTGTGGAATGAAGGTCCGGACAGATATAATGTACTGAGCCGTAAACCCCTCACCTGTAGTGTGTCTGGGATATCGTAACACTTTAGGTAGGGATCGGGAATCTTACCACGTCAGAGATGTAAGGCTTGGCGTTGTCAAACGTCTACAACATTAAGCATTCGGCCATTCATGCTCCCTTCCAATGCAAGAGTGGAAAGACACGACTTTTAATAACAATAGCGTAATTAACTGAGAAATGTGTGATTAATTGAGGACAATTGATTATTAGACAGTTCTTGGTTTGACGGCGAGATGGCATACGCTGAATTGAACTGGAAATAAAGGACACCACGGATAT
This sequence comes from Bathymodiolus septemdierum, assembly GCA_963383655.1. NCBI lineage: Eukaryota > Metazoa > Mollusca > Bivalvia > Mytilida > Modiolidae > Bathymodiolus > Bathymodiolus septemdierum. The sequence goes on from OY726520.1 coordinate 112,682,294, forward strand.
AGCTAAGTCTACTTCATACCTGGACATATACCTAGAAATTGACAGAGAGGGCCGCTTACGAACTAAATTCAACCACAAAAGAAATTATTTCAATTTTCCCATTGTGTACTTTCCATTTATATGTAGCAACATTCCATCAGTACCTGTAAATGAAGTTGACAAGTTGAGCGGGAACTGCTTACCCTTACGATTTATAATGGTGTTCTTGGTGCTCAATGTAGTACCGATCATTGTTTTTATTTTCATCACGATTGATAGTGGTGTTCTTGGTGCTGAATGTAGTGCCGACCATTGTTTTTATTTTCATCACGATTGATAGTGGTGTTCTTGGTGCTCAATGTAGTACCGACCATTGTTTTTATTTTCATCACGATTTATAGTGGTGTTCTTGGTGCTCAATGTAGTGCCGACAATTGTTTTTCTTTTCATCACGATTTATAGTGGTGTTCTTGGTGTTCAATGTAGTACCGACCATTGTTTTTATCTTCATCACGATTTATAGTGGTGTTCTTGGTGCTCAATGTAGTGCCGATGATTGTTTTCCTTTTCATCACGATTGATAGTGGTGTTCTTGGTGCTCAATGTAGTACCGACCATTGTTTTTATTTTCATCACGATTTATAGTGGTGTTCTTGGTGTTCAATGTAGTACCGACCATTGTTTTTATCTTCATCACGATTTATAGTGGTGTTCTTGGTGCTCAATGTAGTACCGACCATTGTTTTTATTTTCATCACGATTGATAGTGGTGTTCTTGGTACTCAATGTAGTACCGACCATTGTTTTTATTTTCATCACGATTTATAGTGGTGTTCTTGGTGCTCAATGTAGTGCCGATCATTGTTTTTATTTTCATCACGATTTATAGTGGTGTTCTTGGTGCTCAATGTAGTACCGACCATTGTTTTTATTTTCATCACGATTGATAGTGGTGTTCTTGGTACTCAATGTAGTACCGACCATTGTTTTTATCTTCATCACGATTTATAGTGGTGTTCTTGGTGCTCAATGTAGTACCGACCATTGTTTTTATCTTCATCACGATTGATAGTGGTGTTCTTGGTGCTCAATGTAGTACCGACCATTGTTTTTATTTTCATCACGATTTATAGTGGTGTTCTTGGTGCTCAATGTAGTACCGACCATTGTTTTTATCTTCATCACGATTTATAGTGGTGTTCTTGGTGTTCAATGTAGTACCGACCATTGTTTTTATCTTCATCACGATTTATAGTGGTGTTCTTGGTGCTCAATGTAGTGCCGATGATTGTTTTCCTTTTCATCACGATTGATAGTGGTGTTCTTGGTGCTCAATGTAGTACCGACCATTGTTTTTATCTTCATCACGATTTATAGTGGTGTTCTTGGTGTTCAATGTAGTACCGACCATTGTTTTTATCTTCATCACGATTGATAGTGGTGTTCTTGGTGCTCAATGTAGTGCCGATGATTGTTTTCCTTTTCATCACGATTGATAGTGGTGTTCTTGGTGCTCAATGTAGTACCGACCATTGTTTTTATTTTCATCACGATTTATAGTGGTGTTCTTGGTGTTCAATGTAGTACCGACCATTGTTTTTATCTTCATCACGATTTATAGTGGTGTTCTTGGTGCTCAATGTAGTACCGACCATTGTTTTTATTTTCATCACGATTGATAGTGGTGTTCTTGGTACTCAATGTAGTACCGACCATTGTTTTTATTTTCATCACGATTTATAGTGGTGTTCTTGGTGCTCAATGTAGTGCCGATCATTGTTTTTATTTTCATCACGATTTATAGTGGTGTTCTTGGTGCTCAATGTAGTACCGACCATTGTTTTTATTTTCATCACGATTGATAGTGGTGTTCTTGGTACTCAATGTAGTACCGACCATTGTTTTTATCTTCATCACGATTTATAGTGGTGTTCTTGGTGCTCAATGTAGTACCGACCATTGTTTTTATCTTCATCACGATTGATAGTGGTGTTCTTGGTGCTCAATGTAGTACCGACCATTGTTTTTATTTTCATCACGATTTATAGTGGTGTTCTTGGTGCTCAATGTAGTACCGACCATTGTTTTTATCTTCATCACGATTTATAGTGGTGTTCTTGGTGTTCAATGTAGTACCGACCATTGTTTTTATCTTCATCACGATTTATAGTGGTGTTCTTGGTGCTCAATGTAGTGCCGATGATTGTTTTCCTTTTCATCACGATTGATAGTGGTGTTCTTGGTGCTCAATGTAGTACCGACCATTGTTTTTATCTTCATCACGATTTATAGTGGTGTTCTTGGTGTTCAATGTAGTACCGACCATTGTTTTTATCTTCATCACGATTGATAGTGGTGTTCTTGGTGCTCAATGTAGTGCCGATGATTGTTTTCCTTTTCATCACGATTGATAGTGGTGTTCTTGGTGCTCAATGTAGTACCGACCATTGTTTTTATTTTCATCACGATTTATAGTGGTGTTCTTGGTGTTCAATGTAGTACCGACCATTGTTTTTATCTTCATCACGATTTATAGTGGTGTTCTTGGTGCTCAATGTAGTACCGACCATTGTTTTTATTTTCATCACGATTGATAGTGGTGTTCTTGGTACTCAATGTAGTACCGACCATTGTTTTTATTTTCATCACGATTTATAGTGGTGTTCTTGGTGCTCAATGTAGTGCCGATCATTGTTTTTATTTTCATCACGATTTATAGTGGTGTTCTTGGTGCTCAATGTAGTACCGACCATTGTTTTTATTTTCATCACGATTGATAGTGGTGTTCTTGGTACTCAATGTAGTACCGACCATTGTTTTTATCTTCATCACGATTTATAGTGGTGTTCTTGGTGCTCAATGTAGTACCGACCATTGTTTTTATCTTCATCACGATTGATAGTGGTGTTCTTGGTGCTCAATGTAGTGCCGATCATTGTTTTTATTTTCATCACGATTTATAGTGGTGTTCTTGGTGCTCAATGTAGTGCCGACCATTGTTTTTATTTTCATCACGATTTATAGTGGTGTTCTTGGTGCTCAATGTAGTACCGACCATTGTTTTTATCTTCATCACGATTGATAGTGGTGTTCTTGGTGTTCAATGTAGTGCCGACCATTGTTTTTATCTTCCTCACGATTTATAGTGGTGTTCTTGGTGCTCAATGTAGTGCCGATGATTGTTTTCCTTTTCATCACGATTTATAGTGGTGTTCTTGGTGCTCAATGTAGTGCCGACCATTGTTTTTATTTTCATCACGATTTATAGTGGTGTTCTTGGTGCTCAATGTAGTACCGACCATTGTTTTTATTTTCATCACGATTTATAGTGGTGTTCTTGGTGCTCAATGTAGTGCCGATGATTGTTTTCCTTTTCATCACGATTTATAGTGGTGTTCTTGGTGCTCAATGTAGTGCCGACCATTGTTTTTATTTTCATCACGATTTATAGTGGTGTTCTTGGTGCTCAATGTAGTACCGACCATTGTTTTTATTTTCATCACGATTGATAGTGGTGTTCTTGGTGCTCAATGTAGTGCCGATGATTGTTTTCCTTTTCATCACGATTTATAGTGGTGTTCTTGGTGCTCAATGTAGTGCCGACCATTGTTTTTATTTTCATCACGATTTATAGTGGTGTTCTTGGTGCTCAATGTAGTACCGACCATTGTTTTTATTTTCATCACGATTTATAGTGGTGTTCTTGGTGCTCAATGTAGTGCCGACCATTGTTTTTATCTTCCTCACGATTGATAGTGGTGTTCTTGGTGTTCAATGTAGTGCCGACCATTGTTTTTATTTTCATCACGATTGATAGTGGTGTTCTTGGTACTCAATGTAGTACCGACCATTGTTTTTATCTTCATCACGATTTATAGTGGTGTTCTTGGTGCTCAATGTAGTACCGACCATTGTTTTTATCTTCATCACGATTTATAGTGGTGTTCTTGGTGTTCAATGTAGTGCCGATGATTGTTTTCCTTTTCATCACGATTTATAGTGGTGTTCTTGGTGCTCAATGTAGTGCCGACCATTGTTTTTATCTTCATCACGATTTATAGTGGTGTTCTTGGTGCTCAATGTAGTACCGACCATTGTTTTTATTTTCATCACGATTTATAGTGGTGTTCTTGGTGCTCAATGTAGTGCCGACCATTGTTTTTATCTTCCTCACGATTTATAGTGGTGTTCTTGGTGCTCAATGTAGTACCGACCATTGTTTTTATTTTCATCACGATTTATAGTGGTGTTCTTGGTGCTCAATGTAGTACCGACCATTGTTTTTATTTTCATCACGATTGATAGTGGTGTTCTTGGTGTTCAATGTAGTGCCGACCATTGTTTTTATTTTCATCACGATTTATAGTGGTGTTCTTGGTGCTCAATGTAGTATCGACCATTGTTTTTATTTTCATCACGATTGATAGTGGTGTTCTTGGTGCTCAATGTAGTGCCGACCATTGTTTTTATCTTCATCACGATTTATAGTGGTGTTCTTGGTGTTCAATGTAGTACCGACCATTGTTTTTATTTTCATCACGATTGATAGTGGTGTTCTTGGTGTTCAATGTAGTGCCGACCATTGTTTTTATTTTCATCACGATTTATAGTGGTGTTCTTGGTGCTCAATGTAGTATCGACCATTGTTTTTATTTTCATCACGATTGATAGTGGTGTTCTTGGTGCTCAATGTAGTGCCGACCATTGTTTTTATCTTCATCACGATTTATAGTGGTGTTCTTGGTGTTCAATGTAGTACCGACCATTGTTTTTATTTTCATCACGATTTATAGTGGTGTTCTTGGTGCTCAATGTAGTACCGACCATTGTTTTTATTTTCATCACGATTTATAGTGGTGTTCTTGGTGTTCAATGTAGTGCCGATGATTGTTTTCCTTTTCATCACGATTTATAGTGGTGTTCTTGGTGCTCAATGTAGTATCGACCATTGTTTTTATTTTCATCACGATTGATAGTGGTGTTCTTGGTGCTCAATGTAGTGCCGACCATTGTTTTTATTTTCATCACGATTTATAGTGGTGTTCTTGGTGCTCAATGTAGTGCCGACCATTGTTTTTATTTTCATCACGATTTATAGTGGTGTTCTTGGTGCTCAATGTAGTACCGACCATTGTTTTTATTTTCATCACGATTTATAGTGGTGTTCTTGGTGCTCAATGTAGTGCCGACCATTGTTTTTATTTTCATCACGATTTATAGTGGTGTTCTTGGTGCTCAATGTAGTGCCGACCATTGTTTTTATTTTCATCACGATTTATAGTGGTGTTCTTGGTGCTCAATGTAGTACCGACCATTGTTTTTATTTTCATCACGATTTATAGTGGTGTTCTTGGTGCTCAATGTAGTGCCGACCATTGTTTTTATTTTCATCACGATTTATAGTGGTGTTCTTGGTGCTCAATGTAGTGCCGACCATTGTTTTTATTTTCATCACGATTTATAGTGGTGTTCTTGGTGCTCAATGTAGTATCGACCATTGTTTTTATTTTCATCACGATTGATAGTGGTGTTCTTGGTGCTCAATGTAGTACCGACCATTGTTTTTATTTTCATCACGATTTATAGTGGTGTTCTTGGTGCTCAATGTAGTGCCGACCATTGTTTTTATTTTCATGACGATTGATAGTGGTGTTCTTGGTGTTCAATGTAGTACCGACCATTGTTTTTATTTTCATCACGATTGATAGTGGTGTTCTTGGTGTTCAATGTAGTACCGACCATTGTTTTTATTTTCATCACGATTGATAGTGGTGTTCTTGGTGCTCAATGTAGTGCCGACCATTGTTTTTATCTTCCTCAAGATTTATAGTGGTGTTTTTGGTGCTCAATGTAGTACCGACCATTGTTTTTATTTTCATCACGATTGATAGTGGTGTTCTTGGTGCTCAATGTAGTACCGACCATTGTTTTTATTTTCATCACGATTGATAGTGGTGTTCTTGGTGCTCAATGTAGTACCGACCATTGTTTTTATTTTCATCACGATTGATAGTGGTGTTCTTGGTGCTCAATGTAGTACCGACCATTGTTTTTATTTTCATCACGATTTATAGTGGTGTTCTTGGTGCTCAATGTAGTACCGACCATTGTTTTTTTCTTCATCACGATTTATAGTGGTGTTCTTGGTGCTCAATGTAGTACCGACCATTGTTTTTATTTTCATCACGATTTATAGTGGTGTTCTTGGTGCTCAATGTAGTACCGACCATTGTTTTTATTTTCATCACGATTTATAGCGGTGTTCTTGGTGCTCAATGTAGTACCGACCATTGTTTTCCTTTTCATCACGATTGATAGTGGTGTTCTTGGTGCTCAATGTAGTACCGACCATTGTTTTTATATTCATCACGATTTATAGTGGTGTTCTTGGTGCTCAATGTAGTGCCGACCATTGTTTTCATCTTCATCACGATTTATAGTGGTGTTCTTGGTGCTCAATGTAGTACCGACCATTGTTTTTATCTTCATCACGATTTATAGTGGTGTTCTTGGTGTTCAATGTAGTGCCGACCATTGTTTTTATTTTCATCACGATTTATAGTGGTGTTCTTGGTGCTCAATGTAGTACCGACCATTGTTTTTATTTTCATCACGATTTATAGTGGTGTTCTTGGTGTTCAATGTAGTGCCGACCATTGTTTTTATTTTCATCACGATTGATAGTGGTGTTCTTGGTGCTCAATGTAGTGCCGACCATTGTTTTTATTTTCATCACGATTGATAGTGGTGTTCTTGGTGCTCAATGTAGTACCGACCATTGTTTTTATTTTCATCACGATTTATAGTGGTGTTCTTGGTGTTCAATGTAGTGCCGACCATTGTTTTTATTTTCATCACGATTTATAGTGGTGTTCTTGGTGCTCAATGTAGTACCGACCATTGTTTTTATCTTCATCACGATTTATAGTGGTGTTCTTGGTGCTCAATGTAGTACCGACCATTGTTTTTATCTTCATCACGATTGATAGTGGTGTTCTTGGTGCTCAATGTAGTGCCGACCATTGTTTTTATTTTCATCACGATTGATAGTGGTGTTCTTGGTGCTCAATGTAGTGCCGATCATTGTTTTTATTTTCATCACGATTTATAGTGGTGTTCTTGGTGCTCAATGTAGTGCCGATCATTGTTTTTATTTTCATCACGATTTATAGTGGTGTTCTTGGTGTTCAATGTAGTACCGACCATTGTTTTTATCTTCCTCACGATTTATAGTGGTGTTCTTGGTGCTCAATGTAGTGCCGACCATTGTTTTTATCTTCATCACGATTTATAGTGGTGTTCTTGGTGCTCAATGTAGTACCGACCATTGTTTTTATTTTCATCACGATTTATAGTGGTGTTCTTGGTGCTCAATGTAGTGCCGATCATTGTTTTTATTTTCATCACGATTTATAGTGGTGTTTTTGGTGCTCAATGTAGTACCGACCATTGTTTTTATTTTCATCACGATTGATAGTGGTGTTCTTGGTGCTCAATGTAGTACCGACCATTGTTTTTATTTTCATCACGATTGATAGTGGTGTTCTTGGTGCTCAATGTAGTACCGACCATTGTTTTTATTTTCATCACGATTGATAGTGGTGTTCTTGGTGCTCAATGTAGTACCGACCATTGTTTTTATTTTCATCACGATTTATAGTGGTGTTCTTGGTGCTCAATGTAGTACCGACCATTGTTTTTTTCTTCATCACGATTTATAGTGGTGTTCTTGGTGCTCAATGTAGTACCGACCATTGTTTTTATTTTCATCACGATTTATAGTGGTGTTCTTGGTGCTCAATGTAGTACCGACCATTGTTTTTATTTTCATCACGATTTATAGCGGTGTTCTTGGTGCTCAATGTAGTACCGACCATTGTTTTCCTTTTCATCACGATTGATAGTGGTGTTCTTGGTGCTCAATGTAGTACCGACCATTGTTTTTATTTTCATCACGATTTATAGTGGTGTTCTTGGTGCTCAATGTAGTGCCGACCATTGTTTTTATCTTCATCACGATTTATAGTGGTGTTCTTGGTGCTCAATGTAGTACCGACCATTGTTTTTATCTTCATCACGATTTATAGTGGTGTTCTTGGTGTTCAATGTAGTGCCGACCATTGTTTTTATTTTCATCACGATTTATAGTGGTGTTCTTGGTGCTCAATGTAGTACCGACCATTGTTTTTATTTTCATCACGATTTATAGTGGTGTTCTTGGTGTTCAATGTAGTGCCGACCATTGTTTTTATTTTCATCACGATTTATAGTGGTGTTCTTGGTGCTCAATGTAGTGCCGACCATTGTTTTTATTTTCATCACGATTGATAGTGGTGTTCTTGGTGCTCAATGTAGTACCGACCATTGTTTTTATTTTCATCACGATTTATAGTGGTGTTCTTGGTGTTCAATGTAGTGCCGACCATTGTTTTTATTTTCATCACGATTTATAGTGGTGTTCTTGGTGCTCAATGTAGTACCGAACATTGTTTTTATCTTCATCACGATTTATAGTGGTGTTCTTGGTGCTCAATGTAGTACCGACCATTGTTTTTATCTTCATCACGATTGATAGTGGTGTTCTTGGTGCTCAATGTAGTGCCGACCATTGTTTTTATTTTCATCACGATTGATAGTGGTGTTCTTGGTGCTCAATGTAGTGCCGATCATTGTTTTTATTTTCATCACGATTTATAGTGGTGTTCTTGGTGCTCAATGTAGTGCCGACCATTGTTTTTATCTTCATCACGATTTATAGTGGTGTTCTTGGTGCTCAATGTAGTACCGACCATTGTTTTTATTTTCATCACGATTTATAGTGGTGTTCTTGGTGCTCAATGTAGTACCGACCATTGTTTTTATCTTCCTCACGATTTATAGTGGTGTTCTTGGTACTCAATGTAGTACCGACCATTGTTTTTATTTTCATCACGATTGATAGTGGTGTTCTTGGTGCTCAATGTAGTACCGACCATTGTTTTTATTTTCATCACGATTGATAGTGGTGTTCTTGGTGCTCAATGTAGTACCGACCATTGTTTTTATTTTCATCACGATTGATAGTGGTGTTCTTGGTGCTCAATGTAGTACCGACCATTGTTTTTATTTTAATCACGATTTATAGTGGTGTTCTTGGTGTTCAATGTAGTGCCGACCATTGTTTTTATTTTCATCACGATTTATAGTGGTGTTCTTGGTGCTCAATGTAGTACCGACCATTGTTTTTATTTTAATCACGATTTATAGTGGTGTTCTTGGTGTTCAATGTAGTGCCGACCATTGTTTTTATTTTCATCACGATTGATAGTGGTGTTCTTGGTGCTCAATGTAGTACCGACCATTGTTTTTATTTTCATCACGATTTATAGTGGTGTTCTTGGTGCTCAATGTAGTACCGACCATTGTTTTTATCTTCATCACGATTTATAGTGGTGTTCTTGGTGCTCAATGTAGTGCCGACCATTGTTTTTATTTTCATCACGATTTATAGTGGTGTTCTTGGTGCTCAATGTAGTACCGACCATTGTTTTTATCTTCATCACGATTTATAGTGGTGTTCTTGGTGCTCAATGTAGTGCCGACCATTGTTTTTATTTTCATCACGATTTATAGTGGTGTTCTTGGTTCTCAATGTAGTGCCGATCATTGTTTTTATTTTCATCACGATTTATAGTGGTGTTCTTGGTGCTCAATGTAGTGCCGATCATTGTTTTTATTTTCATCACGATTTATAGTGGTGTTCTTGGTGCTCAATGTAGTACCGACCATTGTTTTTATCTTCATCACGATTTATAGTGGTGTTCTTGGTGCTCAATGTAGTACCGACCATTGTTTTTATTTTCATCACGATTTATAGTGGTGTTCTTGGTGCTCAATGTAGTACCGACCATTGTTTTTATTTTCATCACGATTTATAGTGGTGTTCTTGGTGCTCAATGTAGTGCCGACCATTGTTTTTATTTTCATCACGATTTATAGTGGTGTTCTTGGTGCTCAATGTAGTACCGACCATTGTTTTTATCTTCATCACGATTTATAGTGGTGTTCTTGGTGCTCAATGTAGTGCCGACCATTGTTTTTATTTTCATCACGATTGATAGTGGTGTTCTTGGTGCTCAATGTAGTACCGACCATTGTTTTTATTTTCATCACGATTTATAGTGGTGTTCTTGGTGCTCAATGTAGTACCGACCATTGTTTTTATCTTCATCACGATTTATAGTGGTGTTCTTGGTGCTCAATGTAGTGCCGACCATTGTTTTTATTTTCATCACGATTTATAGTGGTGTTCTTGGTGCTCAATGTAGTACCGACCATTGTTTTTATCTTCATCACGATTTATAGTGGTGTTCTTGGTGCTCAATGTAGTGCCGACCATTGTTTTTATCTTCATCACGATTTATAGTGGTGTTCTTGGTGCTCAATGTAGTACCGACCATTGTTTTTATTTTCATCACGATTGATAGTGGTGTTCTTGGTGCTCAATGTAGTACCGACCATTGTTTTTATTTTCATCACGATTTATAGTGGTGTTCTTGGTGCTCAATGTAGTGCCGACCATTGTTTTTATCTTCATCACGATTTATAGTGGTGTTCTTGGTGCTCAATGTAGTACCGACCATTGTTTTTATCTTCATCACGATTTATAGTGGTGTTCTTGGTGCTCAATGTAGTGCCGACCATTGTTTTTATTTTCATCACGATTTATAGTGGTGTTCTTGGTGCTCAATGTAGTACCGACCATTGTTTTTATCTTCATCACGATTTATAGTGGTGTTCTTGGTGCTCAATGTAGTGCCGACCATTGTTTTTATCTTCATCACGATTTATAGTGGTGTTCTTGGTGCTCAATGTAGTGTCGACCATTGTTTTTATCTTCATCACGATTTATAGTGGTGTTCTTGGTGCTCAATGTAGTACCGACCATTGTTTTTATCTTCATCACGATTTATAGTGGTGTTCTTGGTGCTCAATGTAGTGCCGACCATTGTTTTTATTTTCATCACGATTTATAGTGGTGTTCTTGGTGCTCAATGTAGTACCGACCATTGTTTTTATTTTCATCACGATTGATAGTGGTGTTCTTGGTGCTCAATGTAGTACCGACCATTGTTTTTATTTTCATCACGATTTATAGTGGTGTTCTTGGTGCTCAATGTAGTACCGACCATTGTTTTTATCTTCCTCACGATTTATAGTGGTGTTCTTGGTGCTCAATGTAGTACCGACCATTGTTTTTATCTTCCTCACGATTTATAGTGGTGTTCTTGGTGCTCAATGTAGTGCCGACCATTGTTTTTATTTTCATCACGATTGATAGTGGTGTTCTTGGTGCTCAATGTAGTGCCGACCATTGTTTTTATTTTCATCACGATTGATAGTGGTGTTCTTGGTGCTCAATGTAGTACCGACCATTGTTTTTATCTTCCTCACGATTTATAGTGGTGTTCTTGGTGCTCAATGTAGTACCGACAATTGTTTTTATCTTCCTCACGATTTATAGTGGTGTTCTTGGTGCTCAATGTAGTGCCGACCATTGTTTTTATTTTCATCACGATTGATAGTGGTGTTCTTGGTGCTCAATGTAGTGCCGACCATTGTTTTTATTTTCATCACGATTGATAGTGGTGTTCTTGGTGCTCAATGTAGTACCGACCATTGTTTTTATTTTCATCACGATTGATAGTGGTGTTCTTGGTGCTCAATGTAGTGCCGACCATTGTTTTTATTTTCATCACGATTGATAGTGGTGTTCTTGGTGCTCAATGTAGTGCCGACCATTGTTTTTATTTTCATCACGATTGATAGTGGTGTTCTTGGTGCTCAATGTAGTGCCGACCATTGTTTTTATTTTCATCACGATTGATAGTGGTGTTCTTGGTGCTCAATGTAGTGCCGACCATTGTTTTTATTTTCATCACGATTTATAGTGGTGTTCTTGGTACTCAATGTAGTACCGACCATTGTTTTTATCTTCATCACGATTTATAGTGGTGTTCTTGGTGCTCAATGTAGTACCGACCATTGTTTTTATCTTCATCACGATTTATAGTGGTGTTCTTGGTGCTCAATGTAGTGCCGATCATTGTTTTTATTTTCATCACGATTTATAGTGGTGTTCTTGGTGCTCAATGTAGTACCGACCATTGTTTTTATCTTCATCACGATTTATAGTGGTGTTCTTGGTGCTCAATGTAGTGCCGATCATTGTTTTTATTTTCTTCACGATTTATAGCGGTGTTCTTGGTGCTCAATGTAGTACCGACCATTGTTTTCCTTTTCATCACGATTGATAGTGGTGTTCTTGGTGCTCAATGTAGTACCGACCATTGTTTTTATTTTCATCACGATTTATAGTGGTGTTCTTGGTGCTCAATGTAGTACCGACCATTGTTTTTATCTTCCTCACGATTGATAGTGGTGTTCTTGGTGCTCAATGTAGTATCGACCATTGTTTTTATTCTCATCACGATTTATAGTGGTGTTCTTGGTGCTCAATGTAGTGCCGACCATTGTTTTTATTTTCATCACGATTGATAGTGGTGTTCTTGGTGCTCAATGTAGTGCCGACCATTGTTTTTATTTTCATCACGATTGATAGTGGTGTTCTTGGTGCTCAATGTAGTGCCGACCATTGTTTTTATCTTCATCACGATTTATAGTGGTGTTCTTGGTGCTCAATGTAGTGCCGACCATTGTTTTTATTTTCATCACGATTTATAGTGGTGTTCTTGGTGCTCAATGTAGTACCGACCATTGTTTTTATTTTCATCACGATTTATAGTGGTGTTCTTGATGCTCAATGTAGTACCGACCATTGTTTTTATCTTCCTCACGATTGATAGTGGTGTTCTTGGTGCTCAATGTAGTATCGACCATTGTTTTTATTTTCATCACGATTTATAGTGGTGTTCTTGGTGCTCAATGTAGTGCCGACCATTGTTTTTATTTTCATCACGATTGATAGTGGTGTTCTTGGTGCTCAATGTAGTGCCGACCATTGTTTTTATTTTCATCACGATTGATAGTGGTGCCATTGTTTTTATTTTCATCACGATTTATAGTGGTGTTCTTGGTGCTCAATGTAGTACCGACCATTGTTTTTATCTTCATGACGATTGATAGTGGTGTTCTTGGTGCTCAATGTAGTACCGACCATTGTTTTTATTTTCATCACGATTTATAGTGGTGTTCTTGGTGCTCAATGTAGTACCGACCATTGTTTTTATTTTCATCACGATTTATAGTGGTGTTCTTGGTGCTCAATGTAGTGCCGACCATTGTTTTTATTTTCATCACGATTTATAGTGGTGTTCTTGGTACTCAATGTAGTACCGACCATTGTTTTTATTTTCATCACGATTTATAGTGGTGTTCTTGGTGCTCAATGTAGTGCCGACCATTGTTTTTATTTTCATCACGATTTATAGTGGTGTTCTTGGTGCTCAATGTAGTGCCGACCATTGTTTTTATTTTCATCACGATTTATAGTGGTGTTCTTGGTGCTCAATGTAGTACCGACCATTGTTTTTATTTTCATCACGATTTATAGTGGTGTTCTTGGTGCTCAATGTATTGCCGACCATTGTTTTTATTTTCATCACGATTGATAGTGGCGTTCTTGATGCTCAATGTAATGCCGACCATTGTTTTTATTTTCATCACGATTGATAGTGGTGTTCTTGGTGCTCAATGTAGTACCGACCATTGTTTTTATTTTCATCACGATTTATAGTGGTGTTCTTGGTGCTCAATGTAGTACCGACCATTGTTTTCCTTTTGTCCTTTTTCCTTTTGCCATTGTATTTTCTGTCCTTCTTCCACATATGACTGATGATTATTCATTTGGTATCTTCAAATGTTTCAGAACATAACTGTTTATCTCTACAGACAGTTCTGGTTCAGATGGTGACGAGGATACTAATGATCAGATTGAGTGTGAAAGTTGATCTGGTATTTAGTATAGATGCCCAGTCGAGTCCAGATTAGTTAGATTTTTACAATAAAATTATACTGCTGGCACACAACGGTGATATTTCAATATGATATTTTTGTTTTGTATGTGTTACGATACAGAATCTCCTGCTTTGTTGTAAATATTATTCTGACATTCTGAATATTCTTATGTTAATAGTGGTTCCAGATTAGATTTCGATGTTTTATATAGTTTTTACATTGGACCATAAGAATTTACCACAAAAACCTAACAATTTTCGAGATGTCCTGCCTTTGAAATGTGCAATTTTGCTTGAAATAAAAAATGCACGTTTATTTGATACCAAATTTCTATAAAATCAACAAGAATTCAAATTCTTGTACCATAATTTTGAAACAAAAATAAATGGTTCCCCCAAATTCGGAGGGGGTAAGGGTTTCGGTATCTCTCATATGAAGTAATACAACATTGTAACATTCTGATATCGGGAGATAAACACGGAGTAATAAACAGAAACTAAACAAGACCAATATTAATTAGATAAAATATTTGTAATCCCCATAAACATAACGGGAGTGAAAACACATGTTTTAATGACGAGATCTTCTGTATTCCTCCACCATTTCTATCATGTGTTACATTACAATACCATACAAAATGTATATCATTCTTATTACCACATTCTGATAATGTTTTGATATGCCTTTAAAGAGCAACAACATACTGAGAATTTTTTTTTCTTTTTTTTTCTGAGAAATGTAAATGCTTTAAAACCCATTAAGAACAATTAAAAATCAGCAATTCTTTCCCACTATGATTCGAAATGAATAGCTTGGATGTCCCTTTGTCAAAGAATACAGCCCGAGGATGGTGAATGTTTACATCTTCATGTAATATAACATCTAACAATGCGCCATCTGGTGTCAATCTGTGAATACTGTTAGAATCTTTGCCTACTATGTATAAGTTTCCAAGCTCATCTGTAGTTATCTTTTTCGGATTTTTTAGATCAGGAGATTTGAAAGTGTAAACTTCTGTTCCATCTAGCTTAATGCGATGAATACTGGAAAAATCGGAGTAGACGAGATCGCCTTTATTGGTTGTCAGGAGATAGCAAAATTTTTCACCATTTACAAATATCGTTGACAACAAACTCCCTTCAAAATCAAGAACGTATATGTACCTATCCATTCCACCAACAAATATTCGGTCATTAGTTGCAGCTATTCCTCGTTTCTCGTCACTTCCGGCCATTTTAATATCATTTCCCGAAGTCAAGTTTTTGGTGTCAATGAACTGAATCGAATTTGTATCTGGCAAAACCACAACCGCTTTGCTTTCTCCTGGTAACACGGCGATATCCCATGGTGCACCTTTCACTTCAATCTCAGCAAGAAATTCTCCATTTTTGTTACATACAAGAACTTTGGGAATATTATGGTTCCAATCGCAATTGCAAAGAAACAGCTTATCATCAGTGATTGACATCCCTGTAATAAAAGCTTTCTTATCAATACTGGTCATGTCAATTTTCTGGCACAATTTAAAACTCTGGTATAGTTTATAGTCATCAATATGTAATTTGAATTTTTCGGTGCACGGGGTCTCTTGTACAAACACTGACCCAAGTGATAAAGAGTCAAGTATATTTCCTGATATTGTGTGCTGTACTGACTTTGATCTCATTCTCGCAATTTTACTGACTAGCTGATCTTTCAAATCATGCAAAGCTATCCTCAACTTATGTGCAAAGAGGAATGTATGTCTATCAGATCCATGTTGTTTGATAAAAGTAATCTGATTTGTGTAAACTTGTACTATTTCCTTTTCTGTTGCCACCTGTTCCACTTCATTATTGAGTTTATCTACAACATCTTTCTGTATGCGATCCAAATCATCTAATAATCTTCCCTCGAGGACATCCAAATGTTGTACGATTTTGGCCTTAAACCTTGCAATCGAGTCTTTAACCAACTCATGCGAATTAATCTGGGCTAAATTTTCTCGCCTGTCAGTTAAGATATTTTCAAGTGTTTCTAAAATGTGCTCTAATTCATCCTCCACTTCCTTGAACTGTTTTGATGTTTTCACGTGTTTAGATGCAGCATTAATAGTTAATATTTTTCGACAAGTTCTGTGTAAATCTGATGTCATACATTCACGACAACACATCATTTGATGTTCTGCACAGAAATACTCAAAATGGTGACAGTCATGAATCTGACAGGATTTGTATCCCCAATCAGAAGCTGACAGAAATGAGTGTGCAACTTTAAGATTAACCACGTGGTGATATTTTGTTGCTTTCATAGAAAGATGACACTCTGCACACTCTTTACAAAGTGACTCCTCACAGTCACTACACCATTTGATGGCTTTCGTTTGTTTATGTCTTTCGGAACAAGGTTCACACGTCGCTACAGCTATTAATGACATGGCAAATCTGTGAATGAAAAATGAGAACTAGAAAAACGACATTTGACCTTTGTACTCACGGCAGAACACCTTCATCTACTAAGGGCGTCGTGGCCACGATCGTATAATAGTTACATTAACATCTACCTATGTATTCAGTATCACTACTAGATATAACTTTAATGTTGTAATGCTTGTCAATGTCCTGCATAAACCTGTTGGTTTTCATGGACCAATAAAACTGAGTTTAACCCCGGTTTGTAGTGGGGTTCGTGTTACTCGATCTTTAGTTTTATATGTATGTTTTGTAGATCGTTGTTTGTCCTTTTGTCCTTTTTCTTTTGGCCATTGTGTTGTCAGTTCTTCTTCGATTTACGCATTCTTATTACCCCTTTGGTATCTTCAAACTCTTTTTAAATATTGTTGAACGTTCTCTCACCTTAACTTTATCTACTGTAACAGCTTTCAGTTATTGACAGATTATAAATAAACAGACTATGTATTTTCCAAGGACACATTAAAGACACTTTGATCAATATTGTCCACCTATATCCCCCCGAGTGTTTATTGTTTGATCAGCAAAAAATGTAAATGAAGGCAATTTGTTAATTTGTGTTTTTAATCAGCCAATAGTTGTATGGTGTTGATAATATATTATAGTAAGACGAACGAAAATACTCAAGTTGAAAATAGGGACGATCTTGAAAAAAATAACAATAATATAACAACAAGATAATGGGGTTTAAAAGTAATATATGAAGAAGTCATGTCATGCTACATAGATGTACCCCTTCATTGAACATGCAGATTGAAGTTTATTATTTCGTGGCAATTTCTTATTATTGTTTGATGGAGATCCGAATATAGTTCGGTTTCCATGGTTTTAGTAGCATCTCAGATATGCATCCTATATAATCTAGACATTAAATGATATGTCTACACGCCCGGAGCACCCGAGTTCACCCCAGTTTTAGTGGGTTTCGTGTCCGGAGCACCCGAGTTCACCCCAGTTTTAGTGGGTTTTAGTGGGTTTTCGAGTTCCAAAAAACGAAAGGATTTGTAAATTATGTCGAACTGGTGTTGGGGACGAACTTCATTATATATGTTTGTATAATTGTGATGAAGTGAAACTTTTAAGGCAGAAATGCATTCCTAGGTACTATTTAGAATATCCTCATGTCAGCAAACTGCACCAAATGTTAAAAAATTGTAATACAAGAGTGTTGACTTACTTGTCTATCTTTATCAAAAAAGTTGAACCTCTCTTGAAATAATAAATTAATTAATCCATTTGTGTATTTACACTGTGACCGGTGTGCCCTGATTACTACACGTGGCTATCGTTCAACGATCTGTACGTGTGAATCGTGACACACGGGTCACAGTACCGCTATATAATTGTATAAGTATTATGTATGTTGTGTTAATATGTTTTTTTTATTTGTTAGTACCCCTCATTTCGATTCCATGTATTGTAAAAATGTATGTATGTATCGCTCTTGTTACGCAGTTAGCTGCGGCTGAGTGTATTTTTGAATAAATAGTTAAACAGTAAACAGGACATGGTTAGATAACAACAGTACACTAATAGCCATGTCAATTGTTGATTGATTACTGTTGTTAAACGTCTAGAAAGCAGTATTTTAGTTGTATGTATGATGAGAACAAACGGAATGATCACGTGGATGGATATTTCCATTGCCTGAAGTCAAATGATTGATAGTGAATAGGTGGTAGCACCGACCACTTGTCATTCCCAATTTGGGATATGCTGTAATATATCTGGACTGACAGATGGGAGGGTAGATTCCCCTCTCGTGTGAGGCGGTATAACCACAGAGGGGGAACTAGGTCCTATTTATACACCACAGGGTTCCCATGGGGTTATTTTTCAAGAGATTAAATGAAGGTAGTTGTAAAGATAAATCAATTGAGAAATTATTAATATAAATGCAGGCAAGAAAAAACATGCAATAATAATAGCTCTGTGTAGTTTCATTTGTTTAAAACACCACCATTCTATTAAAAACATATCGGTTTACAACAAATAAGTTAAGATAAGGTAGACTAATAATTGTTTATCCCATGGCTATAGGAAACGGGTTCTCCCCCTTTTTGCAAGAGCATCACATTTCAAATACAAACATGCCACCAACATTCTAGACTTAATGATAAATATATGATTATATTTTTGGAGAAATTGAATGTGGTGACACTCTATTATTTAGCTGTTACTTTGTACACAACTTGTATCAAAACAGTAAATAAATGAGGTCACGCACACCATAAACAGTGTATCAACAGATCAATATACTAATCTTGTGCATATCATACCGTTAAAATCGTTCATAAACTTTTTTTTAAAATAATGTAATGTTTACATTAAAAACTTTCCATCTATAATTAACAGTGGAACCATTAATTCATATCAAAATTATCATTTAAATAACATTTTTACAATATTTCAAAGAAAAACAACTTACTATTAACTTGCGCTGATTGCACACGTAAAACATAATAAAGGGAAAGAACTCGTGAAACCAAATCGATAAACACAAGGATATATGTTTTTTTTTTTTTATATTAGAAAATAATGAAATCGATTGGCAGAAAATTGTAGTCATATTAAATGTCTTGTTTCACTATTTATAAAAAAGAAAGTTTAAACAGTGATGGCCAACCATTCCACCAATATCAACAAAACGAACACCTACCTCTCAAATCATTAATAGATATATTTCTTGCATGATATTTCGCGTGTGGTTACAATACTTTGCACGACAGGTCGGTGGTTTTCTCCGGTTTCCCCCACCAATAAAACTGACCGCCACGAAATAGCTGAAATATTGGTGAAAGTGGCGTTAAACACCATAAACCAAACCTCAAATCATTGAACAAATAAATGTCCATCACATTTGACGTTGGCAGTCCAGGTCTTGGTTTGGGACATGCACACAAATGTGGCGGATTAAACCGGTAAATGGAATTCTAACATCTCTCTCTTGATAATTGGAGCTCCAACGACGATTCAGATTTAAGCAAACGCTAAAAAAACCTGCACATATTCGCTCTCACTAACCCTCTCCCCCACACATACCATCACAAAAACGAATGACTTACAGCATAAGCATGGACAGTACAATAACAGGGTCGATGAATGTTCATAGTTAACTGACTACTAGCTGGGAAGGTAGAATCTATTGGTTAATGACCATTAATCGTAGGACAAAAATATATCATAACTGATACTTAAAATCAATTAGCCATTAACATCTAAAGACATTAAAGGTCTTCTTGAAAGACCAGAATTAATTTGTCATCATTTCTTTTTAGATATGATGTTGAAGTCAGTTTTACCATTACCTGGTTACTTTTTATTCCATGTATATGTATTAATCTCGAAAAATGGGCCCTACAGATCTCTTGTTTGTAGCAATCATAAGAATTTAACTGAGAAATAAATTGCCTAACAATTAACTGTAAATTTCAAGACATAAAATTATATACAAGTAAGACCATTTACTATTAACTACTACCTATATATTTGAATACTAAGTCAATATTTTCTAAACTTTTCATTTAGTTTCCAAAATATACTGCCATACTTTTCCAAAATGTTATAAAATCACGACATTTCACCATGAAATCATTTGGAGTATACATTATATGTGCTATGATTTTTTTTACACATACGTTGCATCGAATTAAATAGTTACCATTTTATACTAAATAAAAAAATAAATAAAAACACTTGCTATTTGCTACGAATATAAAATAGCATGACTTGTGGTCTTAATAAGTAGAAATAATTCTTGTCGTCATATTAAGGTAAAATGATTCTTCTTCTTCTCCTAAAGAAACATTTCCTATCATAATGTGGACAATTTAATAGATATTGGAGAAATACAATTTGTACATGATATATTATTGTTGAAAGTGATTATGCCTGTAATGATTTAAGTAAAATTAATTGTCAAATTTATTTTCTGCAATATTTAAATCGATATTAAATTCATTAACTTACAAACAGTAATTTACATAATCTTTAATACGGAATCAGAATGTCATTGCTTTTCGTTCCTACTTTGTGTATTGTAATGCAAGATTAAGACACCACATCCGACTCTTTATAGCAATATATTCTTTGAGAATGACATTTTAGAATGCAGCATTCAAGTCAAGACAAAGTCACTGCATGATAAAGACAAACAAAAATGGTGGAAGTGACAGCAAATTATAATGTCTCTTTACACAACGAAGCCATGGAGGCTTGGATTGATGATGCCACATGGATTCTCACCAGTTCATTTATAATTTTCACAATGCAGTCTGGTAAGACTATTAATATTATTTCATTCATATTTCACTGACTCTGCTATTTTGCATACAAAAAATGAAGATGGCAATAGAATTCTCAAATCCTAATTTTGTTTTGCTAGAAAACGTAATCTATGGTAAGTTACATAAAAGTTTAACCATGACTTATACATAATATATACTCTTGATGGAAAAGTATTTGTGTTTATACAAATTTCATCTATTTCAAATTATAACGTTAAATGTTAATGAATTAAAAAAATAAAAGACCATAAGAATTAGGAATGTTTACGAGTTCTAAAGTTGTTTCTATACATTATACATATCTTTGACATACCCGTGTTTTCTACCACTGAACTATTTGTATACAGGGTAGTGTCAAACATTCCTCCTACCTCTCATGTTCAGACTGACAATTCAACTTTACAAATGTTGTTTAATACTATAACATTCCTCCTACCTCTCATGTTCAGACTGACAATTCAACTTTACAATGCTGTTTAATACTATAACATTCCTCCTACCTCTCGTGTTCAGACTGACAATTCAACTTTACAAATGTTGTTTAATACTATAACATTCCTCCTACCTCTCGTGTTCAGACTGACAATTCAACTTTACAAATGCTGTTTAATACTATAACATTCCTCCTACCTCTCATGTTCAGACTGACAATTCTACATTACAAATGTTGTTTAATACTATAACATTCCTCCTACCTCTCGTGTTCAGACTGACAATTCAACTTTACAAATGTTGTTTAATACTATAACATTCCTCCTACCTCTCATGTTCAGACTGACAATTCAACTTTACAAATGCTGTTTAATACTATAACATTCCTCCTACCTCTCGTGTTCAGACTGACAATTCAACTTTACAAATGCTGTTTAATACTATAACATTCCTCCTACCTCTCGTGTTCAGACTGACAATTCAACTTTACAAATGTTGTTTAATACTATAACATTCCTCCTACCTCTCGTGTTCAGACTGACAATTCAACTTTACAAATGTTGTTTATTGCTATAACATTCCTCCTACCTCTCATGTTCAGACTGACAATTCAACTTTACAAATGCTGTTTAATACTATAACATTCCTCCTACCTCTCATGTTCAGACTGACAATTCAACTTTACAAATGCTGTTTAATACTATAACATTCCTCCTACCTCTCATGTTCAGACTGACAATTCAACTTTACAAATGTTGTTTAATACTATAACATTTCTCCTACCTCTCATGTTCAGACTGACAATTCAACTTTACAAATGCTGTTTAATACTATAACATTCCTCCTACCTCTCATGTTCAGACTGACAATTCAACTTTACAAATGCTGTTTAATACTATAACATTCCTCCTACCTCTCATGTTCAGACTGACAATTCAACTTTACAAATGTTGTTTAATACTATAACATTTCTCCTACCTCTCATGTTCAGACTGACAATTCAACTTTACAAATGCTGTTTAATACTATAACATTCCTCCTACCGCTCGTGTTCAGACTGACAATTCAACTTTACAAATGCTGTTTAATACTATAACATTCCTCCTACCTCTCGTGTTCAGACTGACAATTCAACTTTACAAATGTTGTTTAATACTATAACATTCCTCCTACCTCTCGTGTTCAGACTGACAATTCAACTTTACAAATGTTGTTTAATGCTATAACATTCCTCCTACCTCTCATGTTCAGACTGACAATTCAACTTTACAAATGCTGTTTAATACTATAACATTCCTCCTACCTCTCATGTTCAGACTGACAATTCAACTTTACAAATGCTGTTTAATACTATAACATTCCTCCTACCTCTCATGTTCAGACTGACAATTCAACTTTACAAATGTTGTTTAATACTATAACATTCCTCCTACCTCTCGTGTTCAGACTGACAATTCAACTTTACAAATGTTGTTTAATACTATAACATTCCTCCTACCTCTCATGTTCAGACTGACAATTCAACTTTACAATGCTGTTTAATACTATAACATTCCTCCTACCTCTCGTGTTCAGACTGACAATTCAACTTTACAAATGTTGTTTAATACTATAACATTCCTCCTACCTCTCGTGTTCAGACTGACAATTCAACTTTACAAATGTTGTTTAATGCTATAACATTCCTCCTACCGCTCATGTTCAGACTGACAATTCAACTTTACAAATGTTGTTTAATACTATAACATTCCTCCTGCCTCTCGTGTTCAGACTGACAATTCAACTTTACAAATGTTGTTTAATACTATAACATTTCTCCTACCTCTCATGTTCAGACTGACAATTCAACTTTACAAATGCTGTTTAATACTATAACATTCCTCCTACCTCTCATGTTCAGACTGACAATTCAACTTTACAAATGCTGTTTAATACTATAACATTCCTCCTACCTCTCATGTTCAGACTGACAATTCAACTTTACAAATGTTGTTTAATACTATAACATTTCTCCTACCTCTCATGTTCAGACTGACAATTCAACTTTACAAATGCTGTTTAATACTATAACATTCCTCCTACCTCTCATGTTCAGACTGACAATTCAACTTTACAAATGTTGTTTAATACTATAACATTTCTCCTACCTCTCATGTTCAGACTGACAATTCAACTTTACAAATGCTGTTTAATACTATAACATTCCTCCTACCTCTCATGTTCAGACTGACAATTCAACTTTACAAATGCTGTTTAATACTATAACATTCCTCCTACCTCTCGTGTTCAGACTGACAATTCAACTTTACAAATGTTGTTTAATACTATAACATTCCTCCTACCTCTCATGTTCAGACTGACAATTCAACTTTACAAATGTTGTTTAATACTATAACATTCCTCCTACCTCTCGTGTTCAGACTGACAATTCTACATTACAAATGCTGTTTAATACTATAACATTCCTCCTACCTCTCGTGTTCAGACTGACAATTCTACATTACAAATGCTGTTTAATACTATAACATTCCTCCTACCTCTCGTGTTCAGACTGACAATTCTACATTACAAATGCTGTTTAATACTATAATATTCCTCCTACCTCTCATGTTCAGACTGACAATTCAACTTTACAAATGTTGTTTAATACTATAACATTCCTCCTACCTCTCGTGTTCAGACTGACAATTCTACATTACAAATGCTGTTTAATACTATAACATTCCTCCTACCTCTCGTGTTCAGACTGACAATTCTACATTACAAATGTTGTTTAATACTATAACATTCCTCCTACCTCTCGTGTTCAGACTGACAATTCAACTTTACAAATGTTGTTTAATACTATAACATTCCTCCTACCTCTCATGTTCAGACTGACAATTCAACTTTACAATGCTGTTTAATACTATAACATTCCTCCTACCTCTCGTGTTCAGACTGACAATTCAACTTTACAAATGTTGTTTAATACTATAACATTCCTCCTACCTCTCGTGTTCAGACTGACAATTCAACTTTACAAATGCTGTTTAATACTATAACATTCCTCCTACCTCTCATGTTCAGACTGACAATTCTACATTACAAATGTTGTTTAATACTATAACATTCCTCCTACCTCTCGTGTTCAGACTGACAATTCAACTTTACAAATGTTGTTTAATACTATAACATTCCTCCTACCTCTCATGTTCAGACTGACAATTCAACTTTACAATGCTGTTTAATACTATAACATTCCTCCTACCTCTCGTGTTCAGACTGACAATTCAACTTTACAAATGTTGTTTAATACTATAACATTCCTCCTACCTCTCGTGTTCAGACTGACAATTCAACTTTACAAATGTTGTTTAATGCTATAACATTCCTCCTACCTCTCATGTTCAGACTGACAATTCAACTTTACAAATGCTGTTTAATACTATAACATTCCTCCTACCTCTCGTGTTCAGACTGACAATTCAACTTTACAAATGCTGTTTAATACTATAACATTCCTCCTACCTCTCGTGTTCAGACTGACAATTCAACTTTACAAATGTTGTTTAATACTATAACATTCCTCCTACCTCTCGTGTTCAGACTGACAATTCAACTTTACCAATGTTGTTTATTGCTATAACATTCCTCCTACCTCTCATGTTCAGACTGACAATTCAACTTTACAAATGCTGTTTAATACTATAACATTCCTCCTACCTCTCATGTTCAGACTGACAATTCAACTTTACAAATGCTGTTTAATACTATAACATTCCTCCTACCTCTCATGTTCAGACTGACAATTCAACTTTACAAATGTTGTTTAATACTATAACATTTCTCCTACCTCTCATGTTCAGACTGACAATTCAACTTTACAAATGCTGTTTAATACTATAACATTCCTCCTACCTCTCATGTTCAGACTGACAATTCAACTTTACAAATGCTGTTTAATACTATAACATTCCTCCTACCTCTCATGTTCAGACTGACAATTCAACTTTACAAATGTTGTTTAATACTATAACATTTCTCCTACCTCTCATGTTCAGACTGACAATTCAACTTTACAAATGCTGTTTAATACTATAACATTCCTCCTACCGCTCGTGTTCAGACTGACAATTCAACTTTACAAATGCTGTTTAATACTATAACATTCCTCCTACCTCTCGTGTTCAGACTGACAATTCAACTTTACAAATGTTGTTTAATACTATAACATTCCTCCTACCTCTCGTGTTCAGACTGACAATTCAACTTTACAAATGTTGTTTAATGCTATAACATTCCTCCTACCTCTCATGTTCAGACTGACAATTCAACTTTACAAATGCTGTTTAATACTATAACATTCCTCCTACCTCTCATGTTCAGACTGACAATTCAAATTTACAAATGCTGTTTAATACTATAACATTCCTCCTACCTCTCATGTTCAGACTGACAATTCAACTTTACAAATGTTGTTTAATACTATAACATTCCTCCTACCTCTCGTGTTCAGACTGACAATTCAACTTTACAAATGTTGTTTAATACTATAACATTCCTCCTACCTCTCATGTTCAGACTGACAATTCAACTTTACAATGCTGTTTAATACTATAACATTCCTCCTACCTCTCGTGTTCAGACTGACAATTCAACTTTACAAATGTTGTTTAATACTATAACATTCCTCCTACCTCTCGTGTTCAGACTGACAATTCAACTTTACAAATGTTGTTTAATGCTATAACATTCCTCCTACCGCTCATGTTCAGACTGACAATTCAACTTTACAAATGCTGTTTAATACTATAACATTCCTCCTGCCTCTCGTGTTCAGACTGACAATTCAACTTTACAAATGTTGTTTAATACTATAACATTTCTCCTACCTCTCATGTTCAGACTGACAATTCAACTTTACAAATGCTGTTTAATACTATAACATTCCTCCTACCTCTCATGTTCAGACTGACAATTCAACTTTACAAATGCTGTTTAATACTATAACATTCCTCCTACCTCTCATGTTCAGACTGACAATTCAACTTTACAAATGTTGTTTAATACTATAACATTTCTCCTACCTCTCATGTTCAGACTGACAATTCAACTTTACAAATGCTGTTTAATACTATAACATTCCTCCTACCTCTCATGTTCAGACTGACAATTCAACTTTACAAATGTTGTTTAATACTATAACATTTCTCCTACCTCTCATGTTCAGACTGACAATTCAACTTTACAAATGCTGTTTAATACTATAACATTCCTCCTACCTCTCATGTTCAGACTGACAATTCAACTTTACAAATGCTGTTTAATACTATAACATTCCTCCTACCTCTCGTGTTCAGACTGACAATTCAACTTTACAAATGTTGTTTAATACTATAACATTCCTCCTACCTCTCCTGTTCAGACTGACAATTCAACTTTACAAATGTTGTTTAATACTATAACATTCCTCCTACCTCTCGTGTTCAGACTGACAATTCTACATTACAAATGCTGTTTAATACTATAACATTCCTCCTACCTCTCGTGTTCAGACTGACAATTCTACATTACAAATGCTGTTTAATACTATAACATTCCTCCTACCTCTCGTGTTCAGACTGACAATTCTACATTACAAATGCTGTTTAATACTATAACATTCCTCCTACCTCTCATGTTCAGACTGACAATTCAACTTTACAAATGTTGTTTAATACTATAACATTCCTCCTACCTCTCGTGTTCAGACTGACAATTCTACATTACAAATGCTGTTTAATACTATAACATTCCTCCTACCTCTCGTGTTCAGACTGACAATTCTACATTACAAATGCTGTTTAATGCTATAACATTCCTCCTACCTCTCATGTTCAGACTGACAATTCAACTTTACAAATGTTGTTTAATACTATAACATTCCTCCTACCTCTCGTGTTCAGACTGACAATTCTACATTACAAATGCTGTTTAATACTATAACATTCCTCCTACGTCTCGTGTTCAGACTGACAATTCTACATTACAAATGCTGTTTAATACTATAACATTCCTCCTACCTCTCGTGTTCAGACTGACAATTCTACATTACAAATGCTGTTTAATACTATAACATTCCTCCTACCTCTCGTGTTCAGACTGACAATTCTACATTACAAATGCTGTTTAATACTATAACATTCCTCCTACCTCTCGTGTTCAGACTGACAATTCTACATTACAAATGCTGTTTAATACTATAACATTCCTCCTACCTCTCGTGTTCAGACTGACAATTCAACTTTACAAATGCTGTTTAATACTATAACATTCCTCCTACCTCTCATGTTCAGACTGACAATTCAACTTTACAAATGTTGTTTAATACTATAACATTTCTCCTACCTCTCATGTTCAGACTGACAATTCAACTTTACAAATGCTGTTTAATACTATAACATTCCTCCTA
The DNA here is from genome assembly GCA_963383655.1 of Bathymodiolus septemdierum. Taxonomy (NCBI): domain Eukaryota; kingdom Metazoa; phylum Mollusca; class Bivalvia; order Mytilida; family Modiolidae; genus Bathymodiolus; species Bathymodiolus septemdierum. The sequence continues at coordinate 112,709,830 of OY726520.1, forward strand.
CCGCTCGTGTTCAGACTGACAATTCAACTTTACAAATGCTGTTTAATACTATAACATTCCTCCTACCTCTCGTGTTCAGACTGACAATTCAACTTTACAAATGTTGTTTAATACTATAACATTCCTCCTACATCTCGTGTTCAGACTGACAATTCAACTTTACAAATGTTGTTTAATGCTATAACATTCCTCCTACCTCTCATGTTCAGACTGACAATTCAACTTTACAAATGCTGTTTAATACTATAACATTCCTCCTACCTCTCATGTTCAGACTGACAATTCAAATTTACAAATGCTGTTTAATACTATAACATTCCTCCTACCTCTCATGTTCAGACTGACAATTCAACTTTACAAATGTTGTTTAATACTATAACATTCCTCCTACCTCTCGTGTTCAGACTGACAATTCAACTTTACAAATGTTGTTTAATACTATAACATTCCTCCTACCTCTCATGTTCAGACTGACAATTCAACTTTACAATGCTGTTTAATACTATAACATTCCTCCTACCTCTCGTGTTCAGACTGACAATTCAACTTTACAAATGTTGTTTAATACTATAACATTCCTCCTACCTCTCGTGTTCAGACTGACAATTCAACTTTACAAATGTTGTTTAATGCTATAACATTCCTCCTACCGCTCATGTTCAGACTGACAATTCAACTTTACAAATGCTGTTTAATACTATAACATTCCTCCTGCCTCTCGTGTTCAGACTGACAATTCAACTTTACAAATGTTGTTTAATACTATAACATTTCTCCTACCTCTCATGTTCAGACTGACAATTCAACTTTACAAATGCTGTTTAATACTATAACATTCCTCCTACCTCTCATGTTCAGACTGACAATTCAACTTTACAAATGCTGTTTAATACTATAACATTCCTCCTACCTCTCATGTTCAGACTGACAATTCAACTTTACAAATGTTGTTTAATACTATAACATTTCTCCTACCTCTCATGTTCAGACTGACAATTCAACTTTACAAATGCTGTTTAATACTATAACATTCCTCCTACCTCTCATGTTCAGACTGACAATTCAACTTTACAAATGTTGTTTAATACTATAACATTTCTCCTACCTCTCATGTTCAGACTGACAATTCAACTTTACAAATGCTGTTTAATACTATAACATTCCTCCTACCTCTCATGTTCAGACTGACAATTCAACTTTACAAATGCTGTTTAATACTATAACATTCCTCCTACCTCTCGTGTTCAGACTGACAATTCAACTTTACAAATGTTGTTTAATACTATAACATTCCTCCTACCTCTCATGTTCAGACTGACAATTCAACTTTACAAATGTTGTTTAATACTATAACATTCCTCCTACCTCTCGTGTTCAGACTGACAATTCTACATTACAAATGCTGTTTAATACTATAACATTCCTCCTACCTCTCGTGTTCAGACTGACAATTCTACATTACAAATGCTGTTTAATACTATAACATTCCTCCTACCTCTCGTGTTCAGACTGACAATTCTACATTACAAATGCTGTTTAATACTATAACATTCCTCCTACCTCTCATGTTCAGACTGACAATTCAACTTTACAAATGTTGTTTAATACTATAACATTCCTCCTACCTCTCGTGTTCAGACTGACAATTCTACATTACAAATGCTGTTTAATACTATAACATTCCTCCTACCTCTCGTGTTCAGACTGACAATTCTACATTACAAATGCTGTTTAATGCTATAACATTCCTCCTACCTCTCATGTTCAGACTGACAATTCAACTTTACAAATGTTGTTTAATACTATAACATTCCTCCTACCTCTCGTGTTCAGACTGACAATTCTACATTACAAATGCTGTTTAATACTATAACATTCCTCCTACCTCTCGTGTTCAGACTGACAATTCTACATTACAAATGCTGTTTAATACTATAACATTCCTCCTACCTCTCGTGTTCAGACTGACAATTCTACATTACAAATGCTGTTTAATACTATAACATTCCTCCTACCTCTCGTGTTCAGACTGACAATTCTACATTACAAATGCTGTTTAATACTATAACATTCCTCCTACCTCTCGTGTTCAGACTGACAATTCTACATTACAAATGCTGTTTAATACTATAACATTCCTCCTACCTCTCGTGTTCAGACTGACAATTCTACATTACAAATGCTGTTTAATACTATAACATTCCTCCTACCTCTCGTGTTCAGACTGACAATTCTACATTACAAATGCTGTTTAATACTATAACATTCCTCCTACCTCTCGTGTTCAGACTGACAATTCTACATTACAAATGCTGTTTAATACTATAACATTCCTCCTACCTCTCATGTTCAGACTGACAATTCAACTTTACAAATGCTGTTTAATACTATAACATTCCTCCTACCTCTCATGTTCAGACTGACAATTCTACTTTACAAATGCTGTTTAATACTATAACATTCCTCCTACCTCTCGTGTTCAGACTGACAATTCTACTTTACAAATGCTGTTTAATACTATAACATTCCTCCTACCTCTCATGTTCAGACTGACAATTCTACTTTACAAATGCTGTTTAATACTATAACATTCCTCCTACCTCTCATGTTCAGACTGACAATTCTACATTACAAATGCTGTTTAATACTATAACATTCCTCCTACCTCTCATGTTCAGACTGACAATTCTACTTTACAAATGCTGTTTAATACTATAACATTCCTCCTACCTCTCGTGTTCAGACTGACAATTCTACTTTACAAATGCTGTTTAATACTATAACATTCCTCCTACCTCTCATGTTCAGACTGACAATTCTACATTACAAATGTTGTTTAATACTATAACATTCCTCCTACCTCTCGTGTTCAGACTGACAATTCAACTTTACAAATGCTGTTTAATACTATAACATTCCTCCTACCTCTCGTGTTCAGACTGACAATTCTACTTTACAAATGCTGTTTAATACTATAACATTCCTCCTACCTCTCGTGTTCAGACTGACAATTCTACTTTACAAATGCTGTTTAATACTATAACATTCCTCCTACCTCTCATGTTCAGACTGACAATTCTACATTACAAATGCTGTTTAATACTATAACATTCCTCCTACCTCTCGTGTTCAGACTGACAATTCTACTTTACAAATGCTGTTTAATACTATAACATTCCTCCTATCTCTCATGTTCAGACTGACAATTCTACATTACAAATGTTGTTTAATACTATAACATTCCTCCTACCTCTCGTGTTCAGACTGACAATTCTACATTACAAATGCTGTTTAATACTATAACATTCCTCCTACCTCTCATGTTCAGACTGACAATTCTACATTACAAATGTTGTTTAATACTATAACATTCCTCCTACCTCTCATGTTCAGACTGACAATTCTACATTACAAATGCTGTTTAATACTATAACATTCCTCCTATCTCTCATGTTCAGACTGACAATTCTACATTACAAATGTTGTTTAATACTATAACATTCCTCCTACCTCTCATGTTCAGACTGACAATTCTACATTACAAATGTTGTTTAATACTATAACATTCCTCCTACCTCTCGTGTTCAGACTGACAATTCTACATTACAAATGCTGTTTAATACTATAACATTCCTCCTACCTCTCATGTTCAGACTGACAATTCTACATTACAAATGTTGTTTAATACTATAACATTCCTCCTACCTCTCATGTTCAGACTGACAATTCTACATTACAAATGCTGTTTAATACTATAACATTCCTCCTATCTCTCATGTTCAGACTGACAATTCTACATTACAAATGCTGTTTAATACTATAACATTCCTCTTACCTCTCATGTTCAGACTGACAATTCTACATTACAAATGTTGTTTAATACTATAACATTCCTCCTACCTCTCATGTTCAGACTGACAATTCTACATTACAAATGCTGTTTAATACTATAACATTCCTCCTACCTCTCATGTTCAGACTGACAATTCTACCTCTCATGTTCAGACTGACAATTCTACATTACAAATGCTGTTTAATACTATAACATTCCTCCTACCTCTCATGTTCAGACTGACAATTCTACCTCTCATGTTCAGACTGACAATTCTACCTCTCAGACTGACAATTCTACCTCTCAGACTGACAATTCTACCTCTCAGACTGACAATTCTACCTCTCAGACTGACAATTCTACCTCTCAGACTGACAATTCTACATTACAAATGCTGTTTAATACTATAAATCAAATGAACCAAAGACATAATAAACTTGATATGTTAGATGATTTGTGTGCTAAAATGTCTATTATGGAAAAACATTTCAATAAACTAGATAATGATATTCTTGACATTAGAAATGATTTGAGACAGCAATCACAAAGAATTTCTGACGGGGAATTTCACTATAATATTGTGGAAACTAGGGTGTCTGCCATAGAATCTGATAAAGACCAGATCAAGTGGGAAAGCATAGAACTTAGGGAAAAACGTCTTGCAATGCAGACCCACTCTATGAAATATAACCTGACTTTTAGTGGGATACATGAGAGTGAGGATAGGCAGGCTGAAAATTGTGAAACAACAATTAAAAATTTCACTAATAAAGATCTTGGGGTAGAAGGTGATGTTGAATTCCAGAATGTTCATAGGCTGAGACAAATGTTTGACAGGAAACCACGAAATATTATAGCCAAATTTACAAAATATACTGATCATGAAAAGGTTCGTACAGCTGCATTTGAAAAGCTCAAAGGTAGAAAGGATTTTGTTGTATTTCAGCAATATCCAGCCGAAATCAGTGCACGTCGGAAGGAGCTTATACCACAGATGCAAGGTCTAAAACGTGAAGGACGACAAGTCTAGTGATGGATAAACTGTATGTTGGGAACCACTTAGTTAATCAACACCCCCACCTCCCGAATCAGCAACGACGCCAGGATGGAGCCACCGGTACGCACCTCTCACAAGCCCCTATGGGGCCTCGGCAAGCTCACCCGGTGATGCGCCCAACTGCACCGTCCTTTGTACCGACGGGTCAACATTTCGTGCCGCCATATCCTCAGGGAAGATAAGGACTCGGTAACAATTCAATACCAATAACTGTACTTTGGTAACTGATAGCATTGACGTATTGTGTCTGAATGTATGTGGTTTGAAAAGTAAATTATTGTATTCAGAGTTTCATGACTTAATAGCTTCGAAAGTTATTTTGATATTTCTAGAATCAAAATCTGATGAGTTTGATGTTTTTGATGTACCGACTGGTTATTGTTACTTTGCTAAACATAGGTCAAATTTCTCAAAAAAATCTGGAGGGGTTGTAATTGTTTATATAGAATCACATAAAAAATATCTAAATTTTCCTAAATCTAGTTCGGAATTTGTACAATGGTTAATTATTAAAAAAAAAAATTCTAAATAGTGAAAAAGAATTGCTATTAGGGTGTGTTTATATTCTACCAGAGAACACAAAATATACTTCAAACGAATCTTTTACTGAAAATGAAAATGAAATGTTATCTTTGTCTAATAAATATGACTGTTATACATCACTTATTTGGTGATATGAATGCTAAGACTAAAGTATTAGAAGATGTTACTGTACCAGATGATTCTCTATTTGAGATTCTTGATGAATTTGATAATCAAAGTTTAATTCCATATATATGTATGAATATCAAAATGTATTTCGTTGATAAGAAAGTCTGATGATTTGTCGTCACCAAACAATTATGACAACAGATTGCTTGACTTATGTAAACGAAATAAATAGAGAATGAATTTATGAAAGGTAAAACAACTTGTAATAATATATCGATGATCGATTATTTTTTATTATCATCACCAGTATTTTCTCTTATCAAATTATTTGATGTTCATGATTTCAACCCCATATTTTCTGACGTCCACTGTGGTTTGTGTTTTAGTTTATATGCTTCAGTGAACAATTTTACTACGCATTCCTTTGATAATTGTAGTAAGTCGTTTGCGCATGCCAAATAGGTTTACAACAAAGAGAACCAGTGAGTAGTGACGTGGAAAAGTTTGGTTCAATAAATCGTGTCTTGAAAAGCGTAAAAAATTTCACACTGCAAAAAAATAGATATTGTTTTGTTAAAAATAAAGAAAACTGTGATGTCATGAAAAAAAATATGTAAAGAATTTAAGCAGGAAATGAACAAAAGCTGTAAAAATCATCAACAAAAATTAGAAAATTAACTACGGAAAATGTCAAAGCAAGACTCAAAAACATTTCGGAAAATTCTGAATAGGTTTGGTAAGAAGGGTACGGATAAAAATATCAAAATTACTATTGACCAGTTATATGAGTATTTTAAATCACTAAATGAGAATGAAGAACTAAATAAAGATGAAATAAACTCGATGAACATTTAGATAATATTGACAATCAGGATATTATAGATATTTTAGATCAGGATATTTCAGAGGAAGAAATTTTGTTAGCAGTCAAAAATCTGAACAATGGTAAAACACCTGGTGAAGATGAAATTATTAACGAGTATATAAAAAGCACGGTGAATCAGTTTTTACACATATATGTTAATTTATTTAACCTGATCTTCAGTTCTGGGATAATACCAGACTCGTGGTTTGTAGAGATTATAAAACCAATTTATACAAATAAAGGAGACCCTAATAACTTGGATAACTACCGTGTAATTTGTCTAACTTATAACATGGGGAAATTATTCACTTCAATTCTGAACTCGAGATTAAACAACCACACGTAACGGATGGAAATCCACGTAATGGTTTGAGACAAGCACAAAGATGTGGCGGTGTTAATCTACTAGTATTATATACATTAACTACGCATGTTTCATTGACATTTAAGTTAATTTTGATCAGATTTAATGCCGAAGTTCTTTGTAGAAGTATATAGGTAATATATAATATATTTTACTTTCTCTGCCGTTTTCCTATGTATGTTTCATAATGTATATTGTATTGTTTTTTTATTTCTATTTTTCGCTCAATGAGTTTAAACGAAGGGTGGTTGTAGCACAAAATAAGACATTACAGTTACAAGAATCAAAGAACTTATACTTGAAGAAGATACTAGTGACATACAAAATAAATTTCATTTTTACAAAAATAGAGGATATTAAACAGTTGTCTATTGGTAGGCGTTCTTGGGGAAAAAGGTCTAAAGTCTCTTAATTTGAAAATCGTCCAAAGTAGTGATTTGTAAAAATGAAATGTGTCTAGGTTTCTTACAAATATGCCTAATCTAGTTTACAAGTAGGATTGTACACTTAAACATAATAGTAAACCATGACAAAAGAACATAAAACACGAACTCCGCCACAAATACTGGGAGGAAGACCTGTAATACAGGGACAACACTAACATTAGAAACCCCACAACACAAAATCTCACAAGAACTGAGAGTCAGACCTGCAATGTTGGGACAACGCAAACATCAACCTTACGTGGAAAGTGTGATGAACGCAACAAAATCTAAATAAACACATGAACATAATAATAGATTAACATCGTTTTACAAAACAAATAGAAATAACGCTGATATTATTAATACACTTTATGTTAATTAAATCTTTAAAATGTTCTCCGTTCCTTTTATTCGTAATAAAGAGAGACTATTTTCTATAATTTAAGAAACGAATGTTTTATAGATGTGAACTATATGGAATAAAGGCTATAAATTGTATTTTTAGGCTTTGGACTGTTGGAAAGTGGAATGTCAAGTAAGAAGAATGAAGTGAACATAATGATTAAGAATGTTGTAGATGTAGTGTTTGGAGGATTAATATACTGGGCAGTGGGATATGGTCTGATATTTGGGAAGGACGAAGGATCTAACTGGTTTACTGGAGTAGGTTCCTTCTTTTTGGACCCAGGTACACTATTATTTTGTATTTAGTATGATGATGCACGTGGTGTGATGGTGTGCACTGGCCAAGTGTGCTCTTCATTTTTATTGTGAAATGTTGTATGCATTGTTAACCTTTTATATATGATAATATAACATATGCTGTGCTTTGCCTAAGAATATGTTTGAAAGTATTTACTAAACAAATGTCGATTATAGTAGGGTCTTATAAAAGACGAGAGCAAAGTATCGAAATCTAAAGATCTAGTTAATTAACAATAAAGTATTAACACAGATAGAATTCCCACATCAGTACAAACAATAAAATGAAACGAAAGAACAAGAACTGGGAGAACTCGAAATCCCATCTTGAGTGAGACAATATGCTCCGAAGAGATAATCATTTCATGCCACATTATTACCCAAAGTGAGCTAAAGATTGTCAAGTACATATTAGAAACATAATCAATTAAGACACTGTGTCGTTTTCAAGACAAAGACAATCACCAATCGTAACTACTCGGCCATTCTCGCTACCCTGCAAATAACCTCATATGCACTAGGCGTATAAATCGCACTACTTTTCACATGTCAGTTACATGAAAGTTTGATAAAGTTATATTTTAAGCAATTTTCTATATTTCAATTAAAGTTTTAATCAGTTTTGCATGATTAGATTTTACTTAGTATGTCTTCCATATTGGATTTTCGTGGACTATATTTTTGTGCGGCTTAACTTAACTTCCGGCAAACAATTTAAGAAGAATTTCTACTATGTACGTACGAGGTTATTTGCAGGGTAGCGAGAATGGCCGAGTAGTTACGATTGGGACAATCACTTGTTAAATATTCCGATTAAAACAGAATTGTGTATCGATTGAGGCAGGAAACTCCGTAAGCAAGGGAGGCAGGAATGCAGCTTTTGAATCGATTGATTGATTGATTGTTGTTTAAGGTTCACTGAGGAGTATTTCATCTGTATTCATGAACGTCACCACAATCGGGAGTGAATTCAGGTGCTTTGGAAGGGTAAACTGTTCTTGTAATTATGTGAGATAAGTGGTCTTTAATACTGGGTTTACTAGCAAGGCGTCATCTATATATGGAAGGTGATATTAATATTTTGTGCTATATATTTTCTATTTTTTGCTTGGGAAGTTCTTAAATACACACTGTCTCATATAATAATACAACAACAGGTAGCGTTGCATGGTTCTTATTAGTATCTGAACAAATGAAGACGTCACTTTACCAAATGCGACGAACAACCGGATATTTTCCCTATATCGTCTTAATACAATGTAATTGCCAGATTCAACATGTGTGTTATTGTTTATTTGCTATGACAATTATAGATTTATAGTTTTGTTTGTATGATCTGCAGTTAATTTGCAGGTTCAGGTAAGTGACTAAAATTTGGCTTTGTCGATCTTGCTTTTGTGGAATTGTTTAATGTCCTAGCCCGTAACCTCTTTGGTTGTATTTGGTGTAATATAAAGAGTTCACAAGAAATTGGAAATTCTTTTCGTGCCACAAATGAATATTTTAACTTGCGTACCAACAGCGGTTCAAGAAGATCACACCGCACAGAAGTACATGGGTCCACTCCCGGTTGTTAGTGGAGTTCGTGTTACTCAATTGTTAGTTTGTGCATTTTTTTTGTGTTTTGTAAACCATTATTTGTCTTTTGTCTCTTTTCTTTTCAAACGTTTCGCATTCATTGGAAAGGTTAAACGGTTTACGCCATATAGAATAATTCGGTATATTTTAATTCAGGTAAACGTTTTGCGAAGGCTTTGGGCATGACATAAACTCAAACAATAATAGTGGACAAAGTGAATAACTGGTATACAGCCATCTTTCCTTCTGAGTTAAAGTAAAATTATTTGTAGATTTGTGTCTTGATTTTATTTATGTCTTTGTAAATGAGGATGATTTATTTTTCTAGATTAGATTATTGTATAGTTGCTGTAGAATTCATAGTAATACGATTTATGTCCTACCAAAAGTTAAATAACCTGCAATGAACTGCTACATGTAGATATCGTCTACATGTATTATGCGTCAGGATTAAAATATATAGTATATTACAAGTTGGTGTGTATACAGGGGCTAGGTGCGTCCGAAAAAGAAAAAAAAAATACTATATAATACTACAAGGGGGCGAACTCACTTGCTTCCATTTTTTAAAGTCGTCGTGTTAAATTGATCGTAACTTCGGAACGCCTTAATATTTTCAAAGCATGTTTTCACCAGTCCTTTAAGTATGTTTTTGAAAGAAATCCCCTTTGCATCCTTGACAAACACCATAGACATGAAAATTGAGAGAGTTCTAACGGGCATTTTGATTGGCTGAACAATCTGTTTCAGCCAATCAAAAAGCCCGTTAGAACTCTCTCAATTTTCTTTCAAAAACATACTTAAAGGGCATATAAATTGGCGAAAGGTAAGAAATTTTAACGTAATTTGAATGGATGAAAGTATTTAGCTAGTCAACATGACTCGTTTACGCATGTGAAAGTCTGTACACAGATGGGAAGTGGTCAACCCAGCGTAATGACGCACCTAGCCCCTGTGGGTGTGTATGGTGAAAAGTATTTCTGTTAATCAAATCGACGATACAGTTTTAATATAGCAAAGTAATTACAGGTTTAGGGTTAACAAGATTTTTTTTATCGTTTGTTTTATATATATATATATATATATATATATATATATATATATATATAGATGTTTGTATAATATACTTTATTTCCTGTGACTGTATAATGAATTCTTCATTATCCTATACAATATATTAAAAATTGCTGCGTTAGATTGCTGTCAAATTATAATATTAAGTATATATGTACCATCTACACACGCTTAGACACATGTCTTATGTCTATCTCTAGATTTTCCTTACGAGACAATGTAACACTTCGACTATTGAAGCTATGTTTTTATATAGCGGATGTGGCCGAGTGGTCTAGGGTGATGGATATAAGTTGAATTGGTGCTGCAGTGTATCAATGGTGTGAGTTCAAATCCCGTCGAGGGAAGAACAAACATTTGTCAGATCTAATTCCCTGGCCAAGACCAGGGTTTCAAACGTCATATGTCATGGTATTTTTTTGTGTTCAGTGAGTTCAGGTGAGATGAAAGTTGATTGTTCGTTTTGTTGATATTGGTGGAAGTTTGTTTGCATATAGTGGTGTGCAACACATATAGTGGTGTCCAACACATATAGTGATGTCAAACACATATAGTAGTGTCCAACACATATAGTGGTGTCCAACACATATAATGGTGTCCAACACATATAGTGGTGTCCAACACATATAATGGTGTCCAACACATATAGTAGTGTCCAACACATATAATGGTGTCCAACACATATAATGGTGGCCAACACATATAATGGTGTCCAACACATATAGTGGTGTCCAACACATATAGTAGTGTCCAACGCATATAATGGTGTCTAACACATATAGTGGTGTCCAACACATATAGTAGTGTCCAACACGTGGGTGGTCCAACAACCATATAATGGTGGCCAACACATATAGTGGTGTCCAACACATTATAGTGGTGTCCAACACATATAGTGGTGTCCAACACATAGTGGTGTCCAACACATATAGTGCTGTCAAACACATATAATGGTGTCCAACACTTATAATGGTGTCCAACACATATAGTGGTGCCCAACACATATAATGGTGTCCAACACATATAGTGGTGTCCAACACATATAGTGGTGTCAAACACATATAATGGTGTCCAACACATATAGTGGTGTCCAACACATATAGTGGTGTCCAACACATATAGTGGTGTCCAACACATATAGTGGTGTCCAACACATATAATGGTGTCCAACACATATAATGGTGGCCAACACATATAATGGTGTCCAACACATATAGTGGTGTCAAACACATATAATGGTGTCCAACACATATAGTGGTGTCCAACACATATAGTGGTGTCCAACACATATAGTGGTGTCCAACACATATAGCGGTGTCCAACACACATAGTGGTGTCCAACACATATAGTGGTGTCCAACACATATAATGATGGCCAACACATATAATGGTGTCCAACACATATAGTGGTGTTCAACACATATAGTGGTGTCCAACACATATAGTGGTGTTCAACACATATAGTAGTGTCCAACACATGGACACATATAGTGGTGTCCAACACATATAGTGGTGTCCAACACATATAGTGGTGTTCAACACATATAGTAGTGTCCAACACATATAGTGGTGTCCAACACATATAGTGGTGTCCAACACATATAGTGGTGTCCAACACATATAGTAGTGTTCAACACATATAGTGGTGTCAAACACATATAATGGTGTCCAACACATATAGTGGTGTCCAACACATATAATGGTGTCCAACACATATAGTGGTGTCCGACACATATAGTGGTGTCCAACACATATAGTGGTGTCCAACACATATAGTGGTGTTCAACACATATAGTAGTGTCCAACACATATAGTGGTGTCCAACACATATAGTGGTGTCCAACACATATAGTGGTGTCCAACACATATAGTAGTGTTCAACACATATAGTGGTGTCAAACACATATAATGGTGTCCAACACATATAGTGGTGTCCAACACATATAATGGTGTCCAACACATATAGTGGTGTCCAACACACATAGTGGTGTCCAACACATATAGTGGTGTCCAACACATATAATGATGGCCAACACATATAATGGTGTCCAACACATATTGTGGTGTTCAACACATATAGTGGTGTCCAACACATATAGTGGTGTTCAACACATATAGTAGTGTCCAACACATGGACACATATAGTGGTGTCCAACACATATAGTGGTGTCCAACAGATATAGTGGTGTTCAACACATATAGTAGTGTCCAACACATATAGTGGTGTCCAACACATATAGTGGTGTCCAACACATATAGTGGTGTCCAACACATATAGTAGTGTTCAACACATATAGTGGTGTCCAACACATATAATGGTGGCCAACACATATAGTGGTGTCCAACACATATAGTGGTGTCAAACACATATAATGGTGTCCAACACATATAGTGGTGTCCAACACATATAATGGTGTCCAACACAAATAGTGGTGTCCAACACATATAGTGGTGTCCAACACATATAATGGTGTCCAACACATATAGGGGTGTCCAACACATATAGTGGTGTCCAACACATATTGTGTTGTGTTTTTGTTTTGTTTGTCTTCGTCTTGTGTCTTGTGTACCCAATATTGCCATTTTCTCTAGATTGTCCAATCTTGATTGCCCTTTCAGTTTGCTTTAACGTTCATTCAAACAGACTTACTTACCTCTTAGAATTATGACAATTTTTCTGTTTTTACTTGTATTTTTTTTTTACAGATGAAGAAAATATGGGAAAAGAATTTTCTAAGTTTATCTTTCAAGCCTCGTTTTGTACAACAGCAACAACCATTGTATCAGGTATCACTTTTTACTTTATATAACTTTGCATAGTTATGCTTACTTTTCATACTTCCAACATCGTCATATCTATTATTCTATAAGATATACAGTCAAACCTGTATTAAGAGGTCACCTTTGGAACAAAGAAAAAGTGGACTTTTAAGACAAGTTCAATTCATATGAAATCTTCTAAGACAGGACAAGAAGACAGTGTCCTTTTAATACAGGTGACTGCTTAATAGAGGTGACCTCATGGGCAGGTTTGACTGTATATTAATGAGATTGCATTTTGCTTTGTGCCCAATCAGAAACAGTTATCAGGAAAGTGACATATGGTAAATACTTTCTAACATACTTTCCCCATACATTCCATCTGCTATCACAATGCAATAAAATCCTCATCAGATAGCAAGGACGGTGTTGTTAATCTATAAGATCACAGATGACAACTAATGCTACACTCACTTGTCGTTAAACCGCCTGACATTGGGGCAAACTATGGTTCAGTGAAATACTAAGAACCATGCAGAATAAAACGAAATCCGACTCATTTTATTAATTAGGCTTGGCAAGTCCTCTATTACATAAACATGAGATGGGTTCCATCACTGACTACTGTTTATGTACTTCATTTTGTTGGTATCATTCTATGTGGATCGGGGTATATGAAGTATTCCTTGAACCTTGAACTGGGGTTAATAAACAGTTTGTTACTCGTCTCCGATTCTAAATTTACACAAGTTGACATATGTTATTGTTTTACAGGTGCAATAGCAGAAAGAACGAAATTAACGGCTTATATAGCATTTTGTTTACTCAATACTGTGATATACAGTTTCCCTGCCCACTGGGTATGGGCTGATCAAGGTTGGTTGAAACAGATGCACGTGGTGGATGTTGCAGGTGTCGGACCAGTTCACTTAGTAGGAGGTGTGACAGCCTTAGTTGCTGCGATTATAGTTAAGCCACGATACGGACGTTTCTCTGATGATCCTCAAGTTATCACGCATGGGAACTCTGTAAATGCTGTTCTTGGATTGTTTATTTTATGGTGAGCAAACAATAAAAATCAACACAAATTATTTTATTCTGACTTTATCCAATGTTGGCTATCCTGTTTAGACCCTTTGGTTGTCTAGCTCTCAAGAACGTTTGATGGCTATCCTGTTTATACCCTTTCGTTGTCTAGCTCTCAAGAACGTTTGATGCCTATCCTGTTTATACCCTTTGGTTGTCTAGCTCTCAAGGACGTTTGATGGTTATCCTGTTTAGACCCTTTGGTTGTCTAGCTCTCAAGAACGCTTGATGGCTATCCTGTTTATACCCTTTGGTTGTCTAGCTCTCAAGAACGTTTGATGGCTATCCTGTTTAGACCCTTTGGTTGTCTAGCTCTCAAGAACGTTTGATGGCTATCCTGTTTATACCCTTTGGTTGTCTAGCTCTCAAGAACGTTTGATGGCTATCCTGTTTATACCCTTTGGTTGTCTAGTTCTCAAGAACGTTTGATGGCTATCCTGTTTAGACCCTTTGGTTGTCTAGCTCTCAAGAACGTTTGATGGCTATCCTGTTTATACTCTTTGGTTGTCTAGCTCTCAAGAACGTTTGATGGTTATCCTGTTTATACCCTTTGGTTGTCTAGCTCTCAAGAACGCTTGATGGCTATCCTGTTTAGTCCCTTTGGTTGTCTAGCTCTCAAGAACGTTTGATGGCTATCCTGTTTAGACCCTTTGGTTGTCTAGCTCTCAAGAACGTTTGATGGCTATCCTGTTAAGACCCTTTGGTTGTCTAGCTCTCAAGAACGTTTGATGGCTATCCTGTTTAGACCCTTTGGTTGTCTAGCTCTCAAGAACGTTTGATGGCTATCCTGTTAAGACCCTTTGGTTGTCTAGTTCTCAAGAACGCTTGATGGCTATCCTGTTTAGACCCTTTGGTTGTCTAGCTCTCAAGAACGTTTGATGGCTATCCTGTTTATACCCTTTGGTTGTCTAGCTCTCAAGAACGTTTGATGGCTATCCTGTTTAGATCCTTTGGTTGTCTAGCTCTCAAGAACGTTTGATGGCTATCCTGTTTATACCCTTTGGTTGTCTAGCTCTCAAGAACGTTTGATGGCTATCCTGTTTATACCCTTTGGTTGTCTAGCTCTCAAGAACGTTTGAATGTTGTGGCATTCCCATCCTTTGACGTTGAGTGTTACTGATGACGGATATTCCAGAAAGACGTCGTGGACACTAAATAAGATATCTATTTTTTTATTATGACTTTGAAATTATACATTATATGTAATAAACTATGTTATAATATGATCATACTTTGCAGGTGGGGATGGCTTGGTTTCAACTGTGGTAGTACTTTTGGTATAAGTGGAGGAAAATGGAAGATTGCTGCTAGGTTGTATCATTATAAAGTGTATTATTATAGTTTATATGTGTATATGACTCTTTGATAAGTATATTTGACTCTTTGGCAAGTGTATATAACTCTTTGAGGAGTGTATATGACTCTTTGAGGAGTATATGACGCTTGGACAAGTGTATATGACTCTTTGATGAGTGTATATGACTCTTTGATGAGTGTATATGACTCTTTGACAAGTGTATATGACTCTTTAATGAGTGTTTATGACTCTTTGCCAAGTGTATTATTATAGTTTATATGTGTATATGACTCTTTGACAAGTGTATTTGACTCTTTGACAAGTGTATACGACTCTTTGAGGAGTGTATATGACTCTTTGACAAGTGTATTATTATAGTTTATATGTGTATATGACTCTTTGACAAGTGTATATGACTCTTTGATGAGTGTATATGACTCTTTGAGGAGTGTATATGACTCTTTGACAAGTGTATTTGACTCTGACAAGTGTATACGACTCTTTGAGGAGTGTATATGACTCTTTGACAAGTGTATTTGATTCTTTGATAAGTGTATATGACTCTTTGATATGTGTATATGACTCTTTGATGAGTGTATATGACTCTTTGACAAGTGTATTTGACTCTTTGAGGAGTGTATATGACTCTTTGCCAAGTGTATTATTATAGTTTATATGTGTATATGACTCTTTGACAAGTGTATATAACTCTTTGATGAGTGTATATGACTCTTTGAGGAGTGTATATGACTCTTTGACAAGTGTATTTGACTCTTTGACAAGTGTATACGACTCTTTGAGGAGTGTATATGACTCTTTGACAAGTGTATTTGATTCTTTGATAAGTGTATATGACTCTTTGATATGTGTATATGACTCTTTGATGAGTGTATATGACTCTTTGACAAGTGTATTTGACTCTTTGAGGAGTGTATATGACTCTTTGAGGAGTGCATATGACTCTTTGACAAGTGTATTTGACTCTTTGACAAGTGTATATGACTCTTTGAGGAGTGTATATGACTCTTTGACAAGTGTATTTGACTCTGACAAGTGTATACGACTCTTTGAGGAGTGTATATGACTCTTTGACAAGTGTATTTGATTCTTTGATAAGTGTATATGACTCTTTGATATGTGTATATGACTCTTTGATGAGTGTATATGACTCTTTGACAAGTGTATTTGACTCTTTGAGGAGTGTATATGACTCTTTGCCAAGTGTATTATTATAGTTTATATGTGTATATGACTCTTTGACAAGTGTATATGACTCTTTGATGAGTGTATATGACTCTTTGAGGAGTGTATATGACTCTTTGACAAGTGTATTTGACTCTTTGACAAGTGTATACGACTCTTTGAGGAGTGTATATGACTCTTTGACAAGTGTATTTGATTCTTTGATAAGTGTATATGACTCTTTGATATGTGTATATGACTCTTTGATGAGTGTATATGACTCTTTGACAAGTGTATTTGACTCTTTGAGGAGTGTATATGACTCTTTGAGGAGTGCATATGACTCTTTGACAAGTGTATTTGACTCTTTGACAAGTGTATACGACTCTTTGAGGAGTGTATATGACTCTTTGAGGAGTGTATATGACTCTTTGACAAGTGTATTTGATTCTTTGATAACTGTATATGACTCTTTGATAAGTGTATATGACTCTGAGGAGTGTATATGACTCTGTGATGAGTGTATATGACTCTTTGTGGAGTATATATGACTCTTTGACAAGTGTATTTGACTCTATGACTCTTTGATAAGTGTATATGACTCTTTGAGGAGTATATGACTCTTTACCAAGTGTATATGACTCTTTGAGGAGTGTATATGACTCTTTGACAAGTGTGTATGACTCTTTGAGGAGTGTATATGACTCTTTGAGGAGTGTATATGACTCTTTGACAAGTGTATTTGACTCTATGACTCTTTGACAAGTGTATTTGACTCTATGACTCTTTGAGGAGTATATGACTCTTTGACACGTGTATATGACTCTTTGCCAAGTGTATATGACTCTTTGAAGAGTGTATTTGACTCTGAGGAGTGTATTGAACTCTTTGATAAGTGTATATGACTGTTTGAGGAGTGTATATGACTCTTTGATGAGTGTATATGACTCTTTGACAAGTGTATATGACTCTTTGAGGAGTGTATTTAACTCTTTGAGGAGTGTATATGACTCTTTGATGAGCGTATATGACTCTTTGACAAGTGTATTTGACTCTTTGTAATATTATTAATTGCTCTATTTTCAACAAAATCATTTCCTCTTACATTATTGCAGTTATAATGAGGTACATCCTATTTTCTGTCAGATAGACTTGCTTGATTTCTTAATTTAATTTTTCCCCTAACATCTAATTTATTTTTTACCAGAAACGCAATCTTTAATATTTAGTTCTTATTTCATCACAATACATGAGAGTACGTAATAAAGGATATATTTATTTTAATTTCCTGTTCATGACAATCACTGGTAACATTTAATTGTCTTGTACTCAGTGATTGATTTTTGGTGTTTTAACGCCACTTTCAGCAATATTTCAGCTATATCATGGTGACCAGTTTTAGTGGTGGAAGAAGCCGGAGTACCCGGAGAGAACCACCGACCATGGGCAAGCAACTGGTAAACTTTATCACTTGCGGCTGCGAGTCGAATGCACCACAACCTAACTCATTGAGCCACCCGGGCTCTTGTAATTCTCTAAGGCAAGTTGGAAAACTCTTTGTCTCTATTTATCTACTGTTGACTGTTTGAACACTCGAGTTCATCTCCGTATTTTAGTTTAGTTAATGTTGCTCAATATTTAGTTTTTGTTGTTTTGGGACGGGGTGGGTATTATATAGATCATCAGATAAACGGTCGAACCTCGCTAATCTTAAGCACTTACCGGAAACAAAGACCGCTATTAAGTTCAGGATCCACTCAACTATCATACAAGATCTAGAGGCTACCAAATAAAACATGGGTAGTTACTGGAATTGAAAATATCAAGTGTTGCTATTGATATATGTTCTATTTAATAAGATGTAAGTTACACGTCATTACAGATCAGCAGCAACAACCATAATGTCGTCTTGTAGTGGAGGAATTATGGCATTTTTACTGAGGTAGTTAATTATAGAAATAGTCATTTCTATCCAGAGTAGTAGCACGAATGTTTTCCCTGTCATATATATATCAAGCAGCTTGAATGGTTCTTTAGTATATGGTACTGAAATAATAGAATGGCTTCCTAGAATGTTACCCTGTATGTGAGAGTGTGTTGCGTTGCATAACATAAGAATTAGATGCATTATATGACCATCACCCCTCTTATAAAACATATAACATACATATTTTAACCTAAAATGTATAGAACTAGAGTTGTTACTAGTATTATATTCATTAACATGTGTTTGTTTTACTTGTTACTTGGTAATAAATGCATAACGCTTTATTTAGCGGTATGTGTATGTGCTTCGTAGAATAGTTTAGATATAACGCTTTATTTAGCGGTATGTGTGTGTGCTTCGTAGAATAGTTTAGATATAACGCTTTATTTAGCGGTATGTGTGTGTGCTTCGTAGAATAGTTTAGATATAACGCTTTATTTAGCGGTATGTGTATGTGCTTCGTAGAATAACTTAGATATAACGCTTTATTTAGCGGTATGTGTGTGTGCTTTGTGGAATAGTTTAGATACATGAAGAAATACAGTGATATATATATACCACTGAACAATTTTTATTGACAATCCATAACAATCAGAGAATTGACAAAATAGTCACATTAACATGTACAGCTGGCTATTATACAGATTACCATGATATGTAGAGAATAATTATAGGTTGATAATATCTCTGTAGTTTGTAGGCACTTATTTGGCTTGTATTATGTATTTGTATTTGAAATTAACAGTTCCTAAATATTGAAATTCCCTCTGGCATAGATAAATTTTAGCCATTCTGTTTACAAATTATATTTTAATATTCAGTTATGTTTAATTGAAATTCTTCAACAAAATAATATATACAAATAGAACGGTTCACACAAGTATTATTGCTCTTATGTACAAAATTTAACAAAAATAAATCAGAACTATCTTACACATCACCAGTGGAACATGAAATACAAAAACACATGATATTTGACAAAATAATTTTAAGATCTCTGATGTAAATTCCATTTTCTTTGATTCTGCTTGTAGCAAAATTGTAAACAGAACAAGTCGTTATGAGTACAACTATGGGTAAATAACAGTGCTCTTGATAACATTGGTGTTCACAAACCAGATCATTTCGACAATCATTATATACACCTAAATGGGGGAATATCCCATATGATGTACCCATTAATAAAAATAAAATTCATTCAAAGCTTGAATTTAATGTTTATGTCACTTGGCTGAAATTTCAAGATTATCAAAACAGTTTTAACACTGCATTTATTTTCATCTCTTTTGGTAAATTTCAATATAATATTTTTATTTAAAATATTACTTTGTACATAACAGAAACGTTACTTATTTATTAAAAAAGGTACAAAATGTAATTGGAAATGTTCACATGATCACAGCCGAGATGACGTACTTTTATAATACTCGCTCCTTCCAACAGTTTGCCGAAACAGCTTTGAAAAATTAATAGCTTTGAGAGGATGGTTTCATGCAAACGTCCATTTTCGCATTTCCAAAAAAATAAAAAATAAAAATAAATAAAATGATTCATTCACTTTGGTAAAGCGTACCATTAGTATTGCTGATTTTTGTTGGTGCACTTGCTGCCGTATCATTATTGTACTATTGATAAGGGAAGTCCAGAAGAACTGAACAGGAATAGCTACACAAAAGCAATGTTCACAATGTTAATTTTATATAACAAGGAGTTACATATTTAACCACAAAGTAACGGGTCATCCTAAATAAAACTACAAAAATATGTGACCTAATTGGAATATAATGTCAGAAATGTTCTGGTATTTTTTTTTACTTCCCGAAATCACACGAACTCACTAAATATCTGTTCAATGCATGCCTTTGAAATTGTGAGAGAACCATGCTGTTAAAGGCGTTATCTCCTATTTGTGAAAATATGATTTATGTTAACCTTGAGATTGAAAATAAACTTTTTCAAAAGAAGATAATAATTATGCCTTTTTTCAATCTTATATCGACTTATTAAACATCATGGTTTGATGCTCTCAATTTATATTGTTCTGCATGACACCTCTGTTACTCCCTAAAGCACACAACACACGTTTGATATTGTTGAATGCAATCTTTATCAACATGAAGAACATATAGTAAATATATATATCTTACCATGGCGTATTAATCTTCTAAACAATTATATTGTGAAACTAGACTATTAATAAGTGAACAACATACTGATATTATATTATATATGAACAAATATAGGTATATACTTCTTCGTCTTATTTGATTGTTGCTTAATGTCAAGTAAGCAAAAATAAAATGAAAAACAAAAATACCACATTGTCGGAACAGTTCAAAGGTCATACACACAGTTGTCATAGCTGTGATGTAATTGTTGGCAAGCCTTATCGATTTTACCTCTTTTGAAATTGGATTTTGGAATTGTTCCGAGAGTGTGGGATTCTTTATTACATCAACTATTATCTTGTTCTAGTTTCCTGTTACATAAGCGAAAGTTTGATGTTCAACTACTGGTGAATGGAATCCTTGGTTCTCTTGTTAGCATAACAGGTAAATTTAACTACTGGTGAATGGAATCCTTGGTTCTCTTGTTAGCATAACAGGTAAATTTAACTACTGGTGAATGGAATCCTTGGTTCTCTTGTTAGCATAACAGGTAAATTTAACTACTGGTGAATGGAATCCTTGGTTCTCTTGTTAGCATAACAGGTCAATTTAACTACTGGTGAATGGAATCCTTGGTTCTCTTGTTAGCATAACAGGTAAATTTAACTACTGGTGAATGGAATCCTGGGTTCTCTTCTTAGTATAACAGGTAAATTTAACCACTGGTGAATGGAATCCTGGGGTCTCCTGTTGGCATAACAGGTAAATTGTACTACTGAATAGAATCACGGGTTCTCTTGTTAGCATAACAAGTAAATGTAACTACTGAATAGAATCATGGGTTCCCTTGTTAGGATACCAGGTAAATTTAACTACTGGTGAATGGAATTCTGGGTTCTCTTGTTAGCATAACAGGTAAATTTAACTACTGAATGGAATCACGGGTTCTCTTGTTAGCATAACAGGTAAATGTAACTACTGAATAGAATTATGGGTTCTCTTGTTAGGATACCAGGTAAATTTAACTACTAGTGAATGGAATTCTGGGTTCTCTTGTTAGCATAACAGGTAAATTTAACTACTGAATGGAATCACGGGTTCTCTTGTTAGCATAACAGGTAAATGTAACTACTGAATAGAATCATGGGTTCTCTTGTTAGGATACCAGGTAAATTTAACTACTGGTGAATGGAATTCTGGGTTCTCTTGTTAGCATAACAGGTAAATTTAACTACTGAATGCAATCACGGGTTCTCTTGTTAGCATAACAGGTAAATGTAACTATTGAATAGAATCCTTGGTTCTCTTGTTAGCATACCAAGTAAATTTAAATACTGGTGAATGGAATTCTGGGTTCTCTTGTTAGCATAACAGGTAAATTTAACTACTGAATGGAATCACGGGTTCTCTTGTTAGCATAACAGGTAAATGTAACTACTGAATAGAATCATGGGTTCTTTTGTTAGTATAACAGGTAAATTTAACTACTGGTGAATGGAATCCTGGGGTCTCCTGTTGGCATAACAGGTAAATTGTACTACTGAATAGAATCACGGGTTCTCTTGTTAGCATAACAAGTAAATGTAACTACTGAATAGAATCATGGGTTCCCTTGTTAGGATACCAGGTAAATTTAACTACTGGTGAATGGAATTCTGGGTTCTCTTGTTAGCATAACAGGTAAATTTAACTACTGAATGGAATCACGGGTTCTCTTGTTAGCATAACAGGTAAATGTAACTACTGAATAGAATTATGGGTTCTCTTGTTAGGATACCAGGTAAATTTAACTACTAGTGAATGGAATTCTGGGTTCTCTTGTTAGCATAACAGGTAAATTTAACTACTGAATGGAATCACGGGTTCTCTTGTTAGCATAACAGGTAAATGTAACTACTGAATAGAATCATGGGTTCTCTTGTTAGGATACCAGGTAAATTTAACTACTGGTGAATGGAATTCTGGGTTCTCTTGTTAGCATAACAGGTAAATTTAACTACTGAATGCAATCACGGGTTCTCTTGTTAGCATAACAGGTAAATGTAACTATTGAATAGAATCCTTGGTTCTCTTGTTAGCATACCAGGTAAATTTAACTACTGGTGAATGGAATTCTGGGTTCTCTTGTTAGCATAACAGGTAAATTTAACTACTGAATGGAATCACGGGTTCTCTTGTTAGCATAACAGGTAAATGTAACTACTGAATAGAATCATGGGTTCTTTTGTTAGTATAACAGGTAAATTTAACTACTGGTGAATGGAATCCTTGGTTCTCTTGTCAGCATAACAGGCAAATTTAACTACTGAATGGAATCACGGGTTCTCCTGTTAGCATACCAGGTAAATTTAACTACTGAATGGAATCACGGGTTCTCTTGTTAGCATAACAGGTAAATGTAACTACTGAATAGAATCATGGGTTCCCTTGTTAGGATACCAGGTAAATTTAACTACTGGTGAATGGAATTCTGGGTTCTCTTGTTAGCATAACAGGTAAATTTAACTACTGAATGGTATCACGGGTTCTCTTGTTAGCATAACAGGTAAATTTAACTACTGAATAGAATCACGGGTTCTCTTGTTAGTATACCAGGTAAATTTAACTACTGGTGAATGGAATTCTGGGTTCTCTTGTTAGCATAACAGGTAAATTTAACTACTGAATGGAATCACGGGTTCTCTTGTTAGCATACCAGGTAAATTTAACTACTGAATGGAATCATGGGTTCTCTTGTTAGTATAACAGGTACATTTAACTACTGAATGGAATCATGGGTTCTTTGTTAGTATAACAGGTGAGTGAGTGATTGTTGTTTAACGACAATTCAGCAATTTATCAGCTATATCATGGCGGGTCCAAGTTAATTTTCAATGAGATGATGATAAGATCCGCTTTGTACTAGGCCAACACACTGAGTTCGATTTTTATAGTGCTAGCTCACTGAAACAACCGTCCGCGGGTAGACATGTCGCTCCACTCGGACACATTATTCTTTCTCCTTAGTGCTGCGTGCTTAGCGGAGAAGCAACAAATACCAATTTTCATAGTCTTTGGTTTGACCCGACCGGGGCTCGAACCCACGATCTACCGCACTCGAGGCGATCACGCTAACCATTACGCCACCGATACGGTTAGCATAAACAGGTAAATTCACGTATGAATTGAATCTTTGACTATAATAGTTACGTTTTCTTTCAGTTTATCATCACAAGCACTACTGATAAGTTCTACTGCAGTTTTTATGAATGATAGAATTTGCTTAATGTTTACATTAAAATCACAATAAAAAAAGAATTATATTTTAAATAAGCCGTCATATTGCTTATTGATACTCAATCATGTTTACAAATAGAAAATAACAGAATATAATAATATCTCCTACCACAATAACTAGTTTTAATGAGATCTTATTCACTTTTGATTCATACAGATGGTGAAAGAACGCCCAATGTGTACGCTTTACTCTGGAGGTCAACACATGACATCATGTTTTTAGGTTGTACAAACCCAATTTATAATTAGGGTTACGGATATGATGTTCAACGGAGTACCCGGAGAAAATCGCCAGCAGCAAGTCATTGACAAGCATAATGTTGTATCGAGTACACCTCACTATGAGCAGGATTCAAATTCACAGCTTTAATGATGATAAGCACTGATTGCATAGAGAGTTGTAAATCCGACTATCATACGATGAGGCCCACGACGGCCCCTCCTACTTAATAATTAAATTAATATATACATGTTATAAATGTAAAGCACTAATTAGTGTAAACCCATACATAAATATACAAATAATACCTGTCAAGGAGTAACACATATTTTCTATTATATTTCTTGTAAAATAAGGAATATTGTAATAGTAAAGTGTTTAATACAACGTTTATATGTTTAAGAGAAAAGTGTATTCATTACGTCTTTAAGAAGAGTTTGACGATGCCAAAGGGGTCAATGGAACGCGTAAATCGAAGAACAGACCACACAATGGCCAAAAGAAAAAGGACAAACAACGATCTATAACACATACACATACAACTAAAGAAACGAGCCCCGCCAATACTGTTTTATTTTTAATTTATGATTTCTGCCTAATCATCATGGAAAACAGTCCCTCAGAGTATGATTTGTAGGAAAATATTTCTCCAAATTAATGAAATATCTCAATATATTAGAAGATAATAATTCCTCTTAATGCCTCAATTTAATATTATTGTCGATAAAGTAACGATAGATGCCAAATTTGCATTTATTTGACAAAAATAAAATTTATACATATGTCAATGAATAATGGTTATTTTTATTTTCAGGTATATGCGCTGTAACCACCACGTGGTCAGCAGTTATAATAGGTGCTGTAGGGGCATTAGTTACAACATTCGGACAAATCGCTCTAGTGAAACTGAAAATAGATGATCCAGTTGGGGCATCAGCTGTACATCTGATGGGATCATTGTGGGGGATTATATCTTGCGGACTGTTTGGTCTTCGTGATAATATCGAGTATAGTTTCAGTCATCACGATGGTTTAGTATGGGTATGTTACTATTATTGTTGTTATTTATTTTTAATATGTTAGTTAACTGGTGAATTATTTTGTAGATAAAAATGTCGTCGTTATTTCTATGTTTATTTTTTATTGTGATATTCTTGTGGACAAATCAAAGATATAAATGTGTTTTATATTGTTCGTTAACAGTTCGAATGGAATTTACTACTCCATCACTAAAACATACAACACGAAGAAGTGAGTTGGTTGGTTTGAAGTAAAGAAAACAATAAAAACGTAGATATCAAATTTACTGCGCACGACGCGTTTGAGGAATAACCTTCATTGGGTACGCTACACGAATGGAGCAACATATCTACATGTTTACTGTTGTTTCAACTAAGCGTGTTGATCTAGTACATAAAACTCATTATTTTCATCTTAGTAATAAGATAAAAAATACCACACTGTAGGTAGCAAAGTAATTCACTCCCGCCATGATATACAAATATTAATTAAGTGCCTAATTTAGATTACATTGTCTTTTATCTAGGGAGGTGGTTTCTATCTACTTGGTGTACAAACACTGGCTGCTGTGACGATCATTATATGGTCTGGGGTTACGTCATTTCTTGTTCTAAAGTTTATTGACTTAACAATAGGTCTACGTTTAACTTTAGAACAGGAACTGTTAGGAGCTGATTATTGTGAGCATAACATAGAGCTGCCACCGGAAATCAGAGAGTACGCCGAATCCGTCTTACGTACATTAAAGGAACAAGCAGAGAAAGCTAAAGATAATAGCTCAAACGTTCAACGGGATGACCAAGACATATCTCCGCCACAACTACAATTTGATTCTGTGAATTATGGAGAAGATCTCATTGCTCCAAATCTTAATAGTAGTGACGATGAATCAGATGATAATGATGACCAAATACACAAGAAATGTGACGAAATAATAAATGACCGGAAACTAGCAAGACGTAAAATCGTGAGAATCGCTAGAATCGGAGATACCTTAGACGGTGGCTATTGTAATCCTGTTTTTGCAGATTAACAGAGTTCTTATATTTTTACGCTTTGAGTCAGAATATTCTGTGAATCATGCTATTCTACTAATAATGTGTTTTTCTTTTGTTGTAAGTAATATTAGGACATTTTTGGAAATAAAAAAAGTGTAAGGAATAAAGGAATTTATGATATGGGAAATGGTCTTTTTTGTTCAATTTTAAATGACTTCAATTGTGACTTTCGTAATATAATATCATTGTCTACTATGTTCAGATTACAATAGCGCATGAATACGTTAACCGTATGAATGGTTTTGTTCTGTCTGTAAGAAGAGATTGAAGATACCAAAGGGGCAATCAGAATCCGTATATCGAAGACGAACAGACAACACAATGGCCAAAAAGAAAAAGTACAAAAGGA
Organism: Bathymodiolus septemdierum; assembly: GCA_963383655.1. Taxonomy (NCBI): domain Eukaryota; kingdom Metazoa; phylum Mollusca; class Bivalvia; order Mytilida; family Modiolidae; genus Bathymodiolus; species Bathymodiolus septemdierum. Next base: position 112,736,721 of record OY726520.1, read on the forward strand.
CAAACAACAATCAGCAAAACATACATATAAAACTAAAGATCGAGAAACACGAACCCCACTAAAAACCGTGGGTGAATTCAGGTGCTCAGGAAGGGTAAGCAGTTCCTGCTTCACTAGTGACACCCGTCATGTTAATCTAGTTACAAACCCGGTGATAAGTCATGAACAAGGAAAGGACCGGGAAGTGTTTACGACAAGTGGAACATATCCGTGGTCATTTGTGACACAGATATTCCATAACTGTCAACCAAGTCGTGGTGGCGACAGCAAAACTTTCGAAGTGATGACTTCAACTTAACTAAGAGGAACCCTTGGTTCAGTAACTTCCTTGTTAGCAGCAACCCACTATCAAGGAAATCCTGATAGGAACCCCAAGCTCTGGAATATCGTATCAACTGAGAGATATATACTCCATATGCAGGTGCTACTGGATTGTTGCTACATATGAATGGAAAGTTCAAAATGGGAAAATTGAAATAATCTCTTTTGTTGCAAAGTTTTGTTCTTAACCGCCTCTCACTGTCAATTTAATGTGTAGTAAGTTTGCTCTGTATTTGCGTCAGTGCAAGTAGTACACTGGGTTCTGTACACATTCAAATTAAAGTATAGGATGTGCGTTAGTATATAGTATTCTTGCCTTCTACGTTGAAATAAAATATATATTCTATCTTACGTTGGATATCTTTATTCACCAATGTTTTAAGAGGATATGACTGGGGACAGACACAAACAATGTGGCGATCTTTATTCACCAATGGTTTAAGAGGATCTGACTGGGGACGGACGCAAACAATGTGGCGATCTCTATTCACCAATGTTTTAAGAGGATCAGACTGGGGACGGACGCAAACAATGTGGCGATCTTTATTCACCAATGTTTTAAGAGGATCTGACTGGGGACGGAGACAAACAATGTGGCGGCGTTAAGCTGGTTAATGGGATCCCAGTCCTATAAATGCAGCACAGATATAAACAATAAAATATCTGCACAGATTCGTTTCCATTTTCATGGAATAATTGCAAATAAAACATATCATACGATGCTTCAATTTACACGTCAATTTTCAAATAAACTCTGACAACAACAACATATAAAAGATTATATTATTAAACCAAAATGCATAAATCCTTTCCGTATGCTTTGATGTTTTCACAAAGGTCAGCTGTCCAAGCACACATAAGCTTTACTATATACCTACAAGCCTTTATATATTCTTTAGATGGCCAGACATTTCTTTTTCAAACAAAACGTGTTGGCAATTAAACTTTTCATTGTTGGGGACACAGGGCAGACATTACTAACTCTCTGCCTTGTTTTCATCTAGGCTTATATTGGATAGATTAACTCAACAGCTGTTATTTCAATGTTGCTTTGCAAGAATGATATTTTATGTTAGCATTTCGACTGTTGCAATTAAATCATATCGACGTGGTATGGGTTTTCGTCGCACAATAATTTCATTTTTGATTTGGAGTAAGAACAAATTCCTGGATTGTTGTTTATTTGTTCCATATAATAAAGTGTAGCATCATTAAACAATATACCACAGAGAGCTGAATCTAATGACACACATAAATAGTACACATTAGTTGTAACACTCAAAACTGATATATCAAAGACAATTGTGGGGCATCATGTATCAATAACACGAGACGTTATCATACTGAGTCCTGAATCATATTGGTTCTCATATATAATTTTGTATGAATGGAATTGTTTTCATACGACAATCGATCACTCCATTTTGTCCCATCGTTTTGGTTTTCATTGAGTTGGAAAATAACTCGGTAAGACCTAGTTTTCTTCAAATATTCTCATTCAATATTCTACAATATTCTCAATGAAATAATTTGGTCAGGGATCGGTTGTTTTTAACCTTAATACATTAATGGTTAACTGTGGAATTACGCCTAACCAATCAGTCGAACAATAATTATATCTGAAAGAGCATTTTGATATAAGTTTCATTTCTATGGTAAGACATTGCTATTATATCTTTCGAAATGACAAGCTCATGCAACGACAGCTAGAAACAAAAAACCCAATTCTCAAACTCCACTGACTATCATATCATACTAAATATTGGCAATATCAGGAAGTTATTCTCCTATAGCATTATGCCCCCCCCCCCTCAATATAAAAAACAAGGGCATGTCAAAAACCAATTCATGTTTATAAGGACATTTCTTGAATCGCAGTCTACTCGAGAGGAACGTGTTCAAGTCAAAAAGCATACGAGAAATACTAAAACCGGAGGGAGAATGACAAGAATTCCAGACAGAAGTCGTATACGCACTACGCAATGAGATTGAAAAGATCAGAAAGGTAACAGGGAAGATAGTGCAGTAAGAGACGATTTGGATATAAAAAAAAACAATAATACCATACACGAAATAAAGAAAACAAACAGAACAGGAGGCTAGGCAATACGAACTCACACAAACAACTGCAGAGGTGTGCGCCATCGGCTTCCTTTTTCCCAATATATGGGGCCCGTGTACAAATTCTAAATGACCGCTTAGAAAATTGAAACAAGTTTCCTATACAGGGACGTAATAAAATAAAGAAATGATGATAACATAAAGATGAGAAACAAACTATGAAGAAAAAGAAAAACATCACAAACAAAAGAAGAAAAAGAAAAACATCACAAACAAAAGAAGAAAAAGAAAAACACCACAAACAAAAGAAGAAAAAGAAAAACACCACAAACAAAAGAAGAAAAAGAAAAACACCACAAACAAAAGAAGAAAAAGAAAAACACCACAAACAAAAGAAGAAAAAGAAAAACACCACAAACAAAAGAAGAAAAAGAAAAACATCACAAACAAAAGAAGAAAAAGAAAAACACCACAAACAAAAGAAGAAAAAGAAAAACACCACAAACAAAAGAAGAAAAAGAAAAACACCACAAACAAAAGAAGAAAAAGAAAAACACCACAAACAAAAGAAGAAAAAGAAAAACATCACAAACAAAAGAAGAAAAAGAAAAACACCACAAACAAAAGAAGAAAAAGAAAAACACCACAAACAAAAGAAGAAAAAGAAAAACACCACAAACAAAAGAAGAAAAAGAAAAACATCACAAACAAAAGAAGAAAAAGAAAAACACCACAAACAAAAGAAGAAAAAGAAAAACACCACAAACAAAAGAAGAAAAAGAAAAACACCACAAACAAAAGAAGAAAAAGAAAAACACCACAAACAAAAGAAGAAAAAGAAAAACACCACAAACAAAAGAAGGAAAAGAAAAACACCACAAACAAAAGAAGAAAAAGAAAAACACCACAAACAAAAGAAGAAAAAGAAAAACACCACAAACAAAAGAAGAAAAAGAAAAACACCACAAACAAAAGAAGAAAAAGAAAAACACCACAAACAAAAGAGGAAAAAGAAAAACACCACAAACAAAAGAAGAAAAAGAAAAACATCACAAACAAAAGAAGAAAAAGAAAAACACCACAAACAAAAGAAGAAAAAGAAAAACATCACAAACAAAAGAAGAAAAAGAAAAACATCACAAACAAAAGAAGAAAAACGGTTAAGTCTTAACATCAGGTGATATAAACTGAGTGACGGATCATTCTAACTAAATCTAACAAAGGATATGCAGATTTCAGCTAGGAATTGTGATCCACTTAATATGTACGAATTCAGATGGAAATATTTATTAAAGGTTCTAGTGGACGGCGATGTCGGATGGACCAATTTGTTTCAATCACAGATGCTATTCTACAGTTGTATCAGTAATGACAAAAATATATGTTTTATCTAACAAGTATGATTACGATAGTACTGCAAATTATTTCTGTAGGCCTTCTAGTTTTCGAGTTTAATGTACCGAGATAACATACGGCTAAAAATGAGTTCAAATCATAGATAAATGTTTGTATTTTCATATTCGTTTGTTCGTACGATGTTTCTGTGGTCACATTTTAAGTTATCTAGGTGTTATTATAGGTACCCCTTGATACAAACATTTAGTAGCTATTTTCAAAAACGACCTATTCCTTTTTATCAACATTCGTGAGCATGTGTCTTATTATATTTCGAAAGACGAAACATAAAATGTTATCACCAGATAGTACAAATCTGTTGATGATGATTCTTTTTAAAGATTTAGAATACTAAATTTTGTTATTTTTCTATGCATTTTTTTACATAATTTTCATTGATAATCTGAACAATTGCTATGAAATTGCGCTTTGTTATATATTCTACCGATGTGAAGATTGTTTATCATCCATATTGTTATCGATCTTATACGAGTAAGCAAAATTGTCGAGTGTTTAAAGTTGAGCATAATCTGACGGATCCAGCTGAATGTCCTTATGACAAACAATATGAAAATAAGCTTAATAAAGTTCAAACTCGCTCGCTATTACCAACTGTCACTGTGGATATTAACACATGTTTCCTATGTAAAAAAAAGACATTTAAAAAGGACAGAAAGCTGCACAAAATGGAATCACGCGACCGCGTAAAGAAAATAGCGAAATGTGCTGAAGAAAGTAATGATTTATCAATGATGAAAATCATTGAAAGTGATGGTTTTATTGAACGTGCTGTTTATTATAATGGATGCGTAACGAATTATTTACTGAAGTTGAAACCGGAGAAAACGAGTAAAAACAACGACGAAAGTGTTTTTAGTTCCCTTGTTTCTAGTATTCACGACGACCTGTTTCTGCACAAGAAAGCATTTCTTATATCACATTTACTAGACAAATATCGATCATTTTTGCCTAATGACGTGCCAGATACCTACCCTTCAGCAAAACTTCAGGCAAAATTATTGGGTCACTTTGGTGACAGAATTACAATTCAGCCACAGCGCGGTCAGGGTATGTCAAATATCATTTTCAGCTCGTGCTTAACAATAGGTGATGCTATTGCTGCAGCAGGTAAGCTAAAATCAATTCTAAGGCTGACTGAGATAGAACATGAGTTGGCCACAGAAACTTCTCAAGAGAGTCAAGAACACATACTTCATTCAGCTGCAAGCATTTTAAGACATGATATTCATAGTTTTGTTATCAACAACGAAGATTATCCAAATGAAAACGAAGTTTCACTTGCCATTTCCGTCGAAAAAATGCCGCAATCACTTCTTAAATTGATCTGTTGGCTAATAGATGAAAAGGCATACAAAGCTGCATCTGAACCGTATACTGTACCAATCGATAAAATCAGAAAGATTCTTGAAATTACAGAGTCGATAGTTTCGCTTTCCAAACATACGTTTACCCCTTTCCATCTAGGGTTGGCTGTACAGTTGCATCACGAGTTTGGTTCACGCGGATTGGTTGACAACTTGAATTCTCACGGTTTCTGTGCTTCCTATTCAGAGATGAGACGGTTCCTTACAAGTGTTGCTTTGAAAGAGGAAGACAGCATCAAAGAGGGAGTTTATGTCCCAGATGGCATTGTTCCTGTCTGTCAAGGTGGATGTCTCATATAAGAGGGTGCTGACAATATAGATATCAATACAGAGAAAATAGATGGCAAGAACACTTTCCATTCTATGGGAAGGGCAGTCTTTCAAGCATGCCCATCACCTATAGACTCATGTATGCGACAGGTATCTATCAAAATGAGTAACGATAGAACCTTCCAGATGACTAATGATGCTTCTTCACAAACGTCATGCCTAACGTTCTCAAAGCCAAAGGTACGAGGAATTCCAAAACGTTTTCCTAAAGCTTTTGAAATAATTTAAAATTGTGCCGGACAAATGGAAAACGTTTCTGAAATTCTTTGGGTTATTTTGAGGTTACTTTCAAGAGATATTGAAAATTTTCCAATGTCTGTAACTGGATTTCGAATATCAAGTTATACCATTTTGGACTGGATATAACAGTTCTCTTTCAGAATACAGACCTGAGTATTCTGTTATGTCGTATGCTCCAATAGTAGACGCAAAGCAAAGTGACATGTCAACGGTATATACAACCATGCGTAGGTGTCAAGAAATGACAAAATCTTTGGGACAAGCATATTCTATCCAAAGATTCGACCAACAACTATATGCAATAGCGAAACAGGTTGAATGGGCTAAACAGGACACATTTAAAACTCATATTCTCCGATTAGGAGGTTTTCATACAATGTCATGCTTTGTTGCGTAATTGGTAAACTTTGAGGTGATGGTGGATTGAAAGATCTGTTGATTGAATCTTCCGTGTATGCAGTTGGAACAAATGATGACCGGCAAGCAATTGGATCGTGCTGTACGGGCATTGCCATTAGTATATGAAGCCTTATCATCCTCACTGTGGCTATCAGCTTTCTTTGAGTGGTGCAGAGAAAATGATATTTTAACAGCACTTAAAGACAAGTTGTCTCCTGTCTTGTCGCAGGTTATTTTGTCCTTTAGAGACAAACAATGCCCTAGTACCTATTTAGACAATTATATTGCTATTCTCAAGGAGTTTCTTGCACCACCTCTAGAAGAATTCAGACAATGGAGTTGTGGTGCATCTCCCACCTTCAAATATTGGGACGTGTTTTTACGTGCCGTTGAAATCATGCTTCAAAATGTTCGACCGAAGCGGGAGCTTATATGGAAAATGCACTTAACATCGAATGCGTCTATGTTGCCCTATATGTTTATTACTAACAGGGTAAACTATTTCCGCTGATTACCCGTGTGCCTATTGGACATGAATTTCTTACATCCTGATGTACGAGCTGCATTTGAATCAGGGCAGTTTGCCATACGCCAAAAACCGGGTAAGTTTAATGGTGTTTGGTCTGACATGGCTACAGATAAAAGAGTCATCAGACTCAAAAGGTCGTGGCGGTATTGTTGGTATTACAAGGGAAAAGGCGGCTCTTATCAGATGATCACTTACAAGGCATGTTCTTGCAGAATTTACTGGAGAAATGAGAATTAGATCTGGAACAGTTGCTATCGATGAAAGCTTTCACGAAGAAACAAAACCAGCAGCTTTAAAACGAGACGAAAGTCATGTTAATCTTGTGAGGGAACATGTCAAACAAAGAATGACCAATCCATTTGATGTTGCATCTCATCCAAAGTCACTTGTTAACATTTCTACTGGCTTGCATGCACATACAGAAATCGAAATTGCATTGACAAACGCGTTTGACAATGGTATCAAAATGGTCAAGGCTTTCGTAAATGGAGCACTAACTGAAGGAAACAATGCAGATTTCTACAGCCCAATATCAAGATCAAAATTGAAAACATTCACAGACTTAATCAAAACGTCAAAGCTAAAATGTGGATCAGGTGAGATACTTAATGTACATATAAGTCCAGAACTTGTATTTCATCGTGCGTTAGTTCTTGCTGGTTGTCGGGAAGATGTTACTATAGAGAAGATTCTTTTCTTTCCGATCGGACCTGTTCCAACCTTAATATTCCACGAAGACAGAACAATGAGGAAAACGTCAAAGGCTGATTAAGCCATCAGCTGGAAAGCGAGGCTACATCACGACCTGAACGTGAACCATTTGATCGTTCACATTCTGTCATTATACGAGATGGAATGACTTTGATACAAGCACTGAATGTCAAATCATTAAATACCTTTGGTGATTTGGCATTGCATCTCATTCAAATGCAAAAGTCTTGCTTTTCAAAAGGTGGTACAGTTGTTGATGTCTACGACAGGTACAATGAAAAACAAGCCATACAATCTGCGGAGAGAACACGACGAACAGGGTCACTTTCATCACAAAAAGTATGTCAGGTAATAGAGGGTCGTTTGATACCTGACTGGAAACGGTTTTTGGGTGTAGATGTAAACAAACAAGCTCTCTGGCTTTCTTAGGTGAATATATTACTCGTTACTATAGTGAGTTAGGTGATATGCCATATCAAGGCGACAGTCTGTATATTGCTGCACTTTTCACAGACCCAAATGTTGCAAAAAAGATTTCTTCAGTTGGTTGTGTCTATCTGTGCTGATCTTTATTGTTCACACGAGGAGGCAGATACGAGAATGTTACTCCATACCATGCACGCTGACAGAGTTTGGAAGAAAGAACACGAAGGGTCGTATAATAGTAAAATCCCCTGATGCAGATGTTTTCGTACTTTGTGTACATTTCTTTACATCCATGTCAAATACCAATAAGGGTAATAACAAAATTACCGAACTCCGAACAATCTTACAAAGGGAAAGTCAAAACTCATAATTATATAAACAAACAAAATCAGTCAACAACCGGAAAACTGTGAAAACCGTAATGATCCTGACTTGGTACAGGCATTTCTAAAGAAATGGTGGGTTGAATCAGATTTTTAAGCGCCAAACCTCCCGCTCTCATTACGGTTCAAAGGTTCCGGCTGTCACTATAACAGTATTTAAATACAGGAACAAAATAGGTAAAATTGTTGTCAAAGCAGTACCATATTCAGTGAAGTAAATGTCAAAAACATTTTTACGTCACACATTGATAAAAAAATATTTTTGACATTTTTCTTGACTTCTTTATCTTTATACATTTTCACTATATGAAAATGCATCGCCAAAGAATTATGGTTTCAAACTGGAACTATTACCAGGATCAAAGACTGTGAACGCTACCAACCTGTCCATGATATATGTAGCATGCTTGGGTCAGTTTTATGCAGAGTATTGCCTGCTGCTCATGCACTGACAGAGTGTGACACTACATCTTCATTCTTTGGCGTTGGGAAGAAAACCATGTAAAAGGTACTGAAAGACAGCCAGAAAGAGTTCGTTGACTTGAGTCAAATTTCATGTGATGACATCGAAACATCTGTTGCCGTCGGCCGAAAGTTGTAGCAAGACTCTATGACTCGAAAGCCAGATTTACATGTGATCACGGTGATTTGAATAAGTTGAGGTCACGAATAGCACAGCAAAATGATGCTAGTCTAGTGAAACTACCACCCTGTGAAGCAACTTTTCGACAACATGTGCTTAGGGTTTCACTTCAAGTCTATATTTGGACATCGTCGTCAATTGCTCAGCCTCCTGCCAAGTCACCGTTGCAATTTGGTTGGGTAAATAAAAATGGACTTTTGCCTGTTTATTTTGATGGACAAACGTCATCAGATTTCTTACAGGATTTACTATGTACTTGTAAGGGGAAAACTTTGTGTTCAAAAGGTTGTTTTGAGCAAAACCTCTCTTGTACGGAACTCTGTCCCTGTCAAGGAAATTTCTCTTGCAACAACTCCAATACGGACACCTTTACAGACGACAGTGATGAAGAAGTTGATACATAAAATATTTGTTATTAAATATGACTCTAGCTGTTTCCCAATTGTCACTGTATGTTTTTTGTTCGTGTGGGTGTTTTTGACTGAATCTTCAACTTATGATTTGGAAAGTGGATTTGTAGAAACTTAAAGATCATGTGTGGGTGTCTCCATTTGTGGGATTTTTAACCTGTTAGGTTTAATTTTTAATTTTAATTAAGTTTTTGTTTGTTGTGGGTGTTTTTGCCTGATTGTTCAACTTATGGTGTTCCGTGTGATTGGATTGTAGCGTCAGTTTTCTGTACATAGTTTGCCATTGTATGTGCTTCAATTCCATAATTCTAAAATAAGTATGCGTCTAGAAATGAATCTCGAATTGAATATTGGTCCATTAAAGGCAAATACGGGATATCAAATAGATATTTCATATATATAGTTTCTAGAATTATAGTCATCCTCGGCTTCGCCTCAATTTTTGAGAATTAATAATTTTTTGTTTAAATGTTTCTATGACTTACTCAACCCATCTTCAGCACCGTTAGAGCATCAAATAAATGTTTCCAAGAAGGACGACTGCTAATTGTAAATGTTTGATTGCACACAAAATTCTCGTTATTTATGGACAACAGGAAGTCGGAAATTAAGGCACTATGACTTAATAACTTACGCATGATAGCTTTGAAAATAACTTTGACTTATCAGCTACCAAATTATTGTAGAAAAAATGAAAATACAAAAACCTGTATGGATGTAGGTACCGTTTAAATATTTGTTGATAAATTTTAGGAAAATTAGATAGTTCAAGATTGACGCCATCTTAACATGGGTTGTATAAATATAACGATAAAAATAGACCACAATCGTATCATTTGTCACATTATCGTAAAAATATATCCATTTTGTTTTCGTTTAGCAAAGGATTTTTGAAAAAAGATAGGCAATTTAATTTTAGTTATTTTTTTCTGATTTTGAAATTTGACCTTTAACCCTGATTTTAGAAAAACGTGACCATTTCTCATTCGTACGAAAAAAAAATTCCGATGCTCCCCGTTATCCTCTTTCCAACGATATATAATTTAGCTGTATGTTCTCTCTGTACATTAAATCCATCTGAACAGTTTTCCATTTGCAGCACTACGATACCTGTATACGATTTACATAAAGATCTCGGATATCTGAAAAACATCTTCTGATAAAATAATAGAAACATAATACATTTTCTTTACATTAGCTGGTAAATCTCACATGTTCATGCTTATGTGAATTAAGTAAAGATAGCTTTCCTTTTTTCGAATACAATATGCAAAATTAAGCTTCTAACAATGAATACTCAGTAAAATTCACAGTAGACACAGACAGGAATTTCCAAGTTAATGGCTGATTAATAGTAAATAATGATAGAGAACAATGTTGACATCCTCTCTGATAGACACACATCAAAGTGCTACTTTCATGCAAATATACAACATCAAAAAGAAAAAGAAAGTAGGTACTTAGTAAAGAAACAGATTGACAATACATTTACATTGGAAAATAAAAACAAATAATGTTTGTATGAACCGAAGGAACTGTTCGAGGATTGAACATATTACGAGCTCTTCTCACCCAAAAACGAGTACCAATAAAGCCTATTGTTGTCGACAAAGCATGTATATTGTCATTATCTTGTTATTTTAAAAAGTTGCAAAGATTTATTTAATTTAATATAAATATAACAGATTTAACATTGGATATTTTCCCTTTTACTTAGAATTTTTCTTTCCTCAACCATCGACAAGATTCTTACCGGAATATTTGACTAAGATGACTGGTGTCTTATACGAAACATGCAATTCTTACCTTTCGCGACCACCTTAGTTCAACACCGTTTATGTGGAGTTCATGTTACTGATCTGTTTATATTTCTGTGTTGTGTTTTTGCTTTTTTGAATTCTTCGTTCTGTGTTTTATATCCAATGTTTTTCCGTTTTCTCTATCGTTGATTTAGAAAGTACACCGGCATATGATGTATATTTGTTCAGAATGAAACACATTTTGATACTGGTCGATATATTATATTATATTTCTGCTTTATGGTACTTTATCATATAAAATATCTAAAAACTAAAAATAAATAAATAAATAAAATAAAACTAAACACAATGACATACAAATAGTTCAGTATTTACAAATGAATGTAACTATACAGTTGTCTTTCGTTGTTTTAATCTCCCATGTTAAAGGTGTTTTCGATTGGTGCATTAATTTTCTTAAATAAATAAGGGTAATAACAAAATTACCGAACTCCGAACAATCTTACAAAGGGAAAGTCAAAACTCATAAGTATATAAACAGACAAAATCAGTCAACAACCGGAAAACTGTGAAAACCGTAATGACCCTGACTTGGTACAGGCATTTCTAAAGAAATGGTGGGTTGAACCAGATTTTAAAGCGCCAAACCTCCCCCTTTCATTACGGCTCAAAGTTTCCGGCTGTCACTATAACAGTATTTACAATAATACTTGAACAAAACAGGGAAACAAGTTGTCTTCTAAAGTTTGCCATCTACATTATAGAGTCGTGTAGATTATGGAAGCAGCTTAAAACTACTTAATGCAAAACAACACGACTTTTTAAAATAACATCCGCAAAGTGGTCTGGTCGATAAGCTTTTGAACTTAATTGTGTCATCTGAAACAATATACTGCCATTGAGTAGACAATAGCGTGCTGCATCAATATTACATGGTCTGCTGAGCATATCCATATTTGAGAAATATTTTGATATTCCCTTAAGAAATACTTGAAAACAGATTCAATATCTTTATTGATTGACATGGTACATTTCAGAAAATTAACATCGGAATAAATTGGTGGAATGCACTACATGAAATTGATTGATAGCGGTGAGCAAGTATTTAATGATTTAATGCTAAGCACAATATGTTTTACTTGTCTATTATGACTGATTACAATTATTTTCATTATACATGTTATGTATACAGTATACAATAACAATCCGTCACTACATGTATCGGTTGTCGTCGCTCCTCTTCAAACGAATGAAAATAGTGAAAGGCGAGTTTCATTGACATTAAAATAAAATAAAATCCTTTATATTTCAGACATTATATTTAAGAAAGCATTGTAAAACCTAACGCATTCCTTTATGGACTTGGCTGGAATTGGTTGTAGGTTTCAACGATGTAGTCTTGCCGTTGTTCGGAGTTGAATAGGACTGAACCATTTGAATAATAAAATGTTCATCTGGTGCAACACATTAATATAGGTTTCTTTCAGGTTGATGATGAATAAATAATATACCATTAATGAAGTAGAATTAGTAAAACTATATACAATCGTCTAAGCAAGTGACAGCCATACACTAAGACATGCTTTATAAGATATATTTATTATTGAAATTTACAGTTTCTAAATAATGTAATTATTATCAAAACTAAGGTTCCCCTCCCTCAGGTATAGGTGACCTTAGACAATTTTGGCCATTATGTTTAGAACCTTTGATTTATTGCTCCAAAACACTTTTAAAATATTTGGTTTTCCAGTATTTCGATATTAAGCGTACCTAATGAAGGTTATTCCAGAAACGCGTCGTGCTCACTAAATTTGAATTTACGTTTTTATTACAATCACTGGGTCGTTACAACTGCTGGTGGACTATTAGTTCCCAAGGGTATCACCCTCACAGTAGTCAGTGCTTCGGTACTGACGTGGTTTATTAGATATATTTATTATTGAAATTTACAGTTCCCAAAAAAATGTAATTATTTACAAACTAATGGTTCTCCTCACTCAGGCGCAGATGGCCTTAACCGAATTTTTGTTATCATGTTTAGGCCTTTTGGTTTATTACTCCCAAACATTTTTGAAATTATTTGAATTTCCTATATTTCGATATAGAGCATATCTGATGAAGGTATACTAGAAACGGGTCGTGCGCACTAAATTACATATCTACTTTTTGTATAACTATATCTCCCACACTGAATATCTAAGTTAAATGAGATACTAGGTTAATACTTAATGAAAATTAAACACAACAGTATTATAATTTGATATTTGAGCATCCGATGTGGTCCAGCCTGCCTCTTGGCATAAGACTAATCGGTTGCTGTAGTGTATCAAAGGTGTGGGTTCGAATCCCGTCAGGAACTCAGAAATCTTATTCTAACACTGCCTAGGCTGATCACTAATATGTTTCCCAATTAAACAACATAATGGATTGTTACATACGTGTCTTGCTGTAGGATTTATATCGTCACGACGGGTGCTATATAGAGCTGAAAACCTATTCGGAGACATCTTGCTTTACTAGCACTGTCTTTTACCTTTGTGTGTGCACAAATATTGTTTTGATATCCATGTTACTTCTGTGCTACTGTCGTAAGTACACGTCTATTAAATGCTACAATCTAAGCATGCATAAACAGATGGACCGCTTAAGGAACAATAGTTTGTAATGTATATGTTTTTTCTAGACAGCGGACATGCAATTTAGTTTAACTGTATTGTTCAAATACGTGTAAATAACATGGAACAACATGAGCTCACACACAAACCTTGAGTGAGCACATTTGTATGAAATAATAAACTTCTCGTACACCATTCCACATCTTCCCTGGCGTTGATGTCATTTTTGCCATGAAAACTCTAGAAATCACCATTATAATAATGCAGATATATCTACGATAGTGGGCACAACGCGTTTCTGTAATAACCTTCATCAAGAATGCAGTCCAAATTGTGATAGAGCCATATATTATAATTTTGAAAATCCACATTATGATCATGCAAATAATCTACCATCATAAAGAATTTTACCACGAACATGTTAGTCGTTATTAAGAATTGTGCATGATTGTAATTAAAATAAAATAAAAATAGATATAAAATCTGAAAAAAAGAACACTGGTCAGTATCATATGAAATTCAATTTGATATTCCCGATGGAGTTTTCGACTAACTTTTACCTACAATCTTATCAATTAACGAATTTATATTAATATGTCAATTCTATCTAAATTTCAAGTAAATATATAATTTATTTAAGCTATTATCAAAGATAATAATGATATTATCAGTAGGAATGATTCAGATGTAACAGTAACAATTAAATACTCTTCCCTTTAACTGGTATTTTACCTTTGTCTTCACAATAGCTTCTATGAATACAGTGCACAGTACAATATAGTGTGGTATCATGAATCGATGTCGGCTGCATATATTACGCTTAACGACATCTTGATTATTTTATATTTAAAAACATTATCAAAAATAACAGGAATTATCACTTTTGCTTTGAAAAAGTCACAATAGCGAATTAATTTTGAGATGGTAATGAGCTTGTAGTAAGCGTCTAAATTATAATAGACAGAAATATAAACAGTCTGTGATCAGAATGACATCAAACCTAACTAAGAGTCTTTTCAACTTGACAGAATGCCAACAGAAAGCGCGGAACAATTCAGAGGACTGGATTGATGATGCAACATGGATATTGACGAGTGCTTTCATCATTTTCACCATGCGATCAGGTAAGGAGAACTCTTTTGTACCAATAGTATATTATCTGTCGTATCAAGTAACGCTGAATTATTGTTTTTGTACGTCTTGCCATAAAAGTGATATCTTAAATAGCACGATATGATTTTAAGTTCCATTATATGGATAGTTCATGATAAGTCTTGTATACCGGACAATTGTATTTTTGATGCAGCATACCAATTCTTTTGTACATAGAACATCTTTGTTCATTTTGCCAAAAGTGTACAAGAAAATCGTATAAGCTATTGTCATCACCTGTATCAATCGTCTGTAAACGTTCAAATTTAACATCTCATGATGAACCTATGAACGGGTATTTTGTTTGCCGCAGACATATTGTGTGATAATGGATAGGATACAATTATGACTTGTAACAGGTCTCAAAGGACCACTCATTATATGCTATTGTACGTTAATAACTGATGTATCTTATCTGTGAGATGGAAGTAGTGTGGCAATATATAAACACGGGGTACTTATTGTATTGCGTCATTCGGGCAAGCAGTAGCTGAGTTCTATTTTGAGCGGACCTGATGAAGGTTATTCCAGAAACGCGTCGTGCGCACTAAATTAGATATCTACGTTTGTTTCTACATCTTATCTGATCAAACACTGTCCGTTATTCACAGGGGAAACTATTCGCAGCAAATTGTTTTCTTTTAGAGTTGTTATAATGATACAATACATTTTAGTGTAGCATTATACTAAACACACAAAGGACGGGGGGCTATAAGGGCCAAAATCGACCCCACCTCAGATGACGATAATGTTTTCTCCAAAATATATTCCCAATATGTGCTTTTCAGAAATAAACATAGATAGTTAATATGTACACCTATTTCCTCACAGCGGCCCAACAAAGTTAGGTAATGAAAAACAACGAACGTCAATTGTTTTTTTCAGAATACAGAACTTTCGACGTATCATTGTATTATAATGCATATCATAGAAAAAACACACACAAAAAGAATAAAACTCAATAAACAAAACATGCCATTGACTTAATATACAATGTGATATTGATTTCAGGAGAGAAAAAAAAAACATGTTCCAAAGCTGTATTATGAAATTAAAGTGAACGAATAGTAATATCGCAACGTCACCCATTTTCTACGGTTTGCTTCACGTGATAAAATCTCTCATTATTTTGATCGCTTCATTTGTTAGAGGTTATATTATGATGCTGAAATTGCTTAAAATGATCGCAAGAAATCTGATCTAAAAATGTCATCTTTAAATGTAAGAACTACGTACCACATCTATTATTTCACGTTGAAAATGTCTTTGTTTTGTAATTCGTTTTTTCGTCACGTTAAAAAAGCTTTAATTACGTAAAAAGGAATCTAGTGCATACCAATTAGATTTCATTGTCTGCTATGATATTGATAATGTAAATATTGAGGTCATATCAATTCAGTAACTTAATAACATTGACCGTTGAAAACTGGTGACGTAGAACACAATAATTTAGAAATTACATTAAAGTTAAAACATCTTATATTTGGTTATAAGATATCTGATAAAAATTATTATGGTGTAAATTATTTTATCACAATTCTCAGTTTTTCAATATATAAATCATATTATTTATCTTTGAACAGAAGACAACAAATGTAAATGTTTATAACATTTTATATGCGAATTCAATAAAAGAATTGATGAGATAAAAAATCATAGTATAATAATAGTTTTTTGTATGCTATGAAAAAGAAAATATATAGTTCTTAGATATTAATATTTCTATTCTTAAAATGTTTAAATTTGTACCAGCTGATTAATTCCCTGGATAATCAGTGGAGTGTAACAGGGTACATCAAGAGAGGCTTGGACTCTTGATTATATTTGTAACAAGCAAGAATTCAGAATAAATCAAATTATTATGTTGTTATAAAAAAAAAGTTTGGTATTAAAATAATAACCAACAATATCACATGTACGGGCATGTAAAACAGAACTATCTTACAGATCTAATAGATAGATTTAATTAGGGTTAGGGTTATTTGTCATTTTCAAATCTTTTAAACACTTTTTTAGCCGTGCTTAATTCTTATTGGCAAACAATGTGATGGTATACTTCAGTACATTTTTACATACAGCCGCTACAAATCTATATAACAAATATTGTCAATGTGCGGGTTGAGACAAGTCCAATATCACTTTTTTATAATATGGAAATATTTTGGGAAACGGTGTGAAGCAAAATGTTTAATGTGTAAAGAATGCAGCTACGAAGCTGTGAGATTATTTTTTTTGATAAACTGATAACAAGCCTTGGAATAAGAGATCTCATGGAAAGTGGTTGTTGATTTAACTGATAACAAGCCTTGGAATAAGAGATCTCATGGAAAGTGGTTGTTGATTTAACTGATAACAAGCTTTGGAATAAGAGATCTCATGGAAAGTGGTTGTTGATTTAACTGATAACAAGCCTTGGAATAAGAGATCTCATGGAAAGTGGTTGTTGATTTAACTGATAACAAGCCTTGGAATAAGAGATCTTATGGAAAGTGGTTGTTGATTTAACTGATAACAAGCCTTGGAATAAGAGATCTCATGGAAAGTGGTTGTTGATTTAACTGATAACAAGCCTTGGAATAAGAGATCTCATGGAAAGTGGTTGTTGATTTAACTGATAACAAGCCTTGGAATAAGAGATCTCATGGAAAGTGGTTGTTGATTTAACTGATAACAAGCCTTGGAAAAAGAGATCTCATGGAAAGTGGTTGTTGATTTAACTGATAAAAAGCCTTGGAATAAGAGATCTCATGGAAAGTGGTTGTTGATTTAACTGATAACAAGCCTTGGAATAAGAGATCTCATGGAAAGTGGTTGTTGATTTAACTGAAAACAAGCCTTGGAATAAGAGATCTCATGGAAAGTGGTTGTTGATTTAACTGATAACAAGCCTTGGAATAAGAGATCTCATGGAAAGTGGTTGTTGATTTAACTGATAACAAGCCTTGGAATAAGAGATCTCATGGAAAGTGGTTGTTGATTTAACTGATAACAAGCCTTGGAATAAGAGATCTCATGGAAAGTGGTTGTTGATTTAACTGATAACAAGCCTTGGAATAAGAGATCTCATGGAAAGTGGTTGTTGATTTAACTGATAACAAGCCTTGGAATAAGAGATCTCATGGAAAGTGGTTGTTGATTTAACTGATAACAAGCCTTGGAATAAGAGATCTCATGGAAAGTGGTTGTTGATTTAACTGATAACAAGCCTTGGAATAAGAGATCTCATGGAAAGTGGTTGTTGATTTAACTGATAACAAGCCTTGGAATAAGAGATCTCATGGAAAGTGGTTGTTGATTTAACTGATAACAAGCCTTGGAATAAGAGATCTCATGGAAAGTGGTTGTTGATTTAACTGATAACAAGCCTTGGAATAAGAGATCTCATGGAAAGTGGTTGTTGATTTAACTGATAACAAGCCTTGGAATAAGAGATCTCATGGAAAGTGGTTGTTGATTTAACTGATAACAAGCCTTGGAATAAGATATCTTAAGGAAAGTGGGTGTTGATTTAACTGATAACAAGCCTTGGAATAAGAGATCTCATGGAAAGTGGTTGTTGATTTAACTGATAACAAGCCTTGGAATAAGAGATCTCATGGAAAGTGGTTGTTGATTTAACTGATAACAAGCCTTGGAATAAGAGATCTCATGGAAAGTGGTTGTTGATTTAACTGATAACAAGCCTTGGAATAAGAGATCTCATGGAAAGTGGTTGTTGATTTAACTGATAACAAGCCTTGGAATAAGAGATCTCATGGAAAGTGGTTGTTGATTTAACTGATAACAAACCTTGGAATAAGAGATCTCATGGAAAGTGGTTGTTGATTTAACTGATAACAAACCTTGGAATAAGAGATCTCATGGAAAGTGGTTGTTGATTTAACTGATAACAAACCTTGGAATAAGAGATCTCATGGAAAGTGGTTGTTGATTTAACTGATAACAAGCCTTGGAATAAGAGATCTCATGGAAAGTGGTTGTTGATTTAACTGATAACAAACCTTGGAATAAGAGATCTCATGGAAAGTGGGTGTTGATTTAACTGATAAAAAGCCTTGGAATAAGAGATCTTATGGAAAGTGGGTGTTGATTTAACTGATAAAAAGCCTTGGAATAAGAGATCTCATGGAAAGTGGTTGTTGATTTAACTGATAACAAGCCTTGGAATAAGAGATCTCATGGAAAGTGGTTGTTGATTTAACTGATAACAAACCTTGGAATAAGAGATCTGGTGGAAAGTAGTTGTTGATTTAACTGATAACAAACCTTGGAATAAGAGATCTGGTGGAAAGTAGTTGTTGATTTAACTGATAACAAACCTTGGAATAAGAGATCTCATGGAAAGTGGTTGTTGATTTATGGTTTATGGTTTGGTTTATTGTGCTCAACGCCACTTTCAACAATATTTCAGTTTTATAATATAGTATCAAATATTTCATGTAGATTTCTTTGTAAGATAAAAATGCAATATTTTCCGATATTTTTACTAGTCTTCCTTTATAAATATACCTACAAAGTTGAACAATTCCGAATGAGTTAAAAATATTGCATCTTGACCGATATTGCATTCCATTCTTTTAAGTTTGGTACGCACTAGAGAGGATCCGAGTAAAACTGTATTTGCATGCAAGCGGACGAGAGATAAACAATATGGCGGAATTATGTTGAATACATGCTGCAAAGAAATATGGTTAAATGTAATTGTCACAGAGTGACATATTTGGTACTATATTATAAAAGGGTTATTGCACTAATATTGAGGAATATCTACATCTACATCTACTAGATACAGAACTCTGTCTTTGCAGACCGTTACGTTCCGGAGAAACTATTACGCTGCGGTGGCGGAAAAGGGTTAAAGAATGAACTGTGAAGAGAATATATAATCCAATCAACGGCTAGAAAAAGATTGTAAAGAAATAAAGAATCAAAAGATCCCAAATTGATTTCTGTTCTTCTGATTAGACCAATCCGGCTACAGTAGTGGCCCCTGGGCATACACCCAACCGGCACAGCTCTAAACTTCATTAGAACTTACTATTAATTTGGGCCCTGTGAGATTTAGAATTGAAGAGAAGCCAACCCCCGCTTAAAGGATACCAAATGGGGGCCTCAGCAACTGTTGCTGGTAGCATATTCCAGGTAGATATAGTTCTGAGGAAGAAACTGAACTTCAGAGTGTCTGTCATAGTGTGATATTGTAACATCTTCTTTGAGTGTGTGGTTCTAATCCTGGTCTTAGATGGTGTAAGATAGTGATCAGCTGGAATATCCACCAAGTTATTGACAATGACAATTTTGTAGAACATAGTTAGTTGAATCTTGGTTCTTCTAGATTCTAGAGTTTCCCACTTTAGTTGTTGCAACATCTCATTGACACTACTGGTTGTAGTATACTTGTTTGTGATGTATCTTGCAGCTCTTCGTCGTGTCATTTCTAATTTCTGTATAGACTGTTTGTTGTGGGGTTCCATATTGATGCACAGTATTCAAGGTTTTGGCGTACCAGACTGAAGTATGTATCAGATTTTGTCTCCTGGTTGGTGATTCTTAGGTTTCTTCTCAGGAATCCAAGCATGCTGTTAGCTTTCTTTGTTGTTCTGTTAATGTGATGGCTCCAGGATAGATCATGACTTAGATGAACGCCTAAATATTTTGTAGTGTCTGTTACTACTAGTTGGTGTCCTTTCAGATGGTAGTTGAATAATATCGGGTTCTTGGATCTTATTACTCGCATGATGTTACATTTGTCTGGATGAAAAGACATACCCCATGTTTTCTCCCATTCTTCTAATGCAATTAGACCTTTTTGAAGTTCTAGGGTGTCGCTTTGGCTTTTGATTTCTTTATGCACGATGGCATCGTAAGCAAGGGGTCGAGTGTTAGATGTTACGCATTCAGGTAGGTCATTTATGAATATTAAAAATAATAGTGGACCCAGTACTGTTCCTTGAGGTACACCACTCACTACATTAGCTCTATCCGATGTTGCCCCATCTACTAATACATGTTGTGTCCTGTTGCTAAGGAAAGCTTCTATCCATTTGTATGTTGTACCTTGCATGCCATAATGAGCTAGTTTCTTTAATAACCGTTGGTGTGGGACTATATCAAAAGCTTTCGAGAAATATAATATTACTAGATCCTGTTGTATGTCGCTATCTAAAGATGATGCTATATGGTGTGTTAGTGTTAAAAGTTGGGTCTCACAACTGCTCCTGGCACGGAACCCATGTTGACAGTCAGTAAGTATGTTGTATTTTTCTAGATGCTTTAATATGTTGGTGGTGAGTAAATGTTCTTGTAATTTACAACACATGCATGTTAAAGATACTGGACAGTAATTACTGGCCTTAAATCTGTCGCCCTTCTTAAATAAAGCTGTAACATTGGCTTTTTTCCAATCACTTGGTACTTCTCCTTCATCGATTGTTTTTTGGAAAATTAATGTCAGGAATGGTGATAACTCTGATGATAGGTCCTTTAAGATTCATGATGTTATTTAATCTGGATCACAAGCTTTGTTCGGATTTGTCTTCTGTAATAACGTTTTAGCTCCTTCTTCTTTGACTTTGATGTTCGGCATTGATGGGTAAGATGTACCTGCTGGTTTTGGTATGTTGGTTATATCTACTTTAGTGAAGACTGATTCGTACTGCACGTTCAATATATCTGCTTTGTCTTTAGGGTCAGCATGCATCTTTCCGCTGTCTTTAAGTGGGGCTACTCCACTGTTGTCCTTCCACAGTGCCTTGACATAAGACCAAAAGCGCTTTTGTTTGTTAGGTTTTTCGTCGCTATCTGGATTTCCAATTTCTATTAAATTGTCGACATATTCCCAGTATACTTTGCGTTGTAATCTCTGTGTATTTGCTTTGACTTCTTTATACCTTTTTATGTCTAGGTTTTTTTGTTGACTTTTGTTTCTGAAATAATTTTTTTCTTTTTCTGATGGATGCCTTCACATTTATATCTATCCATTGTTTATTGTTTTTGTTCCCTCTTAAAGTTTTCTGTGATAAGTATTTCTTCATATGTCCAGTAATTTTGGTTTTGAAGGTGGTCCTGGTTGACTAAGGTATTGTTGTTTGTAAAAAATAGATCTAGAGTATTGGACTAAGTTTCTGTAATTCGAATAGGTTCGAGCACAAGTTGATCTAAGAAGGCATTTTTGCTTATGTCAAGTAATTGGTGGCATTCGGCTGTGTGTTGTGAGTTATGTTTAATATTCTCATTTTGCCAATCAATTCCAGGTAGGTTAAAGTCTCCTCCTAGCCATATGTGTGCGCCTTTGTGTGCCAAGATTTTTGCCAAATAGGTTTGTAGATTATCTAGATATGTTGCTGTCACGGATATCAGGTGGACGATAGCATGATCCTATGTAGAGGTCTTTTGACCCTTTAATTTTGAGTTTGGCCCAAATAAGTTGGATGCGTAGCATTATTCCGACAGCCTATAACTTCGACAGCCCATTACTCCGACGGCTCATTTTTCCGACAATGCAAAATAGAACTCAATCCACAAATCTATGGTTTAACCAGGTGTATCCAACAGGATGTTCCGTCGGTCAGGCTAATCTTGACGGACCATGGCCTAGACAGAATGTTCTGGAAAGGAAAAGGAGCTTTTATCCTAGGCTGTGCATCCCCGTTCAATGCAATTATGATCGACCGACCTGGTATGGGGAAAGTTAAAAATTGAAGAAAAAGTTGTGCACATTGCACAAAGGAACCAGAAAAGAGGAGTGAAGGAAAAAAGTGTAAACCGGGAAAAGCACGAGAAAGACAAAATGACGGAAGATAGCAATACGCATGGAAGCGAGGAGAGTTAAGAATTGAAGAAGGACGTATATAGTAGAAAAGGAGAGAAAGGGAGCACAATGTATATGCAGAAGAATGGAAAAAGCTCCAAAGATAGGTAGACAGTTCCCTTGTTCAGGTCAATAAATACATCGATCACTTCTGTTGAAGCACGATTGGTAACCAACGTATGCGGCTAATAGAACGTCTTCCATATGCATTATGCCGCTTCCACACACGTTCATTTATTCTGCATTCCGACGATCGTTTCATGATGCGAATTGAATGCGCATCCAACATGGTTAATGCCTTCACACGTACGTCAAAACGTTTGCGATTTCCATTATTTACGTGAAAATATTTACATTTTCTCTACATGCAAAAAATAATATTATTACAGTCGTAACTTAAGCCAACTGAAAACTCCTTGTCATAGGTGTGAAGCTCTTAGAACATGCGATGTGCATTTAATGGGCATTAAATGTACATGTGAAGGAGGCATTCATCGGTTTACAATGTATCTAAAACGTATTAGAAAACGCAATACGGTTGAACAGCATCAGGTAGTGTCTCTCCGGTCACAAAATTGTGGGAGTTTAGACGTGATACTCCCGACAACAACCGCATTTTGCTTAAAATTAAATCTTTATTATTTAATTTTAGCCCCCCTCCTGGAGTTTATGGAAATATTTTATTGTATTAATCATAATGTACGGTAATGGCATTTTTTTCTCCAGATCCAGGATCAAACTAGACTAGCTCACTCACAATGGCTCTGTATCCTAAATGCAACCGTTAATGTCAGAACAAACCTTTATAATTATTTCATGTACATCTACATATGGTGTACTCCTTTGTGTAAAGTTTAATAAAAATATACTTTGGACGGTTTTGAAGGGTTACAAGGTTTATGGACGGGCGGGGGCGGGGGCTGGGATTTTCGTCCGGACAGATTTTTTTTCCGGTAAAAATCAGGGCAAGAAATAAAAAAAAAAAATCTCCCCCCCCCTCCAATAATTTTTGTGTCGTCTCGCGTAACGGTGACGGTGTAAACTTTTCGTGATTAAATCCAAAATGTAGAAGTGTTAGACCATCCGAAATTGGTACTGATATTTCTCATGTCGTCATGATGTAAGGAATCAAAAAAAATTCTGCTAGCACCATGACATTTGACTTTGACCCCATATTTACCCTTTTGTTTAATACAGAAACAATCCGCCCAATGAGTATAAAGATTAAAGTCAGTCTTCCGTTAGGTATAGAAGAAAACCAACAGGTTTTAAGATAATTATACTACTTTTGACCATTTTTGACGGAATAATGGGTTGTCGGAGAAATGGGCTGTCGGAATAATGGGCCGTCGGAGCAATGGGCTGTCGGAATAATGGGCTGTCGGAATAATGACCTGACCCCAATAAGTTCACAATCATTGTCTACTTTCATTTCTTCTGGTTCTTCACTTTCATATTTATCCGATACTAGTAGGAATACCCTCCACCTTCTGTTTTTAGTCTGTCTTTACTAGTAGGAATACCCCCCACCTTCTGTTTTCAGTCTGTCTTTCCTGTAGCATTTGGCGGGAAGACTTCAGGTGAATTTACTGATGGTTTTAACCATGATTCTGTGCCTATAACAATATCTGCCTGTGATTATTCAATTCAGGTTTGCCTGGTGATTTTATTGACTGACAATTCAGGACTAAGATTCTTAAAGGTAAGTCATTTCTCTTCATCTTTTATATTGTCACTCGCAAGCTCGTACAATATGACATACTGCTCGGGACAATATTCCTCAATATTAGTGCAATAACCCTATAATATCGTTGCGGTAAGTTTTATTGATGGAGGAAACCGGAGTACCCGGAGAAAACCACTGACATGCCGCAAGTCACTGTCAAACTTTATCACATAATGTTGTATCGAGTACACCTCACCATGAACGGGATTCGAACTCACAACCTTAGTGGTGATATTCACTGATTGCACATGTAGTTGTAAACCCAACTACCATATGATCACGACCACGATGGCCCCTCTACTGTTATATATTACATTAGTTATACATCAAGTCATTAGTTATTATTATTTCTCAGTCTCAGTTACTGCTGGTCAGTTTAGCTTTGGACAATTGTCAGTTGTTTTATGTCATTATCTCAACGTACAACCAATTAGTTTTTGATCAGTTTGAAAGTGCTTTTAACAACATGAACTTCAGATAATTTTGTCCCTTTTTGACAATACTACTACGAACTACCTAGAACTTTAACGTCCTTGACTCCCGAGACAGATCTCTCACGGACGCATGAATGACCATGTTACTTGATACCCTTCAGAACTTTAATGCCGAAAGGGATAGCAAAATACGTGTATGATTGAGGTTATTTGCTGGACATTTATTCATCATGAATTGTTCATTGTTTTTCAAATCCAAGTTGACTTGCACATGTCTGTGTATAAGTTAGATAATCGTTTAGCGTCCATATGCGACCGTAAGTAGGATTTCACGAGTCTCCTTCCACTTAAAAATATCTCGCTTGTTGTTGATGACACCGATAGTGTTAGTAAGATACTGATGATGCTGTATAAGTCACGGTTTGTTGCAGGTAGAGTGTCGAGCAGTATCTCTGGCTTATAATTTACAAGAGCCCACCTAAAAACTTCATCCACAAAATCATGGAAGATATCTACATGTGTATTCCAGTAGGAAAGTGGAGGATTGAGGTAAAAGGTGTCAAATTTATGTAAAGGTACATGACTACTTGAACCTAAGGTAGCTTCGCCCCTGAAGATGGATAAACTTATGTGCTAAATTGATGCCGACGATGTTTTTGTGGGCGGGTATCTTTTACGTGGTCACCAGAAAATCCACCAATTGAAATGATGCTCTGGTTCGAATAGCACGACAATCCGAAAGAAAAAGGTCCATTCAATAAACAATTACATGCATCACAGACCCACTGTCGTTTAAACTCAAAGGAATGGAACACATTCTGAAGTGCTAATAAATCACAATATCCGATGATAACCGGAGCTGCTCTAAATCAATGTATCAATATGAAGATCATGAAAACGAGAATAACAGAGATAATTGGAAGTCCTCTATTTTAAAAGAACATTTCTTTCACTCGTCATTAGAAATCTTATTATTTAATCAACACAGTTTTACATCTACGATCTATACAGATATAGTGAGTCCGTTGGACTTCAATAAATCTCCAGAAAAAAATTCTTAAAAGTTTTAAGTATAAGTAATTTGTAAGTATTTTTACTAATATTCCGTCGTCTCCGGGAATCAAATTTTTCTTTTTTCTTTTTATTAAATAAATCAAGATTTTTGTATTTATGTTGATGAATTCGAACGTAAGAAGGTTTGTTTGTGGTTGAACAGTTCTAGTTTCTATTTGATTGATACATTTAAAAAGATAAAATGATTAACATATTTTCCCTTGAAAAATATTCTGTTCCGTTTTTTTTCACATCGCTCCTTCTATGAGCGAGATGATAAACTAACACCATGTCTAAGCTAAATAAAATTCTTGAATAATTATTTAAGGATATATCGGATTGTGCCCAAAAATATCTAAAACTTTGGGATCAAACTTTTTTTTAGAAGTAGCAGCGATAGGTATTAAAACTCTCAGTATCCCGGAATAAAATATCTAATCAATAATTTGGAGCATATGAAAAAAACATTTAGGATTAAGTTGTGTTTATTTTATATTTATCTTACATGTATATAACTGTTAATTGGTTACATGCCGACATACCATTGTTTTTTACGGCAAAGATAGGAAATAGCGTGCTTCTCAAACCTCGAAACGTCATAGAAGCGCTTGTAATATTTGAAAAATTTTCCGTCGTTTTTAAAGGAATTTAACACCTCCGCAGTCGTGCACTAAAATAATACTTTAACAGTATTTGTGTGTTATTAATTTTAATAATCTGTTAAAATATTTTTTTGGTGCACGACTGCGGATTTAAGTGCTTAATTTCTTCAAAAACCGTCGAAATATCGGCAAAATTCAACGAAATACAGTAGATAAATGACATTCATGACGTCACAATGATGTCAAAAACGTACCGATTTTGTTGGAAACAAGTTTTAACATCAAAAGTATGATGTCGTCTATAAAATAAATAACATCTACTTTTGATCATGTATTTTCTAAAATTCATTAAATATGGGGCCACATAAGGCCGTATAGCCCCCAGTCCTTTACATCTTGAATGGAGAATGTTTGCCGTCCTTCAAAATCACATGGAAGCGTCTGCAGGAGGGATCGTACTTCCATTTACTCATTAAAATTATTCCACGAGAGCAATGTACAAAATGTAAATACAACCTGATTCTCTTGGAAATGTAAAACAACATTAGGAATACAAAAAACAATAGTGCATTTTCTTTGAAGGGTTTGGATTGTTGGAAAGTGGAATGGCTAGTAAGAAGAACGAAGTCAATATTATGATGAAGAACGTGGTAGATGTAGTGTTTGGTGGACTGACATATTGGGCGCTAGGTTACGGTCTTACATTTGGTAAAAGTGGAGGTTCAAACGGTTTTACGGGAGCCGGCTCGTTCTTTCTGGATCCTGGTAAATAATGAATTAACTTTTTTGCATCTCCAGAAAATCTACTATATTATTACATGTTTCATCAATAAAGTTTATATGTTGTAAATGTCTTATTTAGTAACTGTTTTGGTGTTTTTTCTATTATGATATGAAATAGTTTATAGTATCGCTGTCTGATGAGGACTGAGTAATACTCTTAACTGACTGAGGTGACGAACATCAATAATAGCATTGATCCTTAACTCTTTACTACAACTGAGCTTTAGAGAGCATTGATCCTTAACTCTTTACTACACCTGAGCTTTAGAGAGCATTGATCCTTAACTCTTTACTACACCTGAGCTTTAGAGAGCATTGATTCTTAACTCTTCACTACACCTGAGCTTTAGAGAGCATTGATCCTTAACTCTTTACTACACCTGAGCTTTAGAGAGCATTGATCCTTAACTCTTTGCTACACCTGAGCTTTAGAGAGCATTGATCCTTAACTCTTTACTACACCTGAGCTTTAGAGAGCATTGATCCTTAACTCTTTACTACACCTGAGCTTTAGAGAGCATTGATCCTTAACTCTTTACTACACCTGAGCTTTAGAGAGCATTGATCCTTAACTCTTTACTACACCAGCGGTTTAGAGAGCATTGATCCTTAACTCTTTACTACACCTGAGCTTTAGAGAGCATTGATCCTTAACTCTTTACTACACCTGAACTTTAGAGAGCATTGATCCTTAACTCTTTACTACACCTGAGCCCTAGAGAGCATTGATCCTTAACTTTTTACTACACCTGAGCTTTAGAGAGCATTGATCCTTAACTCTTTATTACACCTGAGCTTTAGAAAGCATTGATCCTTAACTCTTTACTACACCTGTGCTTTAGAGAGCATTGATCCTTAACTCTTTACTACACCTGAGCCCTAGAGAGCATTGATCCTTAACTTTTTACTACACCTAAGCTTTAGAGAGCATTGATCCTTAACTCGTTACTACACCTGATCTTTAGAGAGCATTGATCCTTAACTTTTTACTACACCTGAGCTTTAGAGAGCATTGATCCTTAACTCTTTACTACACCAGAGCTTTAGAGAGCATTGATCCTTAACTCTTTACTACACCTGACCTTTAGAGAGCATTGATCCTTAACTCTTTACTACACCTGACCTTTTAGAGAGCATTGATCCTTAAAGGAAAACATTACCGCTAATCGATTTTTTTTTAAATCAAAAGTATAAAAAAGGAAATGCTGAAAACCCGATGGTCGTACACCGTTTCCTTGTAAAGATACAGCGTGTTAATTAAACTTATCGATTTACACCTGTCGGTAAAATCAATAAAGCAGAGAAATCCTACTTCCGGTTTTTATCAATTGTCTAGTGTGACGTCACACGTGTGTTTATCAATATGGCCGATATGAATAGTGAAAGTAGAGGGAGAGTTAGCTAAAATTTCATAGATATTGATCCAATATCCACCCGTTTCTGGTGTGAATCATATCTCTGGCTTTACATTGCTAACGTGCTACGTGTACAATGTTTCGTGTTATTTCGGAATTATAATTTATTCCAGGAACACGTTTATCAGAGGACCACCCTTTATTTCGTTTTAGTAATAATAGTTATATAGATATATATTTTCCTTCAGTTATCTCTCCCCTTGTTTTCCATTGAAGAGACAAGTTCTGTTTGTATATTTAGTTTCGTTGTTTTGTTTAGTAAAATTTTTTTGTATTTTGGGTATTATTTTATTATTTCTTTTTTGGTGAATTGTTTTTTGTTTTGTTTTATTTGTTTTTATTAACTAATATTTTTAGTTGGTATATTTAAGTCGATTGTTTAATCAACTACACCATTTATTTAATATGTCAATTAGTTTCGTTATTAATATATTTGTCTATTCTTGTGGTTTTGATGATACACATCAATTAGCGCTGCGTGATTATATCTTCAGCAGGAACTATCAGATTTATCTTATGGCTCGTTTCACTAATTCGTCAATGTTACTGTTTCTTTTGAATCCAATAGTTAGATTTTTCTGGAACTTTGTACCTATTGTAGGGTAATATTTAATAAGATGCCAGTACTTCCTGATTATTCTTTGAAGTATTTCAGCTTTAGCGTGATACTATGTAATGAATGTTATACTACACGTGTTTTCACATTTGATCTTTTTCTTTAGTTTGTCCTATCTGTCTTTGAAATTGATTTCTGAAAGAATGTTTTTAATCATTTGGATTTTATATCCTCTTACTTTCAGTTTTTCTGTAAATAGTTGTATTCTCTTATGGAATTCAATTTCTTTACTGGTGTTTCTCAGCCGTATACGAATGACCTCACCGCTCGTTTTGATGACTTTTCCTTTGGCAGGCTTAAATATTAATGATTCCACTGTGTATTTTATCCCAAAATATAAAGATCCTGGTCCGAAATCGTGTTTTTGGAAGCACAGGTAAGCGAGATCACATGTAAACAATGCTGCTATAATTGAGAGGGAACACGCGTTTGATGTCATTTCCGATTTTATGATACTTTTAGACTAATCGTACAGGTGTGCCAAAATAGATTTGTATCGATTTCTCGCTTAGTACACCACGGAAAATTATAATCGGAATATATTTAAACAAGGTTTTCATTAAACGTTTGGAGGTTGATTATCTTTCGTTTGCGCTAATGTTTTTCTTTAACTCTTTACTACACCTGAGCTTTAGAGAGCATTGATCCTTAACTCTTTACTACACCTGAGATTTAGAGAGCATTGATCCTTAACTCTTTACTACACCTGAGCTTTAGAGAGCATTGATCCTTAACTCTTTACTACACCTGAGCTTTAGAGAGCATTGATGCTTAACTCTTACTACACCTGAGCTTTAGAGAGCATTGATCCTTAACTCTTTACTACACCCGAGCTTTAGAGAGCATTGATCCTTAACTCTTTACTACACCTGAGCTTTAGAGAGCATTGATCCTTAACTCTTTACTACACCTAAGCTTTAGAGAGCATTGATCCTTAACTCGTTACTACACCTGATCTTTAGAGAGCATTGATCCTTAACTTTTTACTGCACCTGAGCTTTAGAGAGCATTGATCCTTAACTCTTTACTACACCTGAGCTTTAGAGAGCATTGATCCTTAACTCTTTACTACCCCTGACCTTTAGAGAGCATTGATCCTTAACTCTTTACTACACCAGCGCTTTAGAGAGCATCGATCCTTAACTCTTTACTACACCTGACCTTTAGAGAGCATTGATCCTTAACTCTGTACTACACCTGAGCTTTAGAGAGCATTGATCCTTAACTCTTTACTACACCTGAGCTTTAGAGAGCATTGATCCTTAACTCTTTACTACCCCTGACCTTTAGAGAGCATTGATCCTTAACTCTTTACTACACCAGCGCTTTAGAGAGCATCGATCCTTAACTCTTTACTACACCTGACCTTTAGAGAGCATTGATCCTTAACTCTGTACTACACCTGACCTTTAGAGAGCATTGATCCTTAACTTTTTACTAAACCTGAGCTTTAGAGAGCATTGATCCTTAACTCTTTACTACACCTGAGCTTTAGAGAGCATTGATCCTTAACTCTTTACTACACCTGACCTTTAGAGAGCATTGATCCTTAACTTTTTACTAAACCTGAGCTTTAGAGAGCATTGATCCTTAACTCTTTACTACACCTGGGCTTTAGAGAGCATTGATCCTTAACTCTTTACTACACCTGAGCCCTAGAGAGCATTGATCCTTAACTTTTTACTACACCTAAGCTTTAGAGTGCATTGATCCTTAACTCGTTACTACACCTGATCTTTAGAGAGCATTGATCCTTAACTTTTTACTACACCTGAGCTTTAGAGAGCATTGATCCTTAACTCTTTACTACACCTGAGCTTTAGAGAGCATTGATCCTTAACTCTTTACTACACCAGAGCTTTAGAGAGCATTGATCCTTAACTCTTTACTACACCTGACCTTTTAGAGAGCATTGATCCTTAAAGGAAAACATTACCGCTAATCGATTTTTTTTAAATAAAAAGTATAAAAAAGGAAATGCTGAAAACCCGATGGTCGTACACCGTTTCCTTGTAAAGATACAGCGTGTTAATTAAACTTATCGATTTACACCTGTCGGTAAAATCAATAAAGCAGAGAAATCCTACTTCCGCTTTTTATCAATTGTCTAGTGTGACGTCACACGTGTGTTTATCAATATGGCCGATATGAATAGTGAAAGTAGAGGGAGAGTTAGCTAAAATTTCATAGATATTGATCCAATATCCACCCGTTTCTGGTGTGAATCATATCTCTGGCTTTACATTGATAACGTGCTACGTGTACAATGTTTCGTGTTATTTCGGAATTATGATTTATTCCAGGGACACCTTCATCAGAGGACCACACTTTATTTCGTTTTAGTAATAATATTTATATAGATATATATTTTCCTTCAGTTATCTCTCCCCTTGTTTTCCATTGAAGAGACAAGTTCTGTTTGTATATTTGGTTTCGTTGTTTTGTTTAGTTAATTTTTTTTGCATTTTGTGTATTATTTTATTATTTCTTTTTTGGTGTTTTTTTTTTGTGTTTTGTTTTATTTGTTTTTACTAACTAATATTTTTAGTTGGTATATTTAAGTCGATTGTTTAATCAACTACACCATTTATTTAATATGTCAATTAGTTTCGTTATTAATATATTTGTCTATTCTTGTGGTTTTGATGATACACATCAATTAGCGCTGCGTGATTATAACTTTAGCAGGAATTATAAGATTTATCTTATGGCTCGTTTCACTAATTCGCCAATGTTTCCGTTTCTTTTGAATCCAATAGTTAGATTTTTCTGGAACTTTGTACCTATTGTAGGGTAATTTTTAATAAGATGCCAGTACTTCCTGAATATTCTTTGAAGTATTTCAGCTTTAGCGTGATACTATGTAATGAATGTTATGCTACACGTGTTTTCACATTTGATCTTTTTCTTTAGTTTGTCCTATCTGTCTTTGAAATTCATTTCTGAAAGAATGTTTTTAATCATTTGGATTTTATATCCTCTTACTTTCAGTTTTTCTGTAAATAGTTTTATTCTCTTATGAAATTCAATTTCTTTACTGGTGTTTCTCAGCCGTATACGAATGACCTCACCGCTCGTTTTGATGACTTTTCCTTTGGCAGGCTTAAATATTAATGATTCCTCTGTGTATTTTATCCCACAATATTAAGATCCTGGTCCGAAGTCGTGTTTTTGGAAGCACAGGTAAGCGAGATCACATGTAAACAATGCTGCTATAATTGAGAGGGAACACGCGTTTGATGTCATTTCCGGTTTTATGATATTTTTAGACCAATCGTACAGGTGTGCCAAAATAGATTTTTATCGATTTCTCGCTTAGTACACCACAGAAAATTATAATCGGAATATATTTAAGCAAGGTTTTTATTAAACGTTTGGAGGTTGATTATCTTTCGTTTGCGCTAATGTTTTTCTTTAACTCTTTACTACACCTGAGCTTTAGAGAGCATTGATCCTTAATTCTTTACTACACCTGAGATTTAGAGAGCATTGATTCTGAACTCTTTACTACACCTGATCTTTAGAGAGCATTGATCCTTAACTCTTTACTACACCTGAGCTTTAGAGAGCATTGATCCTTAACTCTTACTACACCTGAGCTTTAGAGAGCATTGATCCTTAACTCTTTACTACACCCGAGCTTTAGAGAGCATTGATCCTTAACTCTGTACTACACCTGAGCTTTAGAGAGCATTGATCCTTAACTCTTTACTACACCTAAGCTTTAGAGAGCATTGATCCTTAACTCGTTACTACACCTGATCTTTAGAGAGCATTGATCCTTAACTTTTTACTACACCTGAGCTTTCGAGAGCATTGATCCTTAACTCTTTACTACACCAGAGCTTTAGAGAGCATTGATCCTTAACTCTTTACTACACCTGACCGTTAGAGAGCATTGATCCTTTACTCTTTACTACACCTGAGCTTTAGAGAGCATTGATCCTTAACTCTGTACTACACCTGACCTTTAGAGAGCATTGATCCTTAACTCCTTACTACACCTGAGCTTTAGAGAGCATTGATCTTTAACTCTTTACTACACCTGAGCTTTAGAGAGCATTGATCCTTAACTCTTTACTACACCTGAGCTTTAGAGAGCATTGATCCTTAATTCTTTACTACACCTGAGCTTTAGAGAGCATTGATCCTTAACTCTTTACTACACCTGAGCTTTAGAGAGCATTGATCCTTAACTCTTTACTACACCTGAGCTTTAGAGAGCATTGATCCTTAACTCTTTACTACACCTGAGCATTAGAGAGCATTGATCCTTAACTCTTTACTACACCTGAGCTTTAGAGAGCATTGATCCTTAACTCTTTACTACACCTGAGCATTAGAGAGCATTGATCCTTAACTCTTTACTACACCTGAGCTTTAGAGAGCATTGATCCTTAACTCTGTACTACACCTGAGCTTTAGAGAGCATTGATCCTTAGCTCTTTACTACACCTGAGGTTTAGAGAGCATTGATCCTTAACTCTTTACTACACCTGAGCTTTAGAGAGCATTGTTCCTTAACTCTTTACTACACCTGAGCTTTAGAGAGCATTGATCCTTAACTCTTTACTACACCCAAACTTTAGAGAGCATTGATCCTTAACTCTTTACTACACCTGAGCTTTAGAGAGCATTGATCCTTAACTCTTTACTACACCTGAGATTTAGAGAGCATTGATCCTTAACTCTTTACTACACCTGAGCTTTAGAGAGCATTGATCCTTAACTCTGTACTACACCTGACCTTTAGAGAGCATTGATCCTTAAAGGAAAACATTACCGCCAATCGAAATTTGTTTTTCTAAAACAAAAAGTATAAAAAAGAAAATGCTGAAAACGCGATGGTCGTACACCGTTTCCTTGTAAAGATACAGCGTGTTAATTAAACTTATCGATTTACACCTGTCGGTAAAATCAATAAAGCAGAGAAATCCTACTTCCGGTTTTTATCAATTGTCTAGTGTGACGTCACACGTGTGTTTATCAATATGACCGATATTAGTATGAATAGTGAAAGTAGAGGGAGTGCTAGCAAAATTTTTTATAGATATTAATCCAATATCCACCCGTTTCTGGTTTGAATCATATCTCTGGCTTTACATTGATAACGTGCTACGTGTACAATGTTTCGTGTTATTTCGGAATTATAATTTATTCCAGGGACACGTTTATCAGAGGACCACCCTTTATTTCGTTTTAGTAATAATATTTATATAGATATATATTTTCCTTCAGTTTTCTCTCCCCTTGTTTTCCATGGAAGAGACAAGTTCTGTTTGTATATTTAGTTTCGTTGTTTTGCTTAGTTGATTTTTTTGTATTTTGGGTATTATTATTTTTTTTTTTTTTTTGTGTTTTGTTTTATTTGTTTTTACTAACTAATATTTTTAGTTGGTATATTTAAGTCGATTGTTTAATCAACTACACCATTTATTTAATATGTCAATTAGTTTCGTTATTAATATATTTGTCTATTCTTGTGGTTTTGATGATACACATCAATTAGCGCTGCGTGATTATATCTTCAGCAGGAACTATCAGATTTATCTTATGGCTCGTTTCACTAATTCGCCAATGTTTCTGTTTCTTTTGAATCCAATAGTTAGATTTTTCTGGAACTTTGTACCTATTGTAGGATAATTTTTAATAAGATGCCAGTACTTCCTGATTATTCTTTGAAGTATTTCAGCTTTAGCGTGATACTATGTAATGAATGTTATTCTACACGTGTTTTCACATTTGATCTTTTTCTTTAGTTTGTCCTATCTGTCTTTGAAATTCATTTCTGAAAGAATGTTTTTAATCATTTGGATTTTATTTCCTCTTACTTTCAGTTTTTCTGTAAATAGTTGTATTCTCTTATGAAATTCACTTTCATTACTGGTGTTTCTCAGCCGTATACGAATAGCCTCATCGCTCGTTTTGATGACCTTTCCTTTGGCATGCTTAAATATTAATGATTCCTCTGTGTATTTTATCCAGAAATATAAAGATCCTGGTACGAAATCGTATTTTTGGAAGCACAGGTAAGTGAGATCATATGTAAAAAATGCTGCTATAATTGAGAGGGAACACACGTGTGATGTCATTTCGGTTTTATGATATTTTTAGACTAATCGTACAGGTGTGTGAAAATAGATTTTTATCGATTTCTCGCTTAGTACACCACAGAAAATTATAATCGGAATATATTTAAACAAGGTTTTTATTAAACGTTTGGAGGTTGATTATCTTTCGTTTGCACTAATGCTTTTCTTTAACTCTTTACTACACCTGAGCTTTAGAGAGCATTGATCCTTAACTCTTTACTACACCTGAGCTTTAGAGAGCATCGACCCTTAACTCTTTGCTACACCTGAGCTTTAGAGAGCATTGGTCGTTAACTCTTTACTACATCTAATCTTTAGAGAGCATTGATCCTTAACTCTTTACTACACCTGAGCTTTAGAGAGCATTGATCCTTAACTCTTTACTACACCTGATCTTTAGAGAGCATTGATCCTTAACTCTTTACTACACCTGAGCTTTAGAGAGCATTGATCCTTAACTCTTTACTACACCTGATCTTTAGAGAGCATTGATCCTTAACTCTTTACTACACCTGAGCTTTAGAGAGCATTGATCCTTAACTCTTTACTACACCTGAGGTTTAGAGAGCATTGATCCTTAACTCTTTACTACACCTGAGGTTTAGAGAGCATTGATCCTTAACTCTTTACTACACCTGAACTTTAGAGAGTATTGATCCTTAACTCTTTACTACACTTGAGCTTTAGAGAGCATTGATCCTTAACTCTGTACTACACCTGAGCTTTAGAGAGCATTGATTCTTAACTCTTCACTACACCTGAGCTTTAGAGAGCATTGATTCTTAACTCTGTACTACACCTGAGCTTTAGAGAGCATTGATTCTTAACTCTTCACTACACCTGAGCTTTAGAGAGCATTGATTCTTAACTCTGTACTACACCTGAGCTTTAGAGAGCATTGATTCTTAACTCTGTACTACACTTGAGCTTTAGAGAGCATTGATTCTTAACTCTGTACTACACCTGAGCTTTAGAGAGCATTGATTCTTAACTCTGTACTACACTTGAGCTTTAGAGAGCATTGATTCTTAACTCTGTACTACACCTGAACTTTAGAGAGCATTGCTCCATAACTCTTTACTACACTTGAGCTTTAGAGAGCATTGATCCTTAACTCTTTACTACACTTGAGCTTTAGAGAGCATTGATTCTTAACTCTGTACTACACCTGAGCTTTAGAGAGTATTGCTCCATAACTCTTTACTACACCTGAGCTTTAGAGAGCATTGATCCTTAACTCTTTACTACACCTGAACTTTAGAGAGTATTGATCCTTAACTCTTTACTACACCTGAGCTTTAGAGAGCATTGCTCCATAACTCTTTACTACACCTGAGCTTTAGAGAGCATTGATCCTTAACTCTTTACTACACCTGAGCTTTAGAGAGCATTGATCCTTAACTCTTTACTACACCTGAGCTTTAGAGAGCATTGATCCTTAACTCTTTACTACACCTGAGCTTTAGAGAGCATTGATCCTTAACTCTTTACTACACCTGAACTTTAGAGAGCATTGATCCTTAACTCTTTACTACACCTGATCTTTAGAGAGCATTGATTCTTAACTCTTCACTACACCTGAGCTTTAGAGAGCATTGATTCTTAACTCTGTACTACACCTGAGCTTTAGAGAGCATTGATTCTTAACTCTTCACTACACCTGAGCTTTAGAGAGCATTGATTCTTAACTCTGTACTACACCTGAGCTTTAGAGAGCATTGATTCTTAACTCTTCACTACACCTGAGCTTTAGAGAGTATTGATCCTTAACTCTTTACTACACCTGAGCTTTAGAGAGCATTGCTCCATAACTCTTTACTACACCTGAGCTTTAGAGAGCATTGATCCTTAACTCTTTACTACACCTGAGCTTTAGAGAGCATTGATCCTTAACTCTTTACTACACCTGAGCTTTAGAGAGCATTGCTCCATAACTCTTTACTACACTTGAGCTTTAGAGAGCATTGATCCTTAACTCTTTACTACACCTGAGCTTTAGAGAGCATTGATCCTTAACTCTTAACTACACTTGAGCTTTAGAGAGCATTGATTCTTAACTCTTTACTACACCTGAACTTTAGAGAGTATTGATCCTTAACTCTTTACTACACCTGAACTTTAGAGAGCATTGATCCTTAACTCTGTACTACACCTGAGCTTTAGAGAGCATTGATCCTTAACTCTGTACTACACCTGAGCTTTAGAGAGCATTGATCCTTAACTCTGTACTACACCTGAGCTTTAGAGAGCATTGATCCTTAACTCTGTACTACACCTGAGCTTTAGAGAGCATTGATCCTTAACTCTGTACTACACCTGAGCTTTAGAGAGCATTGATCCTTAACTCTTTACTACACCTGAGCTTTAGAGAGCATTGATCCTTAACTCTTTACTACACTTGAGCTTTAGAGAGCATTGATCCTTAACTCTTTACTACACCTGAGCTTTAGAGAGCATTGAGCCTTAACTCTTTACTACACCTGAGCTTTAGAGAGCATTGATCCTTAACTCTTTACTACACCTGAGATTTAGAGAGCATTGATCCTTAACTCTGTACTACACCTGAGCTTTAGAGAGCATTGATCCTTAACTCTTTACTACACCTGAGCTTTAGAGAGCATTGATCCTTAACTCTTTACTACACTTGAGCTTTAGAGAGCATTGATCCTTAACTCTTTACTACACCTGAGCTTTAGAGAGCATTGAGCCTTAACTCTTTACTACACCTGAGCTTTAGAGAGCATTGATCCTTAACTCTTTACTACACCTGAGCTTTAGAGAGATGTTGTTTCATATTCACTTCCAACACATTTATTACCGTTTTATGTACATTGATACTCTTTGTAGCTTCGTCTTTCAATAGTCATGATGTCTGATATTTGTTTTCAAAATATCATTTTACGCTCAGTCCTACAGTGTGTGCTACATGGGTATTACAGTGAACCTAGTACATTATACTAACAAACGGCTCATGTCTTATTTACCTTATTTGTGTTTGATTGCATATAGTGGTGTCCAACACATATCATGTTGTGTTTTTCTTCGTATTGTGTACCCAATGTTGCCAGTTTTTCTGGATTGTCCATATTTCATTACCCCCTTCGGGATTCTCTAACGTTTATTAGATGTATGGTCAGAATTTATCAATATATTTAAAGCAGTGTAAAAAAAAACACGAAAAATAACAAAAAAAAACAGATCTAGTCCTATAAAAGATTTATTTTTCAGATGAAGAAGAAATGGGAACAGAATTCTCCAAATTTATATTTCAAGCGTCTTTTTGTACAACAGTGACTACAATTGTATCAGGTAAATATGTTAAAGAAACTGTGGTTGGTTAGTTTATAATGTTTAACGCCACATTCAAACGGTGAAGATAAAGGTTGTCTAAAATTAATCCTAAAATAAATACATGAATTGATGTTTCCCAAAATAATGTTTTTTCGTTACATAATATTTTCGATTGTGATTACCCAATGTTTTACATTTCTGCTTGTTTTGTTCATTATAAAATTTAGTATTGTCAGTTCTGCAAACTGCAAATACATGTCACTTTAATACCTAATGTAAATAGGCTTCAATTATCTTTCGGAAATCTTAGTCTGTAGCAAATATATTTTCATAGAAAATGAGATAAAACCATTGTGCTTAGTAGATAATGTGACAAAACCTTGGTATTTACCTACTCGTTACTTTTTAATGTATTGTGGATAATAATGTGGAATAAGCATGTGTTGGTTAGCTGTGTGGATCACAATCGACGTTGTATTGAAACGTGTAGCACTGTCCTACACGTTGCGCAATACTGTGGGTTGAGCATTGGGAATCTTTACTACTACAACAACACAAGTAATTGTGTCTGAGTTGCTTTGATTATACAGTTCGGGGGTATTGTGTATGTTCACTGGTCCCTCCCCACGTCCTTACATGCTAAAAGTCCAACGTCTAAAGAAACTCTTGGCATTCTCAAATGATATTGAGGATATTCAGAAAACAGTTTTAGTTTAGTTTAAGCATATTTTATTTGATCAAATGTGCAAAAAGGATAAGACACAAGTTAAACAAACTTATGAAGTCTTCTCCTATATACAATAAGTTACAACATTATTTGATAGAGCATGCATGTATATAAATATTTCTTACATTAATATGTATAGATTGAACAAAAATAGAGAATGAAGAAAGGAATGAGAAAGAGGGGTTAGTGATGATGATGTGTGCGATTGTTCTTTTGGTGAAAACAGTAGAATAATGAAAAACGTTTCTTTGATTAGGAGCTATGGCTGAAAGAACGAAACTAACAGCCTACATCGTATTCTGTTTACTGAATACGTTTGTCTACAGTTTTCCAGCGCATTGGATATGGGCAGAGAACGGTTGGCTGAAAAGAATGCACGTTGTTGATGTTGCCGGAGTAGGACCAGTTCATCTTGTTGGTGGAATGTCTGCTTTAATTGCAGCTATTATGGTAAAACCAAGATATGGACGGTTCACGAATAAGAAGGAGCTAGAACCCGGGAACTCTGTAAATGCCATCTTAGGATTATTTATTTTATGGTAAGATAATCACAATTTTAATTAAAAAGTGAATTGTTATTACATTGTTATAATGTTGATCGATCATACATAAGTAAGATTCTAACAAATAGAAAAAGAGAATCTATATATCTTCTTGTGTCATGATTTTCATCAGCAAAATAAGTTTCTGTGGTATCAGAAAAACAATACACTATATACGACGATCTAGTGTATTGACTAAGATTTATAAATGATGGCTGAGATCATCGACTACCTATTAAAGAAGTACAATTAAACATTTGATAACCTCCGTGTTACGAAGATTAAATTTATTTTGTAATTATGTATAAAGTTCAGGATTAGGACTTAGCTGTAATATGTTAGAGTTGTTACTGATATGTATCTACCAAGCCAAGAAAAAGGACGGCCGTGTAATTGTGCACTACGAGTAACGATTTTACATCTGTTTCGACGAGTTATCGATGGTATTATTAGATGAAGGAAATGTTCCGACGAGGTGGTATGTTTTTTATTTTTTAATTTTTTTTATTTATTATGCTACATCTTTTTGTTAAAGGTGGGGCTGGCTTGGGTTTAATTGTGGTAGTACATTTGGGATCAGTGGAGGGAAATGGAAGCTTGCTGCCAGGTAATGCTATAATTAATGGAATGCATACCACATGGGGCATTTTTAATATTTTAAAACGAGTTAATTAATAGGGACAAAATGTATACAAAATAATAAGATACAAACAAAATGGGTAAATATAAAACTATACACAGAAGTTAGACCATACGAAGAGGCAGAGATAAATTGGACATATTGCATAAAATGAAGAGTATATGCAACCATATAACATGGGACAATACGCAACCACACAAAATAGCAGACCCTGATATATCAGCCTTTAACCCCGCCACCTTTTATTGAAGTGCCTGTACCAGCCAGGAAAGTATTTGTTTTGGAGTTGTTCCGAAAGTGTGGTATTTTTTTGGTTTTTCATTTTAATATTAGCAGTTATTTGATGTTTTAGTATTTAAGTATATATATATTGTAATTGTATTATACAAGGTATTACATAAGTACATGTATGTTACTGTAGCACTATTGATACATAGAGGGTATTGTCATATGTGTATTATTAATACAATAAGGGTAATAACAAAATTACCGAACACCGAACAATCTTCCAAAGGGAAAGACAAAACTCAAAAATCAACAAACAGACAAAATCAGTCAACAACCGGAAAACTGGGAAAACCGCAATGGCCCTGACTTGGTACAGGCATTTCCAAGGAAATGGTGAGTTGAATCAGATTTTACGGTTGGAACCCCTTCTCTAACAACATTGTTTGTCTATAAATATTTCTATTTTTGCCAAGTTGTAGTATTGTACACTACTTACAGGTCAGCTACCACGACTATTCTGGCCTCCTGTAGTGGTGGTGCCATTGGATTTCTGCTCAGGTAAATGTTGATAGCTACATACGTAACAGTTACACAGTTGAATGAAGCAATACCTGTCCTTTAATATATGTTGCTCCTCTCAAATGGTTTTACTTTTTATGGCTAAAATTGCATGTTGTTACTGCCTTGTTGTTCAAACACAAACGTACAATTTCAATGCCAGAAGTGTATAATAACAAGCTGTTCCATGATGGGCAATAGTGTTTATTAAGTAGGAAACAACATTTAATTCTGATAATGTTAAGATTAATACAGTTAATCAATGTATTGATTGATTGATATTTGTATCCATTGTTTATACATACACCACTTGCATCAATACGATAGCTGAGTCCAAACAACCAGTTGTTTTGGAAGCGAAACCTAATAATCGCAGGGGAACTAACTCAGATACTAGTTTTCAGAAATGAGGATATATTATTTGTGAAATGTGGAGACCTTTTTCAGTTTGTAAAGTTCAGAATAATTGACACTTGAAATGATGCTGTACATAATGGATGTAGCTTACATTTGTCTATACAACTTCACAGCAAATTCGTGAATTCTACAGAAACTGGAGGTAGTGATGTATTTATGTATATTATGTAAATATCTACATTACTTACGTTCATGAATACACTAAGATCATCTATTTATTTGTTTGTGTGTTATGTCGATCAAGTGATCCGTTTTATCTATTTGTTTATTCGTTATTTTGATTTTGTCACACCCTGGTGAGACCCAAGGATAACGAAATGGGGTCTAGGTTTTCAATTTCAAGGTACAGTCCCGTGAAAAGGGTTGCTCCTGTATTATGTTTTGCTTCTTACCTTGACCTTCTCATTGAAATCGATAACGAAGAAATTCTATGGCAAATGTGATGACTTCATTTTTCTGATAGACAACTTCCCTTTCATCAGTTGCAATATTCAAGCAACAACAGCTAGGTATTGTGCCAAGTACTGCGATATACCGGACAGAACAAATCTGCTGACGGAAAAGCTACTCAAAATAAGATACGTTGTTTCTAGGTGGTAGTCATCGCTACAATAATTTTACGGTCGTCTGAAATATTCATTTCTAAAATAGCAATGGATCTTTTTCCTTTTACATATATTTTCAATTCCTTTTTCGCGGAAAATCCTTTTAGCTGACTTGGTCCATATGGGTAACACGCCGGGTGTCTGAAAAGAAACAGAAACTGCCTACAATTTGTTCACC
Source organism: Bathymodiolus septemdierum (assembly GCA_963383655.1). Lineage (NCBI taxonomy): Eukaryota > Metazoa > Mollusca > Bivalvia > Mytilida > Modiolidae > Bathymodiolus > Bathymodiolus septemdierum. The sequence goes on from OY726520.1 coordinate 112,779,201, forward strand.
CCGGCTTTTTGATGTGGTCCGAGTACTCATCTTGTTAGTTTTCTATCTCGTGTTTACCCCGGCTTTTTGGTGTGGTCCGAGTACTCATCTTGTTAGTTTTCTATCTCGTGTTTACTCCGGCTTTTTGATGTGGTCCGAGTACTCATCTTGTTAGTTTTCTATCTCGTGTTTACTCCGGCTTTTTGGTGTGGTCCGAGTACTCATCTTGTTAGTTTTCTATCTCGTGTTTACTCCGGCTTTTTGATGTGGTCCGAGTACTCATCTTGTTAGTTTTCTATCTCGTGTTGACTCCGGCTTTTTGATGTGGTCCGAGTACTCATCTTGTTAGTTTTCTATCTCGTGTTTACCCCGGCTTTTTGGTGTGGTCCGAGTACTCATCTTGTTAGTTTTCTATCTCGTGTTTACCCCGGCTTTTTGGTGTGGTCCGAGTACTATCTTGTTAGTTTTCTATCTCGTGTTTACTCCGGCTTTTTGGTGTGGTCCGAGTACTCATCTTGTTAGTTTTCTATCTCGTGCTTACTCCGGCTTTTTGGTGTGGTCCGAGTACTCATCTTGTTAGTTTTCTATCTCGTGTTTACTCCGGCTTTTTGGTGTGGTCCGAGTACTATCTTGTTAGTTTTCTATCTCGTGTTTACTCCGGCTTTTTGATGTGGTCCGAGTACTCATCTTGTTAGTTTTCTATCTCGTGTTTACTCCGGCTTTTTGATGTGGTCCGAGTACTCATCTTGTTAGTTTTCTATCTCGTGTTTACTCCGGCTTTTTGGTGTGGTCCGAGTACTCATCTTGTTAGTTTTCTATCTCGTGTTTACCCCGGCTTTTTGGTGTGGTTCGAGTACTATCTTGTTAGTTTTCTATCTCGTGTTTACTCCGGCTTTTTGGTGTGGTCCGAGTACTCATCTTGTTAGTTTTCTATCTCGTGTTTACTCCGGCTTTTTGGTGTGGTCCGAGTACTCATCTTGTTAGTTTTCTATCTCGTGTTTACCCCGGATTTTTGATGTGGTCCGAGTACTCATCTTGTTAGTTTTCTATCTCGTGTTGACTCCGGCTTTTTGATGTGGTCCGAGTACTCATCTTGTTAGTTTTCTATCTCGTGTTTACCCCGGCATTTTGATGTGGTCCGAGTACTCATCTTGTTAGTTTTCTATCTCGTGTTTACCCCGGATTTTTGGTGTGGTCCGAGTACTCATCTTGTTAGTTTTCTATTTCGTGTTTACTCCGGCTTTTTGGTGTGGTCCGAGTACTCATCTTGTTAATTTTCTATCTCGTGTTTACTCCGGCTTTTTGGTGTGGTCCGAGTACTATCTTGTTAGTTTTCTATCTCGTGTTTACTCCGCCTTATTGGTGTGGTCCGAGTACTCATCTTGTTAGTTTTCTATCTCGTGTTTACTCCGGCTTTTTGATGTGGTCCGAGTACTCATCTTGTTAGTTTTCTATCTCGTGTTTACCCCGGCTTTTTGATGTGGTCCGAGTACTCATCTTGTTAGTTTTCTATCTCGTGTTTACCCCGGCTTTTTGATGTGGTCCGAGTACTCATCTTGTTAGTTTTCTATCTCGTGTTTACCCCGGCTTTTTGATGTGGTCCGAGTACTCATCTTGTTAGTTTTCTATCTCGTGTTTACTCCGGCTTTTTGGTGTGGTCCGAGTACTCATCTTGTTAGTTTTCTATCTCGTGTTTACTCCGGCTTTTTGGTGTGGTCCGAGTACTCATCTTGTTAGTTTTCTATCTCGTGTTTACTCCGGCTTTTTGGTGTGGTCCGAGTACTCATCTTATTAGTTTTCTATCTCGTGTTTACCCCAGCTTTTTGATGTGGTCCGAGTACTATCTTGTTAGTTTTCTATCTCGTGTTTACCCCGACTTTTTGGTGTGGTCCGAGTACTCATCTTGTTAGTTTTCTATCTCGTGTTTACTCCGGCTTTTTGGTGTGGTCCGAGTACTCATCTTGTTAGTTTTCTATCTCGTGTTTACCCCGGGTTTTTGGTGTGGTCCGAGTACTATCTTGTTAGTTTTCTATCTCGTGTTTACCCCGGCTTTTTGGTGTGGTCCGAGTACTCATCTTGTTAGTTTTCCATCTCGTGTTTACCCCGGCTTTTTGGTGTGGTCCGAGTACTCATCTTGTTAGTTTTCTATCTCGTGTTTACACTGGCTTTTTGGTGTGGTCCGAGTACTCATCTTGTTAGTTTTCTATCTCGTGTTTACTCCGGCTTTTTGGTGTGGTCCGAGTACTATCTTGTTAGTTTTCTATCTCGTGTTTACTCCGGCTTTTTGGTGTGGTCCGAGTACTATCTTGTTAGTTTTCTATCTCGTGTTTACCCCGGCTTTTTGGTGTGGTCCGAGTACTCATCTTGTTAGTTTTCTATCTCGTGTTTACTCCGGCTTTTTGATGTGGTCCGAGTACTCATCTTGTTAGTTTTCTATCTCGTGTTTACTCCGGCTTTTTGATGTGGTCCGAGTACTCATCTTGTTAGTTTTCTATCTCGTGTTTACTCCGGGATTTTTGATGTGGTCCGAGTACTCATCTTGTTAGTTTTCTATCTCGTGTTTACTCCGGCTTTTTGGTGTGGTCCGAGTACTCATCTTGTTAGTTTTCTATCTCGTGTTTACCCCGGCTTTTTGGTGTGGTCCGAGTACTCATCTTGTTAGTTTTCTATCTCGTGTTTACACTGGCTTTTTGGTGTGGTCCGAGTACTCATCTTGTTAGTTTTCTATCTCGTGTTTACTCCGGCTTTTTGGTGTGGTCCGAGTACTATCTTGTTAGTTTTCTATCTCGTGTTTACTCCGGCTTTTTGGTGTGGTCCGAGTACTATCTTGTTAGTTTTCTATCTCGTGTTTACCCCGGCTTTTTGGTGTGGTCCGAGTACTCATCTTGTTAGTTTTCTATCTCGTGTTTACTCCGGCTTTTTGATGTGGTCCGAGTACTCATCTTGTTAGTTTTCTATCTCGTGTTTACTCCGGCTTTTTGATGTGGTCCGAGTACTCATCTTGTTAGTTTTCTATCTCGTGTTTACTCCGGGATTTTTGATGTGGTCCGAGTACTCATCTTGTTAGTTTTCTATCTCGTGTTTACTCCGGCTTTTTGGTGTGATCCGAGTACTCATCTTGTTAGTTTTCTATCTCGTGTTTACTCCGGCTTTTTGGTGTGGTCCGAGTACTCATCTTGTTAGTTTTCTATCTCGTGTTTACCCCGGCTTTTTGGTGTGGTCCGAGTACTCATCTTGTTAGTTTTCTATCTCGTGTTTACCCCGGCTTTTTGATGTGGTCCGAGTACTCATCTTGTTAGTTTTCTATCTCGTGTTTACTCCGGCTTTTTGGTGTGGTCCGAGTACTATCTTGTTAGTTTTCTATCTCGTGTTTACGCCGGCTTTTTGGTGTGGTCCGAGTACTCATCTTGTTAGTTTTCTATCTCGTGTTTACTCCGGCTTTTTGATGTGGTCCAAGTACTCATCTTGTTAGTTTTCTATCTCGTGTTTACTCCGGCTTTTTGATGTGGTCCGAGTACTCATCTTGTTAGTTTTCTATCTCGTGTTTACTCCGGCTTTTTGATGTGGTCCGAGTACTCATCTTGTTAGTTTTCTATCTCGTGTTTACTCCGGCTTTTTGATGTGGTCCGAATACTCATCTTGTTAGTTTTCTATCTTGTGTTTACCCCGGCTTTTTGGTGTGGTCCGAGTACTCATCTTGTTAGTTTTCTATCTCGTGTTTTCTATGTTGTGTTTGTCTTCGTACTGTGTCTTATGTGTCCAATGCTGTCTGTCTCTTGGTTGTCCATTCTTGATCGTCTATTCGGTTTTCTCTAACGTCTATGTTGAGTAACGTTTTCATCTTACATTTATCGAGTTTTGTATGTTCACAATCAATTATGCTATTTCATACTTATTTTTCTTAAATATATATTTTTTGTAAAACTATATTTTAAAATTTAGAATGGCCATTACCCGTAGCAGGAGATTCCGAATATTAGCTCGGAAAATAGAGTTCGGAGTATTCGGACTTTTCCGAATGAGAAAAAAAATATTTTCGTGAAAAAACAGAGGATTTTGATGAATTTCCATATTTTTTCCGCATATAATTCGGAAATCTGTTCGGAATTGTCCGAATAATCCGAATGAGCTCGGAAAAAAATTCGGAATTGTCCGAATGAGCTCGGAAAAAAATTCGGAATTGTCCGAATTGACCTCGGAAAAAAATTCGGAATTGTCCGAATACTCCGAATCGACCTCGGAAAAAAATTCGGAATTCCGAATTAAGGTCGGAAACTACCACCCTTATTCGGAAATTATTCCAAGCTAGCTCGGAGAAAATTTTCGCATTAGCTTTGCCACTTTTGGTGCAATTTCTGAACTTCATTCGGAAAAAAATTCCGAACTTCATTCGGAAAACATTTCCGAACTGCATTCGGACAAAAATTCTGTATAAATTTGTTTATACATAAATTTCCATAAAATCAGAAAAAGTAGATTTATGTCTGACAATGAAATCATTTAACATAATATACTTTTTGTTTTATTTTAATTCTTCAAAGAAAAAACAATGTCCACTATCTTTGTAAAAAAGTGTTTTTGGCACTATTGTCTAAGTAGATATCTAATTTTAAAGCTCCTTGAACAGGTTTGGCTTTAAGGCTTCTGCCAACTTCCCAGTAACATCCTTTTTAGATACATGTGGCCACCTTTTACCAATAATATCTGAAAAAGAAAGATTTTTTGTAATGCATGTAAATATCAAAGCATGTTTTTTTTATTCGTGCTTATCACTATCAGTATCAGTTTATAATGTGATTTTGTTTCATATACATTTATTGCACATCCACTCAGATTGAAATATTATTTGTTGTTATTTTACATCATGTACAGGAATATCAATTATATTAATTAATATTTTTAAACATTTGAAAGCTTATATCAACTTCCCTACATTAACATGTCTATCTCTTTCTCTCATAATTTGTTTACGACTTAGAAAATGTGATGTCATTTAATCATTTGCAGCGTAGAAGACAAATCCTGGACATTTTATTTCTATATGGGGCTATAATGGTCATAATCGTATGCAAGTTGCAATTACCTATGCAAAACTTGCAACCCTGCTTATGGTGAGGTGTACTCGATAGAACATCCATATCAAATTCACTTGCAGTATTATGTCAATTTTCTCAAATAATTTTGAACGAAATAATGTTATGTTTTGGTAATATATTGCCTTTTTAATGATTTATATGTAACAGAGAAGACATCGTAACTTTATTACTTGTGTCTAATTCATTGTCAATAAAATATATCTTGAGTAAAGTACAACATTATATGACAAAGTTAGTGACTTATGACAGGTCGTGGTTTTCTCCAGGTCCTATGGCTTCCTTCACCAATAAAAGTGACTGCCACAATGTAACTAAAATACTATTGAAAGTGGTGTTAAACATCATGATCATAAGTTCATAACCCTCTTTTACTATATGCAAGTATTAAACTAAAATAAATTTAACAAAAACTGGTTTTTATGGTAGATATTTTCATTCTTCTATCATTCATATTGCATTTATTAACATGATAGTTATCAAGAATTCATAATGGGAGCTCCCTTAAGAGTAGAAGACAATCGAATGCCAAATGCATGCCAATGTATAATTTACCTGATGTTTATTCCACAACTAGTACTGTACCTAGTACCGCAAATTTACAAGTTGTTGCTGCATGTTCTATGTGATTATCTGTAAATACTGGTTCTCAATCTTGGTGGTATTGAGTTGATTCTGTAGACATGTATTTGTTGGTTGTTGCGAGTGACCTCCTCTTGTAGAATGGTACAATCTACACATACTTCGTGATTTTGCGTGCTGGTTGAAGGCTCTGGAGACATTAGGATGTCCATAGATTCTTTGAAGAGTTGACTTGCTGGTAAGTAACTATAATATAATTGTATTTTCATTAAGTTTTAGGATAAATAATTGTAAACAAAGCTAATAATCAATTTAGAAATACAAATACTACATGTAATAACTACCATTATTATATGACTTCAGATAATGTCTTTTCGACGTAATGCACGGTGAATATAACATTCCAACATCTTGCACCATACGAAACCAAAGAAAACGTCATTATAAAATCAACATATAAAATGTGTCATATAATAAAACAATTAATGACTTTCAATTCGATGGATACCAGGATTTATTAACCCAAGAATAATACATTTGGCCGTGGTAAATATAATGTTCCTGGGTTAATAAATCATTGTATCCACCTCATTAAAAGTCATTAATTGTATATTATCTTTTTCTACTTATGATTTTACAACCAACTTGCGACTGAAATTTAAAAAAAAATAATCTTGATCTGTTGACGTCTTGACAATATGTTTTTCAATTACACTTTTTTTCATTCAAAGTGAATCAGTACAATGTAAGTCTTCAATAAAGATAAAACTTACCTTTCTTCTTTAAGTTGTTGTTGTACATGTAAGTCAGTCAGTTCCAGTTCCTGTGCAACTGTCTTTAAAGTTTTTCTGAAATATTTGTTTCAATATTTAGTGTTTGACATAACTAGTTGCTGCTTCTTTACTGATTATTGGTTTCCTAAGTAAGGTGTACTTGTGCATTATTTTTTGTCAACAAGCTTGTTTTTTATGTTTTAGTTACTATATAATATTGGAAATTGTTGGGTATGTATAATGTATAGATACAGTATGGGTGGGGCTAAAATTCACGAGAAAGCTTTGCTTTCGAGTTAATTTTGTCCTACCCATGCTGTATCTATACATACCCATCATTTCCAATATAGTAAGTCACATGTACCTTGGTCATTCGACTTTCCTTTGTTAAAAGTGTGATGATGAAATGACAAATGCCTTGACTCCTCCTATGTGATACATTTATGTGCAGATATCATCACACTTTTAACAATGGAAAGTCGAATGACCATGGTACATGTACATTGGGTAATATAGGATAAAGTTTGATTTAACAAATTAGCATTGGCTTAAAGACAAAATCAATGCCAGAAAGTTTCAAAATCTTAATTCTTGTGCATATTCTGCTAGTACATGTATACTTCAAAATTTACATAGTAAGAATAGTTTATATAAATTAAACCAGCTTATATTACAATATATACATAATATATATATACACAATCTTTTTTTTATTTTTTACATGTTTCTTTTTTTAACCTGGGTCCATTCGCCCTTATTTTGGTCAATAAAGAAAGTCATGAGTCTCACTTGTAAAAAAAATTAGTGAGTTCTAACTTGGAATCTAAGCACAATTAATGAGTCCAGGATTCGCCCAAACGAGTTGCAAGCATCTCTGGTTGGGTTAGGGTTAGTTTTGTATTATTTTTGATGATAATCCATTTACTGGATTTTATATCAATAAATAATTTGAATTTGGTTGGGAGTAGTTCGCCCCCCCCCCCCTTTTTTCCCCCCTAATTTGACCTACATTTGTAAATAACAACACAAGGTAGTTGCATTTCATTTTAAGAAAACTTGTTGAGCCAGATGGGTGTGTAGATAGCTTTTGAGAGATAAATCATCCAGTTCTTGGTCTATACATTGCTATAAATTATATATGATATATGATACTTACGACGAATCATTGATGCATTCCTACTCCTAGATCCTAGGCCAGCTATGTCTAAACTGCCTTTACCAAATCTAAAGATTTTGCGAGGCTCTATTATGTTGCTGACATTAAGAAAGTTGCCGGTAATTGGGTTGTCGTTTGTCCATATAATAAATTAAAATATGCGTGATATCCATACTGAACGTAGCGATAATTTTTGTTGTTTACATTTTTTATATTCAAAATATTTACAAAATTGGCGCCTCCCACGCTTCTCGATAATTGGTCGTTGAATCGGATTCCCTGCACTTCGTTAATTTCCGATGCGTGTCTACCAAAGTTTGTTTAATCAACTCATAGATATGGATGTTTAAAGTAATATTAAATTTGATCTTTAGTAAAAAAAATAAAAAAATAAAGAGTTTTAATTTGCTGGATTTTCTTTTTCAACAATATTTATTAAATATATTTCTCCCATAATGCAATTTGTAAACAACCCGCCATCTTTAAATCTGTTAGTTGAAAACACGAACTAGACTTTTCTAGTACTAAAAACGTGTTCTTGGTAGCATCACAGGTAATTTGTTTACAAAACGACTTATGAAGCACACACAGTCAAATCTATTCTGAGACATAAATTTAATCCCAAATGGATTCAAAGGCACTATAAACAACAGAAAATAGTAATTCCCCCCCCCCCCCCCCCCCCCCCCCCCCCCCATTTGACTGGCCAACCTAGCGGTCCTAGGGAATCTAATCATGCAAAGATACCATTTGTAATTAGGTATCGTTTCTTTCATATGAAACTCTTTCTGCTTTAAAGTAACATTTCAAGAGCCTATATATCATAACTTCACCCATTTTCGACGATTTGTTTCACGTTAACTTATGATTGATCTTCTACATCCTACGATGTTTCATCACTCGAGTCGTGATGATTATACATCGGCGCGAACAGACAAGATTAGAAATTCCAAATTGATAAAATAACAACATTTATATACACTGTACATAATAAATAGAAAATTAGAATTTTCAAACTCAAACTCGAAGACAAAGGTAAAAGTATCGCCTATCAATGGAATGTCATTTCCAATTGGATTAGTTTATATAAATAATGATCTAAAAAAATTATCATATATACATTATATTTCAATGACCTCTGCAGTTCGCTATGCAAACAAATTGACACATTTATTTTTTATGTCCTGTCATGAATGCATGATGCACAAATATAAAAAGCAAAGACTTGGTGTTTATCCATATTGGTCAAGTTCAGTGTTTACTATGATTATTTAGAAAGACATGACATTTCACTGTGATAATCTTTTATATATATATCTATAGAACACCATAAGTTTTATGTAATATTTTAAATGTGTTTTATTTGTTTTCAGCTGGTACAAATTGTATGAAGCCAAAAGAAGATGTTCCCTTGCCCAAGACCCCTTATTATCGCAGGTATTTATTCATTGTGTATTTGTCTATGTTACGCCTGGTACATTTTCCACTGCTTCATGCTTAAGTGTATAGTGCATTATATGGTGTGGTAGTTCATGGGTTTGAGCTCCGGTAAGGTTAAAACAAAGACTATCAAATTGGTTCTTGTGCTCTGCTAATCACACAGCATAATGTTCCAGGTTGGAGAGGCATGCCTTATTCCAGACTATTATTTCAGTGATCTGGCACTAAAAATCCAACTAATCGTGTTGGTCTACTACAAAGCAGACACCATCTCATCAAATTGTAACTTGTTCTCGCCATGATATAGCTAAAACATTGATCACTTGGCATTAAACAACTAAACAATCATTCACTTACTAAATGTATAGATGTATAGTGTCTACAATTTTGGTGATTTGTTCCCATAAATATTTAAACAAGGACTTAATTTAGAGCAAGGTAAAATAATTATAAAATCTGATGATTAAGAAAATAATTGAATTGCTAAATCAATTATTTGTAACTTACACAATATGATTTCAAAATAGAACAAATATATTATGAAAAAAAAAAACTTAATTAGTGCTGGTCATGCAGAAATAAAACATGCAAATTTCTTTTTTAATATATTTAATTTCATATTACTTATAAATTTACATGTATAATTCTATTGTCTGAAGTTGTAATTTGACAGCAGGATACAACTGTAATAATCTACTATATTGTATTAATATGTGGAATCTTTACATTTTGTATATTTAAATGTAATAAGTTATTTTAAGGTTTGTTTTTCTTACATATTTTGTAATTTTATTTCAGGAAAATTGAAGAACAAGATGATCAGTCAGTCATAGAGGAACCACAACATACATATTTTCAATTCAGGAAATATTGACACGTGTGGATCAAGTGTAAATGTCTGTTGAAGACAGAAAAGCACGGCTAAATTTAACTGTAGTACAGACCAATCACTTGTTACAGATAGACATGGACATTTGAAGAAGAACTGGTTGAGCACTTTGTTGAGAGAGATTGAACTGGGACATACTCTTACTCTGAATGTTTGGGAGAATCTTGAGTTGGGGGAAAATCAATGAAAAATTATTAAGACACTTTATTAGATTGAAGTGTTAGGGTGTTTATCGCCACTTTTAGCAATCTTTCAGTTGTATCACAGTACATGAAGCTCAGTTTTATTGGTGGAGGAAAACGGGAAAAACCACCGAGCAGGATTTGTATTCTATTTATTTTCTACTTTGTTATCCTATGTTTATGTACTATGAATATTATTATCAGCAAGTAAAAGTTGGCATATTCAGATTTCTTCCTTTTGTTTTTATGAAAAAATGATTTTCTGTGCAATGAGGTTTGCTGAACAATGTTGAAAAGTGTTGTATATACAGTCATACCTGGTTATGTCAATATCAGATACACCTCGAGTGCTCTAGATTGTGGGTTCGAGCCCTGTTCGGGTCAAATCAAAGAATATTACATTGGTATCTGTTGCTTCTCCACTAAGCAGGTTGGCTCGGAATCAGAATAATGTGTCCGAGTTGAGTGACATGTCTACCCGCAGATTGTTGTTTCAGTGAGCTAGCACTATAAAATCCAACTCAGCGTGTTGGTTTAATACAAAGTGGACCTGAACATGTTCTCATTGAAAATTAACTTGTTTTCGCCACGATATAGCTGAAAAATTGCTGAATTGGCATTAAGCAACAATCACTCACTCAATCTCAGATAAGTTTTTTCTTTGGATAACTAAAAGTAAGAAGTTTGACATTATGAGATTCGACTGTATACAATGTTTAAACTTCAATCATCATTAGAAACCTCAAGACTTCAGTAATTGCATGTACATGATGAGTGATCAATATAGTACCTATTAACTTTCTTATGCATATTATGATGGAAACTTAATCTACTTTTGAATATTTGATGAGGAGTAAATTTTCAGAACCCAGAAAAAATGTAATCTGCACCCATCAAACCAATAACTATGTGTAGCACAGTGAATGCTCAATTTTCTGGAGAACACAAGTTTTCACTATTTTAGTGAAGTTCATGTTACTTGTTTTCAATTTTCTATGTTTTATGCTGGTCTTTGTCTAATTTTCTTTGAACAAATTTGAATTTTCCACAAACAAATGTTTTTTCTGGCCTAAAAAATGACTGAGTCAAACTTTCTGAACTTTTTCCAACATTAAAAAAATCTAAAAGTCCAACTTTCCAAGCTTTATCCAACATAAAAAATGACAAAGTCCTATTTTCCGAATTTATTCTAACCATAAAATATTGCAAAGACTATTTTCCAAACTTTTCCGCCATCAAAAATGACAAAGTCCAACTTTCCGCATCTTTTTCCGCCATTAAAAATCATAAAGTTCAACTTTCCGAGCTTTTTCCACCAATAAAAATGACAAAGTCCAACTTTCCGAACTTTTTTTGCCAATAAAAATAATAAAGTCCAATTTTCCGCACCTTTTCCGACATAAAAAATTACAAAGTTCAAATTTCCGCACTTTTTCCGACATAAAAAATGACAAAGTCCAAATTTCCGCATCTTTTTCCGCCATTCAAAATGACTAAGTCCTACTTTCCAAGCTTTTTCCGACATGAAAAATGACAAAGTTCAAATTTCCGCACTTTTTCCGACCTAAAAAATGGCAAAGTCCAAATATCCAAGCTGTTTCCGAATATTTCCGAATAATTTCATTCGGAATTCCGAACTCTATTCGGAATCTCCTGCTACGGGTATGCACATACATTAGCGTACATTTGTAGGACTTTGAAAACAATATGCACAAGTGCTTGTAGTCAGAATTATAATATCCCCAAACCCGTAGAGTAGCGGTCATATCGGATGCCCTTGTCCGCTCTTCTGTTTTATTTTGGTGTACAGGTATAACCTATTATCACTATGTATTTTTTCATGTGGTTTACTTACGTACACAATGTTCATGTTTAAACGATGTGGTTATTATAGACGATTAGTGCCATGTAAAAGCAGGATAGGCTGACCCTGTAGAAACCAATTTTTAATGTTATCTTACCCCGTGTTTTCCGTGCTACTCGTCATTTTTGGTTTTCTGTGTTATGTGTTTTATTTTTGTTTTTGTTTATTTCTCTATTTCTCAACGTTACCTATGTCTCTGGATTATCCATACGTCATTGCCCCTTCGGTTTTACTTAAAGTTTATTTTCTAAAATGGTTGACAAAAATATAAGCAACAAATACATTTAATATTTTAATATCTAAAAAATCATGTCTTTATTTACCTCTATTCCAATTTAATGTTTGTTATGTTGTCTGCTAAGCTGAACAAAACCCCATTCAATTTAAAGGGAAAAAAGCGTTTTACAATAACAGCTATAAGTGAGGGTCGACATTTTATTCAGATGTGAAAAACATTTGCACAACCAAATCACTGAAAAAAACATATATAGTAGTTTAACCTCGCCACCTATTTTTGACGTACCAAGCCAGGAGAGTGGGTGGTCATGTATATATGTGTTACCAAAATCCTTTTTTTCCGATTTTCTGATTGGATTTTGGAACTGTTCTGACGAGATAGTATTTTTGATTGCAAAAAGAAACTTTATTCATAGATTACTCTGAACAAACATTGTATTACTTGCTTTGACAAATAACATATTAAATAATACAAAAATTATTTTGAAACTAACATTATTCATATTAATAAATTAGATCAAATGTGTGATGAAATACTTTCTATGTTATACATACACACTCTATGTTCGTCATCAACTTATTTTTACGGATTTAACATCTCATGTGTCGTACCTACCTCCAAAAACAATGTAATATATTTGAAATTTCTTAATTATATTTTATTCAGCTACATATTACATAAAAGGAAGTTCGATGTCCATGTAATTGTTAACAGTATCCTTGGATCATTGGTATCTATAACAGGTTTGTTATTCAAGTTGATTTACGATATTCAATCGAGAAATTAGAATTTTTGGACGTTTTAACAATAATTGAATATGGCAGAATAAAGACAGATTTGTACAAAAAACCGACGGACAAACATCTATGCTTACACTCAAAGTCATCTCATCCAGAATATATGAAAAGTTCAATACCATACGGTTTAGGAGTTCGGATAAAGCGAATTTGTTCTGAGGAATCTGCATACAAGATACAAAAAAAAGTGAAATGAAGAAGAATCTTTGCAAATGGGGATACACAAAAAGATCGATTGATAATGAATTAAAGAAGATTGACAAACTTGACAGAAATAATTTACTTCAGTACAGAACTGATAAATCTAAAACAGATCGAGTACCGCTTGTGTTAACTTATTCGAAAGGTTTACCCCACGTCCGTGAAATCATAAAAAAGAAAATGACAGTATTGCACAAATCGGAGAAAATGAAAAAGTGTTCACAAAACCGCCAATTTTAGCATTAAGACGAGATAAGAATTTGGGAGATATTTTTGTTCACAAAAGCATAATTCTATGTTTTTGAAACGGGAACATAAGTGTGAACCTTGGAGTAGGAACTGTGATATTTGTTCGTATGTTCGTAACACTCATATATTCACCAATTTTGAAGCAAAAACATTTAACGTAAAAAATTATATTAATTGTACAACGGCAAATGTGGTTTACGCTTTATTTTGTAAACATTGTGACAAATTTATTTTCGTCGGAGAAACCGGAGACACCCTATACCAAAGACATTTGTTAAATTTATCACTAATCAAAAGGCAGAAACCTGATCCAATAGCAATTCATTTTAATTCCACTGAACATTCCGTGAATGATTATGAAATTGTGGCTTTCGAAAAAAATTGCGGCGATGATTCTTACCGAGAGACAATCGAAAAACTTTGGATGAATAAACTGCGAACATTCAAACCTCATGGATTAAATACAAAAACGTAACGTTCTATTTCCCGTAATTTTTATTTTATTTACTTTGTGACGTTATCCATTATGACAAATTCAAATGTATCATAACATAATAAAGTTCCGCTGAAGAAGGCCGGGTTGTACGGCCGAAACCTCCGGATAAATTTTCAGAGCTATTGTTTATTTACCTCGATATGAGAGACTTTAATTATATATATATATATATATATATATATATATATATACTTCATATGCAGGTGCAGTTTGAGTGTGCTACATATAGATGATAGATTCCCGATGGGAAATTTGAAATCATCTCTTTCGTCGTAAATTTGCGATCGTAACCTGCCCGCACTGTCAATCTCGATATGTAGGTCAAGATATGAAGTATACCTAGTTGTACCTGTGGTATCATTAATTTCAAGCGCAACGAGATAGTTGCTATCAATAAAAGCACCAAACTTTTTTAGTGAAATAGTTAAATCCCTCCTATGTTATAGTTAAGATAAGACTATTTTATATATGACACTATGCTAACTTAAAAATTATCTCCTCAACCGAAGATTCTCCTCGAATTTATAATGAGGAAATATGTATACATTTATATCATGGTTTCGTGTTGAAAATTCCGTCATTATTATAGATATTATGAACTGTTTTTTTAAAGGTATATGTGCCGTAACAACAACATGGGCAGCAGTTACTATCGGTGCTGTGGGAGCTTGTGTCACAATATTTGGACAGATCCTCTTGATAAAGCTTAAAATAGATGATCCTGTTGGAGCCTCTGCTATACACTTTATGGGGTCTATTTGGGGAATGTTATGCTGTGGTATATTTGCACAAAAGGATAACATTGAAAATAGCTTCAGCCATGAAAATGGTTTTGTATGGGTAAGCATATGATCGTGGTAATGAGCAAGGAAACTCCCAATATGAAAAAAAAAACGCAATTTCATGTTTAAGATTTGTTTTCTGATAAAGAATGTGTAATGCCAATAGTATTTTTTAAAATAATTAACGTTTTCTTAATGAAATTGCAATACAATTTAATTCCAGTGGTGTTACGACAGAAACCAAACACCAATTTGTATTCACTGCAACTCTAGCAACCACACATTTCATACAAAGACGGAAAAATAAACACGAACAATACGCACATTCCCGAATGATCATTGTTACATTATATTAGCTAATCTAAGCCGCTAGAATTATCATTCACACATTTCTGCTAAAACTTCTTAATGAAAAGGTACGTTATCAAGTGTGTCCAGATTTGATATTATTTTCTTCAATATAGAAATACAATAGAATTCAACAGCATATTATTTTGTAGGGAGGAGGATTTTATCTTTTAGGAGTGCAAACAATGGCTACTGTGGTGATCATGTTGTGGACTCTGGTTACCTCGTTTTTAATTCTGAAAGCGATTGATCTTACTATTGGCTTAAGGGTCAGTCTAGAACATGAACTTTATGGAGCAGACTATGTCGAACACATGATACCATTGCCACCGGAAGTCAAAGCATATGCAGACGACGTTCTTTTGAAAGTAAGAGCTGCAGAAGCATTGAAATCCAGTGAAAAATGTAAGCAAATCAAAAACATATGTAAGCGATCTATCTGCTGTAGAAATTCTGGCATTCTGCGAGGGAAGAGTGGAGACACAGAAAGTAGAAAGGAGGAGAGCAACGACGTAAAATCTAGAAGTGATTCTGGGATTGTTGAAGATAACAACGACGAGGAATATGATAATGAAGTTTTCGAGGACTAACATTAACCAATAAACAATTTATCTTAAATGTCAATATTATATATATTATCATATTACAATGTATGGAAACTTTTGTCGTTGTAAAAACTCGATTTTTCGTGACAGACGTGAGAACAACATTGTCTGCTTCGTACTCAATATGAACAGTCTTTCCGAACCTCTCAGTTTTATGCCATTCCGTTTGGCAAGCTAACAATATTTTGGCAGTCACAAGTACAAATATAGATCATGGAAGTCATATTTGATAGACGCGTATTGTTTTCATGAATGATTTTAATACAAACAATTATAGTTAAGCTGATATCTTAAGCGGGGGTCATATACATATGGGAGCATGGTCTATTTACCTTTAAATGTGTAGGTTTATTTACCATGCAAACTTCCAAAAAGAAAATATAATGTTTATTCCTCTGCTGTCTGTAGAAGAAACTTGGGTAACTGTCTTTTGAGGTTGAAAAGATATGATAATGACACTAATTATAGCAATTATAGTATTTCATTTATAAATGGTTTTTTTGTAAGCACTGCATTACTCTTCTGCCTTTCATCATACTACTTAAATGATGTCAGGATTTAGCAATTTGTCCGTGGTCATTCACTCGTGAAATGAATTCCTGTCATTAATTAATCTGATTTAGCATCTAGTGTCTGGATCAGCTTTCAAAGAATTGAATGTAAAACCAAATAATTAAAAGGTCCATAAATTATTTAGGAACAGTTTATTTCAATAATTCTTCTTCTAATAAACCTTGTCAGTACTAAAGCACTGATTTCTGAGCCACAGGTACACTCAGAGATTAATAGCCCATCAACAGATGTATCGACCTAGTGATAGTTATATTAAAAATGTAGATAGCGAATATCCATCAATATTATTTAGTGCCCAGGACGCGTTTCTAAAATAACCTTCACCAGGTACAATGTATGCTTAAGAAAAGGACTGCGATATAATGTAAAAATAAAAAAACTCAACAACAAACAATACCACATTATTATTATAAGTTCCATTATACATGTGTAAACGAAAGACTTGGCAAGTTGAGGAAGAAGGTCATTGGTCAGAAGCTTGGTCAAGGAAGATTAAGAGTAACAAGGCCAATGCAGATTTATATATAATACTGTTAACTTGAAATATTTTATTTATGTATAAACAATGTATAAGTGCACCATAATCTATTTGCGAATTTCCCATTTGTGACTTTATTGCACTTCCTCAACTGCGCAACAACAGTTTGGTCTTTATTGTAGCATGTCATCTAGAAGCTGGAGAGACATATGCATATGTTGTGAGGGAAGTTTTGTAATTATGTATGCTATTGATATAGTAGTTATTCAATTAATAAGGGTAATAACAAAATTACCGAACTCCGAACAATCTTACAAAGGGAAAGTCAAAACTCATAAGTATATAAACAGAAAAATCAGTCAACAATCGGAAAACTGTGAAAACCGTAATGACCCTGACTTGGTACATGCATTTCTAAAGAAATGGTGGGTTTAATAAGATTTTAAAGCACCAAATCTCCCGCTTTCATTACGGCTCAAAGGTTCCGGCTGTCACTATAACAGTATTTATAACAATACAGCAACAAAATAGGTAAAATAGTTGTCAAAGCAGTACCAAGCCCAGTGAAGCAAATGTCAAAAACAATTCTACGTCACACATTGATAAAAACATATTTTTGACATTTTTGTTGAGTTCCTTATCTTTATACATTTTCACTATATGAAAATACATCGTTTATCATCGTCTCTGCAGAGACAGAATATATTTCGACAAGATCTTCGTATCGGAATATAAACTTTTTAAGAGATCGAATAAGGCGAAACTTTTCATAGCCCTGGTCCAGTAGCCTGTTTCTCAGATGAAGATGACGTTTCAGGAAATCAGAATAATTGCTACTGGCCCTTGCATAGCGAATCAATTGCGAGATATAAACACCATATGCAAGAGAAGCTGGTATATTGCTGCACATATTTGGAAAATTTATGATTTTAAAATTGAAGTCGTCCCGTTTATCATAAATTTTAGTACTGAGTTGACCACTGTCGTTAAATTCGAGGTATAAGTCCAAAAATGATGCGGACGAAGCTGTATCTGTGGTCTCTTTAACTTCCAGCTCTGGAGGATATATCAATGGAAGAAATTCTGCAAATCTAGAATTATTGATAGATAAAACGTCATCAATATACCTGTATGTGAAATTAAAGGCTCTAGCTTCATGAATCTTCTTATCTTTTACAAGCTTTTGAAGAAACTCTGACTCATATGAGTATAAATATAAATCAGCTAGAAGAGGGGCCCAATTCGTACCCATTGATATGCCGATGACCTGCTGAAACTGTCCCTCCAAAGGAGACAACTATGTTATCGATGAGGAACTTCAGCATACTGATCACTTGTTCCTCGCAGTAACATGTTTTACCTTTTTGAATTTTGTTTGAAAAATATGTGGAATTGTAGCCTAACACAACAAATTATGAGCCATAGTTTCTATGACTGAAAGCTTTGTGAATTGTTTCTTTTAAGCGGGTTTTTAATTTGTCATGCGGTAGAGTGGTATATAGAGTTGAAAATTCAAAAGTTTTGATGGAGGATACCTGAGAGAAAGATTTTGATTTAAGATTATCCAAAAGATCTTTAGAGTTTTTCAAAATCCACATGTGATTTATGCCACTACGCGAGTAAACAGTGTCACAATATTTCTGTTGTCCCTCTTTTACTGCAGACAGAATCTTTGTCAAGTGAATAGACAATTCTTTCGTCGAACAAGTTGATGATCCCGCTATGTACCTTTCTTTGTAGGTATCCAATATAAATAGGGTAAATCCTCAGATTCTTTACCAGAGGGAATGCTTAAAGAAGTCATGACTGATCTGTGGTTAGTTAGGATTTCATCTTTGTTGAACAAAGTTGGTTTGTATGTGGTATTACTAGAGGTGTTGCTATTTATGCCTAATTCCTTTATTAGGCATTCGAAGTAATATGATTTACATACAAACACGATATTGTTGGAAGCCTTGTCCACAGAAACGATAACATATTTGTCATGAAGAGTGTAAAGACACTTAACAACTTCTTGGTCTTTAAATACAGACTTAGGTCGACTATTAACACAATTTTTGAGTTTGTGAATAGAGTAGTTTTTAAGCTGCCTTACATTATATTTATATTACATTATTGTACATTGTTTATATTGATCAATATAAAATCCAATTGAATTATGGTCTATTGGGTTCCAGGTTCGCCTCTAATGTAGAAGACCCTCTCCGATAAACTTGGTAGATGTTTCTTCTACACTAAACACTACAGTGGTATATGTAATAAAGCTTAAGTCGAGATGATGTTTATGAGTGCATCCACTCAGAATGTTTGTCTCCTAGAAAGCAGATGTCACCATTTTTATTTCAACCGAGGACAATAATGCATAGGGAAAGTCAGATGAAACGGAGAACTTCTAATGTATGATTACGTCCATATAATGTCTGATGATATGACTTAGCATTTGGTTCCTAGTAACCTTGGTTTTTGACCAACAGTAATATTGTGTCAGAGAAGAGTAGTCCCATGTTCCAGCATTCCTGATAGAAAAATCATTATCAATTGTTATGTTAAGAGAACAATATACTGAACAAAATAATTGCTGTGAAAGGTTGTAAATTATTTCGAAATTCATCATGAATTCGTACTGATAGGCCGCTCCGGTTTCTTTATTCTAGTTTGAGTCAATGAATCAACACATCAACCCCACTATGAAAGAGTGGCGAGCGCAATACGTTTCCTCCGTTGATCATTGTTATCTACTGAACCTAGTATCGTGAGGATGTAAAATTAATGATCTGCAGCTCTATGTAGTTTTACCAATATTTACAGGAACGACAGAAATAGAAAATTTGGGTTTTTGACCTTAAATTATATACAATTATATTCTGAATTCCACTTGAGGAACTGTTGTATGCATATGATATTAAGTAGTAAAAGTAGTTGACATTTGACCATAAGTCTAACATCACTGACTTGAGTTCACGATTCCCACCTCCTGTTGTAAAGGTTTCAAGACAACTAACCGTGGCCAGTGGTTTCACCGATCAGTTTAGCATATGCCACATACACATACTCCCCCTTCAATAAGTATTGTAGACAGGACATAGCTCCAATATTGCTGAAAGTGACAGTAACCTCTATCTTTTAATCATAAAATAATGCAGTGACAGTAACATGATTAAGGCTTTAACATTGCAACCTACTGTACACGCTGTTAAATTCACGGGGATGTACTTTGTGGTTTGTGTTTAACAAACCAGTCTGTTAGGTTTAATCTTGCGAAAACATGATCGTTTCTTATTTTGCCCACACATTAACAATTTTCCCACGGGGGTTACTTTTGTGCTTTATAGTGAAACGCAAATTAAACAAAAAATTGCCCCACGGGAGTATTTCCACTTTTACATCTTATATCCTTATATCTTAAGGAGTAGGTACTTAAAAAATTTTCAAAAACGATATTCGGTTTGTCTTTACCTCAAGTTGTTTATAGGAGAGCGCATGTCTTATTTACGTTATTTGTGTTCGCTTGGGTATATTGATGTCCAACATATATTGTGTTGTGTTTTTGTTTTGTTTTTCTTCGTCTTGTGCACCATTTATTGCCATTTTCTCTGGATTGTCCGTTTTGATAGTCCCTTCGGTATTCAATAAGGTTTATATATAAAGTTTAAAGATACCAAAGGGTTAATCAAAAGCCGCAATGTATAGTATAGAATTACGACAGTTGATTTCCAATCAGTCATGGAAAGATCTATTACAATTAAATAATTAATATATATAATCTGGAAACAATCAGAAATATTTAAAATTGTATTACAAATAAAGATCATTTCAAGGATAATCCTTCACAGACTTCGAAATATTGGAGATACATATTTTATTAATCAGCAATTAATCTTGATGAGTTATTCCCATTGTTGAAGGTACTACTGTGATTGTGAAATGCAACCCAGTAATAAAAGCGATGTTCCTTTACCTTTATTTGTGTTTAAGTGTAATGTTGGATATTCTCTCATGTTCATTTACATCTCCATCCTTTCTTACTACAAGCTGTTCCTTTACTTTAATTTGTGTCTAAGTGTAATGTTAGATAGTCTCTCGTGTTCATGTACATCCATATCTTATCTTACTACAAACTGTTCCTTTACTTTAATTTATGTCTAAGTGTAATGTTGGATAGTCTCTCATGTTCATTTACATCCATATCTTATCTTACTACAAGCTGTTCCTTTACTTTAATTTGTGTCTATAAGTGTAATGTTTGATAGTCTCTCATGTTCATTTACATCCATATCCTTTCTTACTACAAGCTGTTCCTTTACTTTAATTTGTGTCCAAGTGTAATGTTAGATAGTCTCTCATGTTCATTTACATCCATATCTTATCTTACTACAAGCTGTTCCTTTACTTTAATTTGTGTCTAAGTGTAATGTTGGATAGTCTCTCATGTTCATGTACATCCATATCTTATCTTACTACAAGCTGTTTCTTCACTTTAATTTATGTCCAAGTGTAATGTTAGATAGTCTCTCATGTTCATTTACATCCACATCTTATCTTACTACAAGCTGTTCCTTTACTTTAATTTGTGTCTAAGTGTACTGTTGGATAGTCTCTCATGTTCATGTACATCCATATCTCATCTTACTACAAGCTGTTTCTTCACTTTAATTTATGTCCAAGTGTAATGTTAGATAGTCTCTCATGTTCATTTACATCCATATCTTATCTTACTACAAGCTGTTCCTTTACTTTAATTTGTGTCTAAGTGTAATGTTGCATATAGTCTCATGTTTGTTTGCTTCCATATCCTTTCTTACTAATTGTTAAATTATTTAACGCTGAAATTGCAATTACATTTATCATACTAAAAAAACCTATTAAATTAATTGTACTATAACTGCCTTAAAATGTCTTTGTGTATCCTCCCTGTCATCGATATTATTCCAAAGTCTGAACAATATATTTTATGGTACATAAACGTCAGAGTAATCCGGAGTGTCAATCGGAATTGACATCCAGAGAACAGATTAAAAAGGGCATTTCCCAACCATGTTTTTATGGCGAAGTAATTAGCAATGCTAAAAGTGCAAATCTGACACATCTAAGCTTGTTAATATATATTAATTGAAAAATCATATTCGTAAAGGCTACAACTTAACAACTATAGTTCACTGTTGAAGACTTACTTTGCTAAGTAAATGTTGACTGCTGGTACAGCTGGTAGGTCCAAGTAACAACTAATTTAGTACATTTATATATCATATCATATTACTATTATATGTTTACGCTCATGGCGAGATGTACTCGATACACCATTATGTGATAAAGTTTGTCAGTGACTTGCGGTAGGTCGGTGGTTGACTTCGGGTACCCCTGTTTCCTCCATCAATAAAACTGACCGCCAAAATATAACTGAAATATTGTTAAAAGTGGCGTTAAACACCATAACCGTAACAACCACCATATTTTATTTTAATTTTGTTATTCCAACAAGTTAATGACGTATTTATTCTGGTCTCCCACAAAGACCATTAATTTCTTTGGATGTTCATGGCTAATTGATATAAAATAGAGTAATGATTTTGTTCAGAGAGTATAATGGTCGTTAGCCAACAAATTTGATCTTCCTAGATAGTAGTTAGTGAACTACGAGCATGCATTGACCCTGAGATTGTACTGTAATTGTTTTTTCTTGTCATTTATTTTTGTAATATTATGTGGACTTATTGAGGTGGTAGCGAATCTGTGCTTTAATAGTTTCTTTATATATGCATTGCCGTTGGTGATGCAGGTTTCTTGATTTGTTTGGTGTTTTATGTTGAATATCTTGAATGCTTGAATACGTACTCGTATAATTAGTGCATCGAGATTAACAAACAACTGCGCAGAGTGAATCATGATGTGACCACAACCTGACGACAAGGAAAAGTTGCACAAGTTACGAAAAAAGTTTAAACAGTGATGGTCATCATATCCATAAATATCAACAAAACGACCAATCACCCCTCAATGTAACTGAACTCAATGAAAACAAGAAGACGAGGACATGTGACGTTGAAAATCTAGAAACTGATGTCGACATGCTGTTGTCATGGTGTTGATATGTTATTGTAATGCTGTTATCGTTGTGTTGAGATGCTAATGTCATGTTGAAATGCTGTTTTCATGATGTTCCCAAGCTGTCGACATTATGTGGTCATAGTGTTGACATGTTGTTATCATGTTTGTTTTATGTTAATGATCTGCTGTTGTCGAGCGGTCTACCACATCTCGTATAAATTCTCTTATTTTTTTATGCTCAACGGATTTATCCGGATCATGTAGTGTGGCATCAGGGAATATTCACTTCTAAGCGCATGCATATATAAATTAGATACATACGGGGGTTCCTTTTATTATCAGTAGATGGCTATCTCTGCTTGTGTACTATTCGTCCCCAGTGTTTTGACAGTGACATAGCTTAGAAAATATAACTATTATTGAAATTAACAGTCCCTACGTAATGCAATTATTATTAAAACCAAGGAACATCTCTCTCAGGCATAGGCGACCTTAGTCAATATTGGTCGGTAGTTGTTCTGCTCAGTCAATATTGGATATCCATTTTAGGCCGGTAGTTACTTTGCTCCCAAAGAGTTTTGAATTATTTTGCTGTCCCGTTTTACGATGAGCGTAACTGATAGAGGTTGTTCTAGACACATATCGCGCCCACTATTTTAAATATCTATCAAATCAAATCAAATAAGTTTTCTGTGTGTGTGGTAAAGAAAGAGACTAAAAACGTGTGAAGAGAGTAACATTTTAACCTTGGTATCTGGATGTGATATTACCATGTCATGTCGTATTCCAACTCAGTGAAAATTTGAGAGTCCAGATAATGCTTAGATTGATTGTATCATGATCAATATCTTTGTTTTCACAATGGAATTTGCATTCTCATAACTAAACACTTAAATTTCTTCATCCCTGAAAATGTGAACCAGTATATCCATAATATTTTCAAACATTTACGTTTTGTGATTATCAAAAATATTTTGCGACAATATAGCAAAATTTGTAGAAGTAGATTCAAACAATCAATTCAAATCCTCACTGTGGTGACAACAGAAAGATAGAAAACTCTATCTGGAGGAGGAATTATATGTCTGGAGGAGGAATTCTATGTCTGGAGGAGGAATTCTATGTCTGGAGGAGGAATTCTATGTCTGGAGGAGGAATTCTATATCTGGAGGAGGAATTCTATGTCTGGAGGAGGAATTATATATCTGGAGGAGGAATTATCTGTTGGCGTTTTTCCGATGTCCACGCAAAACTTTATCACCGTCCCTGCTCCACCTTTTCCGCAAACGTCCCTTTTTTTAGCAATGTCAATCCTGTCTTCAGCGTTTCAAATCCAGATTTCTCAACCATTTCGAAACTTTGACTTTTCAAATTTAGCAGGTGTAGCGTCAAGAGTATTGTCGACGTCATAGTGTAAGTTACAGGTGAATTTTCGCGGAGTTTGATACTTAGAAAAACAAAAATTAAAAACAGCGACTCGCATGTTATGTGGTATTTTTGCCGTGCTCCGGGTGTGAGTTACTATTGATTTTTAAACTGACGGAATGCAATTATTTAAGCATGTACTGTGATAAGATTTTGTACAATTAATCAGTAAATCATGTAATTAATTATATCCTAGTTTCAATTATTTCGGACATGTCAGTCAGATTTTATTGAGATAGTCACGAACTTTACGGACAACCCTCGTATGTCTGGAGGAGGAATTCTATGTCTGGAGGAGGAATTCTATATCTGGAGGAGGAATTCTATATCTGGAGGAGGAATTCTATCTCTGGAGGAGGAATTCTATGTCTGGAGGAGGAATTCTATGTCTGGAGGAGGAATTCTATATCTGGAGGAGGAATTTTATATCTGGAGGAGGAATTCTATATCTGGAGGAGGAATTATATTTCTGGAGGAGGAATTATATATCTGGAGGAGGAATTCTATGTCTGGAGGAGAAATTCTATATCTGGAGGAGGAATTATATGTCTGGAGGAGGAATTATATGTCTGGAGGAGGAATTATATTTCTGGAGGAGGAATTCTATGTCTGGAGGAGGAATTATATGTCTGGAGGAGGAATTATATGTCTGGAGGAGGAATTATATGTCTGGAGGAGGAATTCTATGTCTGGAGGAGGAATTATATTTCTGGAGGAGGAATTCTATATCTGGAGGAGGAATTATATTTCTGGAGGAGGAATTCTATGTCTGGAGGAGGAATTATATGTCTGGAGGAGGAATTCTATATCTGGAGGAGGAATTCTGTATCTCGAGGAGGAATTCTATGGATCTATTTTTTATTAATTGTGTAGTAGAATCGTTGCAGACGGCCATTTTGTTTAACAAAAACAAGTTTGTAGTTCCGTGTTGTGATGTCCGCTGCAATTCGTAACAACGATGTTTAAATCGTCTTTTCTGCCATTTGTTTTGTGGGGTGGGGGTCCTAATGTTTGGTATAATGATGTTCATCGCGATTCCCATATAGGATGTTATTCATGTCGTTTAAGAGTACCACAACGGGTGCCTCTAGTAGAGCAGTAACTGCTTACCTTTCCGTCTTAGTGGAGTTCAGTTCATGTTTCTCAACCTTTAATTTTCGATAGTTAGTGCTTTGTCGACAATTGTTTTTCTGCTTGTTCATTTTCCTTTGGCCATTGTACGTTTTTATTCAGTCTGTAGTAAAGCCTTTGGTGAACAGTGTGCTCGTCAGCAGCGAATTTCTGTTCAGTGAATCCAGACAGGATGTTCAGGCCTGCAATATCGTCTGAATTATGATACATTAGCCCCGTAGGAACGTGTTGCTGGCATATTTCTACTGATGAATGGAAAATTAACAATTGGAAAGAAGAAGTTATCGTGTTTGCCGTACAATTTAGATCTTTTAATTGTGTTTCCAAAAATTGTTTATATAGACATTTGTATCATGTTGATGTTGAAGGTGAAGGTTGTATTTTTGTAAAAACAATATTTTAACACCTATTATATCGTTAGTTCTAAGCTAATGGATTGGGAAATATAAGTCAATCCGTACATTATTACTAACAAATATCAAGCACGCGAAAGAAGAATTATAAAAAAAAAGAAAAAAAAAACTCATCTCAAGCACATTAATTCATTAACATCACATGTTGTATGTAATTGTTTTTCTTGGCTTCGAAAAGTCAAAAGTTGAAATGAAAGAAATACCTTGGTAAGAATTATTATATTACAAGAAATCATTGTTAACAAATAACAAAACACGTGTTGTTTTTATGTTGTAAATGGAAAAATAGTTGTTTTAGCATAAGATGTCTAAGTTTACGTTAAATCTTTTCACGAGAGCTTGCTTAAGGTGTATTTTTTTTAGCATAAAATAATTAAATATTATATGAGGAAATAATATTGAACCTCGCACAAGGAATGAAAAAATGCCAATCTATCCCTACAGTAATACTGATTGCTTAAAGTAATGTCAAAGGCAAATATCGTGGAATTTTTGGATTAAATATTTTCACTTAATATGTCACTTAATTTTACCTAAAATCAACTGCATAACATTAAAAATCCGCTCAAAAGCAGATTTTAAGAGCAAATCGCAAAATATTTGACAGCAGATAATTTTGTTTTCCAGTACAGTAATGCAAATGATATGCGCGTGACACAAGATTTGAACTCTTTCGGGGAGATTATCGCTCATGCGCAATGTTCAGTTGATGGAAAAAAAAATATATATATTCCGTGTGTACCACATAAGAATAATTGCAAAAAAAAAAAATTGATTCACACGACAGGAAACAGACAACTTCCTCAATTATCATTGTCAGGAATGTGTGCGTGTTTACCTCAGCATCCATGATTGTTTATCTTTTCTTCACAAGGTCATGATCAGCAATCATCGGACCAAAACCTTTCTTCACGAGGTTATGATCGGCAATCATCGGAACAAAACAAGCGAAAGTTAATCAGTCTCGACAATAATGGCGAGGACGATAAACATGCACACGGATTTGCAGATTTCTAGTTGTTGGGAACATACTTCGACTTGAAACATGCATGAATAGCTTAGTAAAGATACCGCCGTATTCCAAATTGAATTTTGAGGGAAACATTTTCTTCACTCAAAACTGGTGTAATATTACTTTAAAGTATAAGCTATGATTCTGTTATATCTTAAGAGTAATGGTCCTTAGACAGCATATTCTATCTTGGCCAGTAGTTACAGTTAACTACGAGCATTCACTGATCCGGGTACTGTTCATGTTTATGTTCTCGTTCATTTGTGGGATAAGGTGTGGTCTTATTGAGTGGAAGCTATTATTTGAAGGTGTTATACTGTTTGTTCATATCTGTATTGTCGTTGTAGATCCAATAATCAGAGGGGGATGTGTTCATATTAACTGGTTTAGCCTCGCCACATTATTGTGTCTGTCCCAAGCCAAGACTTAAATTTGCAACGACGTATAACATGGTATTCTTGTGTTTGATGGCTTGAGGTGAGAGGTGACTACTAGAAGATAAATACCGCTGGTTAAAAACAATTACTTCTAGGACAAAGCAAATCATACCAGATATCCAAGCAGGTTAATATACTTTATTATCACTTAAATAATCAATCATACGATCAATTAAATAATAAAATACATATTGGTAATATGTTAAAACTATAAAAAAAAATGAGCAAACTGGAACAAATAACATATTAAATGAAAGAATATCATGAAAAACATAAATACCACACTGCTGGGACAATTCCAAAATCAAATATCAAAATCGTGAAAATAAGCAAAATCTTTGACATGCATGGCTGTTGCACAATCTATGTGTTCATTATGAGATAATCCACATGGTATATTGGCCAATAATCACTGGTTGATTGACTTTTAAAAGAAACCATATACATGTAGTTCAATTGATAACGTGGCAGTGATATTCAAGATCTGACTTTATAATATTTTTTAATTTTAATAAGAATCCACAATGACCACTACATCAGAATGTACAGTATAACATAATGTACAGCGTAAAGCATGAGATTTAACAACAGAGGCTGTATGGTAATAAATATACATTTATTATTTATCAAATATGGACCATTTGCCATAATCTATATTTAATTAAATATCGGTGATAATGAGTACAAAATTCCGTCGATTAATTTTTGGGTCACAAAAGCATGCTATAATGGTGGAACTCGTGGTATGTTGTAGATACCGTATATATAACTGAGTAATTAATATTGTAATTCTTTTTAAGCTAAATAAGTATAATTCTTAAATTCATTGAAATACAAGTCTTATCGAACAGGATATTAATTTTCGAAATGGAAATATTATTAAGTTTGTTCTATATAGTGTTGTAGTTTCCCCTTTGTTTTTATACGTCATCAAACAAAATGTTTCATGTATATTTATGACCGACGAAGTGACATAGATATTGTTTGTATATACTATTTATCATCTAAATCATGCCAGTTTGCCATATAAATTTGTACATATATACTACCATAATAATGCAATTTTACCATAATACTTCTACAACATGCATTGTTTGATTTCCTTGATTGAGGATTGCTGCTAAAAAGACAACTGAATCAAAGATTCCTAGTCATCACTTCGAATGTTTTACGGTGGCAATCGTGACTTAGATAACCCATTTTGAAATGATGACATATATGTTCCATTTGTCGTAATCACAATCACGTATTTTCTTCCATATTACTTGTCACCAATATTGCAAGAAGAATAACAAGATGGGTGCCATTAGTTGAGCAAGAACTGCTCACCCTTCCGAAGCACTCGAATTCTTCCACATTTTAAGTGGGATTCGTGTTGCTTAATTCTTAGTTTTCTGTTTATCACATATTGTTCGTCTTTTTGTTCTTTAACCTTTTGACTATTGTATTGTCTGTTCTTCTTCGACTTGCCACTTCTGACAACCTATTTGGTTTCTCCAAACATTTAATTTTTGATTGTTTTTTTATCCCAAATCTGAAAGAGATATGATAATTAGTCACTGCTCCACATTTATAGATGTCATCATATACAGGACATTCATAAAGAGTGTTGTGCTTATTATTATTATTATTGATGAACAATCTCAAATGAGAATATTATACAAATTAACTTCAACATTTTCCTTATTTGCAATTTTCACAATGTATATTTGATTTTTGTATTTTGAAATGTCAATGTCACTGTGAAACGACGTTATGCAAAGAAATTTCATTATTACATAAAATAATTGGAATTTGTTTTAATTTAAAGTAAATAATTAAGAATTGGTAACAAGATCCATTTATATGATAAAGGAACAGAGAAGTACATTCCAGTCAGTCAGCGTCTGTTCAAACATTCAAAAAATCTGTATGGATACAGTGTGAACCTGAAATAGTGTATTGTAGAATAGCTACAGATGCCTGGTGGACATTTCTACATATCATACATCGTAGTCCAGACATTATACAGTATTATGTGTTATTGATGAATCAAACAAGTTCTTAGTAAGGGTAATAACAAAATTACCGAACTCCGAACAATCTTACAAAGGGAAAGTCAAAACTCATAATTATATAAACAGACAAAATCAGTCAACAACTGGAAAACTGTGAAAACCGTAATGACCCTGACTTGGTACAGGCATTTCTAAAGAAATGGTGGGTTGAATCAGATTTTAAAGCGCCAAACCTCCCGCTCTCATTACGGTTCAAAGGTTCCGGCTGTCACTATAACAGTATTTAAATACAGGAACAAAACAGGTAAAATAGTTGTCAAAGCAGTACCATATTCGGTGACGTAAATGTCAAAAATATTTTTACGTCACACATTGATAAAAAAAATATCCTTGACATTTTTCTTGACTTCTTTATCTTTATACATTTTCACTATGAAAATGCATCGCTTATAATCGTTTCTGCAGAGACGGAATATATTTCGACAAGATTTTGGTATCGGAATATAAACTTTTTAAGAGATCGAATAAGGCAAATATTTTCATAGCCCTGGTCCAGTAGCCTGTTTCTCAGATGAAGATGACGTTTCAGGAAATCAGAATAATTGCTACTGGCCCTTGCATAGCGAATTAATTGCGAGATGTAAACACCATATGCAGGAGAAGCTGGTATATTGCTGCACATGTTTGGAAAATTTATGATTTTAAAATTGAAGTCGTCCCGTTTATCATAAATTTTAGTACTGAGTTGACCACTGTCGTCAAATTCGAGGAATAAGTCCAAAAATGATGCGGGCGAAGCTGTATATGTGGTCTCTTTAACTTTCAGCTCTGGAGGATATATCAATGGAAGAAATTCTGCAAATCTAGAATTATTGATAGATAAAACGTCATCAATATACCTGTATGTGAAATTAAAGGCTCTAGCCTCATGAATCTTCCTATCTTTTACAAGCTTTTGAAGAAACTCCGATTCATTTGAGCATAAAAATAAATCGGCTAGAAGAGGGACACAATTCGTACCCATTGGTATGCCGACGACCTGCTGAAACAGTGTCTCTCCAAAGGAGACAAATATGTTATCGATGAGGAACTCCAGCATACTGATCACTTGTTCCTCGGAGTAGCATGTTTTACCTTTTTGAATTTTGTTTGAAAAATATGTGGAATTGTAGCCTAACACAGCACATTTTGAGCCATAGTTTCTATGACTAAAAGCTTTATGAATTGTTTCTTTTAAGCGGGTTTTTAATTTGTCATGCGGTAGGGTGGTATATAGAGTTGAAAAATCAAAAGTTTTGATGGAGGATACCTGAGAGAAAGATCTTGATTTCAGGTTATCCAAAAGATCTTTAGAGTTTTTCAAAATCCACATGTGATTTATGCCACTACGCCAGTAAACAGTTTCACAATATTTATGTTGTCCCTCTTTTACTGCAGACAGAATCTATTATTTATTACTTTTGTGGACTTATTGAATTGAAATAATCTTATTAAAGTCGCAAAATATCAAAGTGTTCGTTTTAATTTTATGTTAGTACCCAATAACAATTATTCATGGAATATAAAATATATTATTATCATTTAAGTTACCACATGCTATTCAGTAGAATTGCTTATTATTTAATTAATCTTGTCAAATCATAGAGCCAGGAAATTGTTTTTTCACCATAGATGCATGATTATATTACAAAACTAAACTTTGTCATTTTACATTGTCTTCTGTTTGTCATTTGTAACAAGAACAAAGACACATAAATTGTCATTCAAACATGTAATCTCTAATTAACTTCTAAGTAAATTGTTACAAAAATAACTACCTATGTGTATCTCATTTCCATTTTATTTCTCCACAAAAAAAAACAAGATCCTAGTATCGGTCAGGTCTATAACACATGCCATGTGTTGCAACGTTAGGAGTCGGTCATGTTTTGTGGACTAATGGCTTCATATTGCTACCAGGATTCTGTGATGTCTTACTTACTTAAAGTTGATGGTTGACTAGTAGAAGAAATGAAAATCACAGTTGTTCACTCAAAATAGCGTTTGTAGGAATTCACTTCCATAGTTAATTCCTATAAAAGTGAATGTTCACCAAAACAAATTGCAATTCTTAAATGGGAACAATTCACTAACAGAAGTGAACAAAACCAGAATTGTTGATTTAAACTGTCAATTGAGGAATTTTAGCCATGGAAGTAAATTGGTTTTTTTATAGTTAAATTTCATCTTACTAAATGAGAGGCAAAATGTTTTCTGTTGAAATATTATTTTACATGATTAATACAGATGCTAAAGGCTCACTGTGTTTATTCAATTGTATGAAGGGTAGTTTAAAAATCAGATTCTCTTTATTTAAAATCTTGAATGAATAAAAGCTCACTTATTTGTTCTAAAAAAGATTAAAGTACGTGGAAAAATATAGCCATGTATACGACTGATACTAGAAATCCTCTAACTCTCAAAACGATAACTTCTGAAAATATTTGGTTTGTTCTAAACTATTTCCTTCAAGTATCAATATAAATGTTATGGCAGTAATAAATTACATGGTTAATAGCTAACATAAAAGACTTTAAGAGGAAATCGATAGACTGTTTCATTCGTTATTCTCCAATAACTAATACTCATTAATTAATTATATCTTTGAACTTATGTCTGATAACAAATATGTATGTGAAGCTTCTTCGAATCGTAATTGTAGTCCTAAAATTTAAAAACTTTAGTGGTGAAATAGATACATGTACAAACCCTGTCTGATTCAATACTTATACAAACCCTTTACAAATTGCCGGTCATTTTACATTGCTAAGGTTTGGATTGTATATTATGTATTTTTGTCCAGTATTTTCTAGTATTTCTAAGGTTGTGGCCATACAAAGTAACGGTATTCTCAATATTATTAAAAACTCATAGTGTTGTAATGTCGCTGGCAAAACGCTTACTCTAATATTTGCAATATATTTCAAGCATATATTAATTGATTTATCACATTTATTTATACAATTCTATGTAGCGAATGGTAAGGTATTCTTATTTTCATTTTTACTATATATCATAGCATCATTTTTAGATAGTATTTTTTTTAATTTATGCATAAAAACGGGACATACACTTGCAATGGAATAACATTGAAACCATTGAATTTTATCTTTCTTTTCTGCCCGAGTAAAAACTCATATTGCAAACCAATTCAATACGATTGGTTGATTTTGCGAAAAGACAAATAGATGAGAAAAAATGGGATAGTGGCCATTTTCATGAAATTCATCATTTATTTGCACTTTTAAAAATTAGTAAGGTTTATATTTGCCAAGTGAATTGCTTTGTTTTATAAAATTTCAGTATTTTATAGAAATTTCTATTTTTTTTTATATTATTATAAAGAATATATTTTTAATAACCATCTAGTTTTGAGGACAGGACATTCGTACACAATATTGTAAGTGGACCACTCAAAGACCATCCCATATCAAATTTGGTTTCCGTTTTATCAATTGTTTCTAAAAAGAATATTTTAAACTATATATCTACGTTTTTATTAATATGATTTGTTTAATCAAATAATTTGATTTACCGAAATCGAGAATCTAGAAATTGGGATATTAATGATTATGAATACAACGTCTTTACTAGCAAAGCATAATTACATATGCAGTTGGGTCGATCCAAATAAATTACTAAATATGTAGATGTTCAACGCCGAAGCCATAAAAAAAAAAAACAAAGGCCCCATGCAGAATGCTAATATCTTATCAATTTATATACCACACTTTACAACATCAATGATGAACAACACAACATGAATAATTAGTTGTCAAATTAGTACTAACAAACGTTTATTGTAAAACAACACTTACTGCAGATTACCAAAGTAGGAAGACAAATGCCACTACAAAAGTCCGAGGTCAAATGCAGATAACATGAGTTTATTAATGATATATTTGAGACCAGATTCTCCGAAAGGGTCAGCATCTGCTGCACAATTAATTTCAAATTCCCAAATCCGGTCAACAAAACACCTATTATCATGTTCATGAGAAATAGTGATAAATGTTGAAAGTTAAATGATGTAAAACACTAACTAATCAGACATATAGCTTGAGAACATCACATTGTCTTCTTAATACACGTTTATATTAGATCAGCCAGCTGAAGTAACTTCAGGTAGCAGACATGTCACACCACAAGGGCATCTCAATATAACGTCCAGTCTGTCGGATCTGCAGTAAGCATTTCTAGTTTTCTTTCACATCATGTGCATGAATGACGATTTATTTTGTTGTAGAAACCTTAGCAAAGCTGATACTTTCATTCTGGTCGAATTTTGCATGTATAAATATACTATTGAAATCGATAATGGTAAGTGATGAAAATAAACCACTTGAAATTAAAATAAATCATGACATAGCAATTCTACTTATATAAACGAAAGTAGATATCAAAGCTTTTAATTAAAAGTTAAAATTACATAAGAGTCAAAAGAATGGGCTGAGAAGACGTTCCCCCATGACTAATTTATTTTGCGAGTCATTTAATAATGAAAGGCTGTATTAATAGAAGCTCTATATATGTTACGTTCAATATGTGTTATACAGTAATACTCGAAAGCAATTAACCGAAACAACCCTAAACATCTCCTCTGGCAAACTTCAAACTGCAAAACAGAAAATGAAAACGACAAAGCACAATGAACATCTGATCCTGGTATGACAGGTGTACAAATCTGGCGAAGAAAAACTGATTTATGCTTTTCTAACCATCCCTTCTTGATATTTAGATCTTGCTGTGAACAATGAGGTTTCAACAAGCAATATAGCACATTCGGTTCAACTCCTACACCACAACGTTTAATTGAAATTACGATGGCATATATAAGGAAACCACAAAAGCAGGATCGGTTAAACTTTATCACACAGTAATAGACAGATTTAATCAAAGTAAAGGTTATTCGTGCACATATGTTTACAGTAAAATTATGTAATGATTTGACATATTGTTCATGTCTATTATTTATATAAGGATTTGACTTATTGTTCATGTCTATTATTTATATAAGGATTTGACTTATTGTTCATGTCTATTATTTATATAAGGATTTGACTTATTGTTCATGTCTATTATTTATATAAGGATTTGACTTATTGTTCATGTCTATTATTTATATAATGATTTGACTTATTGTTCATGTCTATTTTTTATATAAGGATTTGACTTATTGTTCATGTATATTATTTATATAAGGATTTGACTTATTGTTCATGTCTATTATTTATATAAGGATTTGACTTATTGTTCATGTCTATTATTTATATAAGGATTTGACTTATTGTTCATGTCTATTATTTATATAAGGATTTGACTTATTGTTCATGTCTATTATTTATATAATGATTTGACATATTGTTCATGTCTATTATTTATATAAGGATTTGACTTATTGTTCATGTCTATTATTTATATAATGATTTGACATATTGTTCATGTCTATTATTTATATAAGGATTTGACTTATTGTTCATGTCTATTATTTATATAAGGATTTGACTTATTGTTCATGTCTATTATTTATATAAGGATTTGACTTATTGTTCATGTCTATTATTTATATAAGGATTTGACTTATTGTTCATGTCTATTATTTATATAATGATTTGACATATTGTTCATGTCTATTATTTATATAAGGATTTGACTTATTGTTCATGTCTATTATTTATATAATGATTTGACATATTGTTCATGTCTATTATTTATATAAGGATTTGACTTATTGTTCATGTCTATTATTTATATAAGGATTTGACTTATTGTTCATGTCTATTATTTATATAAGGATTTGACTTATTGTTCATGTGTATTATTTATATAAGGATTTGACTTATTGTTCATGTCTATTATTTATATAAGGATTTGACATATTGTTCATGTCGATTATTTATATAAGGATTTGACTTATTGTTCATGTATATTATTTATATAAGGATTTGACTTATTGTTCATGTCTATTATTTATATAATGATTTGACTTATTGTTCATGTCTATTTTTTATATAAGGATTTGACTTATTGTTCATGTATATTATTTATATAAGGATTTGACTTATTGTTCATGTCTATTATTTATATAAGGATTTGACTTATTGTTCATGTCTATTATTTATATAAGGATTTGACTTATTGTTCATGTCTATTATTTATATAATGATTTGACATATTGTTCATGTCTATTATTTATATAAGGATTTGACTTATTGTTCATGTCTATTATTTATATAATGATTTGACATATTGTTCATGTCTATTATTTATATAAGGATTTGACTTATTGTTCATGTCTATTATTTATATTTGGATTTGACTTATTGTTCATGTCTATTATTTATATAATGATTTGACATATTGTTCATGTCTATTATTTATATAAGGATTTGACTTATTGTTCATGTCTATTATTTATATAATGATTTGACATATTGTTCATGTATATTATTTATATAAGGATTTGACTTATTGTTCATGTTTATTATTTATATAAGGATTTGACTTATTGTTCATGTCTATTATTTATATAAGGATTTGACTTATTGTTCATGTCTATTATTTATATAAGGATTTGACTTATTGTTCATGTCTATTATTTATATAAGGATTTGACTTATTGCTCATGTCTATTATTTATATAAGGATTTGACTTATTATTCATGTCTATTATTTATATAAGGATTTGACTTATTGTTCATGTCTATTATTTATATAAGGATTTGACTTATTGTTCATGTCTATTATTTATATAAGGATTTGACTTATTGTTCATGTCTATTATTTATATAAGGATTTGACTTATTGTTCATGTCTATTATTTATATAAGGATTTGACTTATTGTTCATGTTTATTATTTATATAAGGATTTGACTTATTGTTCATGTCTATTTTTTATATAAGGATTTGACATATTGTTCATGTCTATTATTTATATAAGGATTTGACTTATTGTTCATGTCTATTATTTATATAAGGATTTGACATATTGTTCATGTCGATTATTTATATAAGGATTTGACTTATTATTCATGTCTATTATTTATATAAGGATTTGACTTATTATTTATGTCTATTATTTATATAAGGATTTGACTTATTGTTCATGTCTATTATTTATATAAGGATTTGACTTATTGTTCATGTCTATTATTTATATAAGGATTTGACTTTTTGTTCATGTCGATTATTTATATAAGGATTTGACTTATTGTTCATGTCTATTATTTATATAAGGATTTGACTTATTGTTCATGTCTATTATTTATATAAGGATTTGACTTTTTGTTCATGTCGATTATTTATATAAGGATTTGACTTATTGTTCATGTCTATTATTTATATAAGGATTTGACTTATTGTTCATGTCTATTATTTATATAAGGATTTGACTTATTGTTCATGTCTATTATTTATATAAGGATTTGACTTATTGTTCATGTCTATTATTTATATAATGATTTGACTTATTGTTCATGTCTATTATTTATATAAGGATTTGACTTATTGTTCCTGTCTATTATTTATATAAGGATTTGACTTATTGTTCATGTCTATTATTTATATAAGGATTTGACTTATTGTTCATGTCTATTATATATATAAGGATTTGACTTATTGTTCATGTCTATTATTTATATAAGGATTTGACTTATTGTTCATGTCTATTATTTATATAAGGATTTGACTTATTGTTCATGTCTATTATTTATATAAGGATTTGACTTATTGTTCATGTCTATTATTTATATAAGGATTTGACTTATTGTTCATGTCTATTATTTATATAAGGATTTGACTTATAGTTCATGTCTATTATTTATATAAGGATTTGACTTATTGTTCATGTCTATTATTTATATAAGGATTTGACTTATTGTTCATGTCTATTATTTATATAAGGATTTGACTTATTGTTCATGTCTATTATTTTTATAAGGATTTGACTTATTGTTCATGTCTATTATTTATATAAGGATTTGACTTATTGTTCATGTCTATTATTTATATAAGGATTTGACTTATTGTTCATGTCTATTATTTATATAAGGATTTGACTTATTGTTCATGTCTATTTTTTATATAAGGATTTGACATATTGTTCATGTCTATTATTTATATAAGGATTTGACATATTGTTCATGTCGATTATTTATATAAGGATTTGACTTATTATTCATGTCTATTATTTATATAAGGATTTGACTTATTGTTCATGTCTATTATTTATATAAGGATTTGACTTATTGTTCATGTCTATTATTTATATAAGGATTTGACTTATTGTTCATGTCTATTATTTATATAAGGATTTGACTTATTGTTCATGTCTATTATTTATATAAGGATTTGACTTATTATTTATGTCTATTATTTATATAAGGATTTGACTTATTGTTCATGTCTATTATTTATATAAGGATTTGACTTATTGTTCATGTCTATTATTTATATAAGGATTTGACTTTTTGTTCATGTCGATTATTTATATAAGGATTTGACTTATTGTTCATGTCTATTATTTATATAAGGATTTGACTTATTGTTCATGTCTATTATTTATATAAGGATTTGACTTTTTGTTCATGTCGATTATTTATATAAGGATTTGACTTATCGTTCATGTCTATTATTTATATAAGGATTTGACTTATTGTTCATGTCTATTATTTATATAAGGATTTGACTTATTGTTCATGTCTATTATTTATATAAGGATTTGACTTATTGTTCATGTCTATTATTTATATAAGGATTTGACTTATTGTTCATGTCTATTATTTATATAAGGATTTGACTTATTGTTCATGTCTATTATTTATATAAGGATTTGACTTATTGTTCATGTCTATTATTTATATAAGGATTTGAGTTATTGTTCATGTCTATTATTTATATAAGGATTTGACTTATTGTTCATGTCTATTATTTATATAAGGATTTGACTTATTGTTCAAGTCTATTATTTATATAAGGATTTGACTTATTGTTCATGTCTATTATTTATATAAGGATTTGACTTATTGTTCATGTCTATTATTTATATAAGGATTTGACTTATTGTTCATGTCTATTATTTATATAAGGATTTGACTTATTGTTCATGTCTATTATTTATATAAGGATTTGACTTATTGTTCATGTCTATTATTTATATAAGGATTTGACTTATTGTTCATGTCTATTATTTATATAAGGATTTGACTTATTGTTCATGTCTATTATTTATATAAGGATTTGACTTATTGTTCATGTCTATTATTTATATAAGGATTTGACTTATTGTTCATGTCTATTATTTATATAAGGATTTGACTTATTGTTCATGTCTATTATTTATATAAGGATTTGACTTATTGTTCATGTCTATTATTTATATAAGGATTTGACTTATTGTTCATGTCTATTATTTATATAAGGATTTGACTTATTGTTCATGTCTATTATTTATATAAGGATTTGACTTATTGTTCATGTCGATTATTTATATAAGGATTTGACTTATTGTTCATGTCTATTATTTATATAATGATTTGACATATTGTTCATGTCTATTATTTATATAAGGATTTGACTTATTGTTCATGTCTATTATTTATATAATGATTTGACATATTGTTCATGTCTATTATTTATATAAGGATTTGACTTATTGTTCATGTCTATTATTTATATAAGGATTTGACTTATTGTTCATGTCTATTATTTATATAAGGATTTGACTTATTGTTCATGTCTATTATTTATATAAGGATTTGACTTATTGTTCATGTCTATTATTTATATAATGATTTGACATATTGTTCATGTCTATTATTTATATAAGGATTTGACTTATTGTTCATGTCTATTATTTATATAATGATTTGACATATTGTTCATGTCTATTATTTATATAAGGATTTGACTTATTGTTCATGTCTATTATTTATATAAGGATTTGACTTATTGTTCATGTCTATTATTTATATAAGGATTTGACTTATTGTTCATGTGTATTATTTATATAAGGATTTGACTTATTGTTCATGTCTATTATTTATATAAGGATTTGACATATTGTTCATGTCGATTATTTATATAAGGATTTGACTTATTGTTCATGTATATTATTTATATAAGGATTTGACTTATTGTTCATGTCTATTATTTATATAATGATTTGACTTATTGTTCATGTCTATTTTTTATATAAGGATTTGACTTATTGTTCATGTATATTATTTATATAAGGATTTGACTTATTGTTCATGTCTATTATTTATATAAGGATTTGACTTATTGTTCATGTCTATTATTTATATAAGGATTTGACTTATTGTTCATGTCTATTATTTATATAATGATTTGACATATTGTTCATGTCTATTATTTATATAAGGATTTGACTTATTGTTCATGTCTATTATTTATATAATGATTTGACATATTGTTCATGTCTATTATTTATATAAGGATTTGACTTATTGTTCATGTCTATTATTTATATTTGGATTTGACTTATTGTTCATGTCTATTATTTATATAATGATTTGACATATTGTTCATGTCTATTATTTATATAAGGATTTGACTTATTGTTCATGTCTATTATTTATATAATGATTTGACATATTGTTCATGTATATTATTTATATAAGGATTTGACTTATTGTTCATGTTTATTATTTATATAAGGATTTGACTTATTGTTCATGTCTATTATTTATATAAGGATTTGACTTATTGTTCATGTCTATTATTTATATAAGGATTTGACTTATTGTTCATGTCTATTATTTATATAAGGATTTGACTTATTGTTCATGTCTATTATTTATATAAGGATTTGACTTATTATTCATGTCTATTATTTATATAAGGATTTGACTTATTGTTCATGTCTATTATTTATATAAGGATTTGACTTATTGTTCATGTCTATTATTTATATAAGGATTTGACTTATTGTTCATGTCTATTATTTATATAAGGATTTGACTTATTGTTCATGTCTATTATTTATATAAGGATTTGACTTATTGTTCATGTTTATTATTTATATAAGGATTTGACTTATTGTTCATGTCTATTTTTTATATAAGGATTTGACATATTGTTCATGTCTATTATTTATATAAGGATTTGACTTATTGTTCATGTCTATTATTTATATAAGGATTTGACATATTGTTCATGTCGATTATTTATATAAGGATTTGACTTATTATTCATGTCTATTATTTATATAAGGATTTGACTTATTGTTCATGTCTATTATTTATATAAGGATTTGACTTATTGTTCATGTCTATTATTTATATAAGGATTTGACTTATTGTTCATGTCTATTATTTATATAAGGATTTGACTTATTGTTCATGTCTATTATTTATATAAGGATTTGACTTATTATTTATGTCTATTATTTATATAAGGATTTGACTTATTGTTCATGTCTATTATTTATATAAGGATTTGACTTATTGTTCATGTCTATTATTTATATAAGGATTTGACTTTTTGTTCATGTCGATTATTTATATAAGGATTTGACTTATTGTTCATGTCTATTATTTATATAAGGATTTGACTTATTGTTCATGTCTATTATTTATATAAGGATTTGACTTTTTGTTCATGTCGATTATTTATATAAGGATTTGACTTATTGTTCATGTCTATTATTTATATAAGGATTTGACTTATTGTTCATGTCTATTATTTATATAAGGATTTGACTTATTGTTCATGTCTATTATTTATATAATGATTTGACTTATTGTTCATGTCTATTATTTATATAAGGATTTGACTTATTGTTCATGTCTATTATTTATATAAGGATTTGACTTATTGTTCATGTCTATTATTTATATAAGGATTTGACTTATTGTTCATGTCTATTATTTATATAAGGATTTGACTTATTGTTCATGTCTATTATATATATAAGGATTTGACTTATTGTTCATGTCTATTATTTATATAAGGATTTGACTTATTGTTCATGTCTATTATTTATATAAGGATTTGACTTATTGTTTATGTCTATTATTTATATAAGGATTTGACTTATTGTTCATGTCTATTATTTATATAAGGATTTGACTTATTGTTCATGTCTATTATTTATATAAGGATTTGACTTATTGTTCATGTCTATTATTTATATAAGGATTTGACTTATTGTTCATGTCTATTATTTATATAAGGATTTGATTTATTGTTCATGTCTATTATTTATATAAGGATTTGACTTATTGTTCATGTCTATTATTTATATAAGGATTTGACTTATTGTTCATGTCTATTATTTATATAAGGATTTGACTTATTGTTCATGTCTATTTTTTATATAAGGATTTGACTTATTGTTCATGTCTATTATTTATATAAGGATTTGACATATTGTTCATGTCGATT
The DNA here is from genome assembly GCA_963383655.1 of Bathymodiolus septemdierum. Lineage (NCBI taxonomy): Eukaryota > Metazoa > Mollusca > Bivalvia > Mytilida > Modiolidae > Bathymodiolus > Bathymodiolus septemdierum. The sequence continues at coordinate 112,820,831 of OY726520.1, forward strand.
ATTTATATAAGGATTTGACTTATTATTCATGTCTATTATTTATATAAGGATTTGACTTATTGTTCATGTCTATTATTTATATAAGGATTTGACTTATTGTTCATGTCTATTATTTATATAAGGATTTGACTTATTGTTCATGTCTATTATTTATATAAGGATTTGACTTATTGTTCATGTCTATTATTTATATAAGGATTTGACTTATTATTTATGTCTATTATTTATATAAGGATTTGACTTATTGTTCATGTCTATTATTTATATAAGGATTTGACTTATTGTTCATGTCTATTATTTATATAAGGATTTGACTTTTTGTTCATGTCGATTATTTATATAAGGATTTGACTTATTGTTCATGTCTATTATTTATATAAGGATTTGACTTTTTGTTCATGTCGATTATTTATATAAGGATTTGACTTATCGTTCATGTCTATTATTTATATAAGGATTTGACTTATTGTTCATGTCTATTATTTATATAAGGATTTGACTTATTGTTCATGTCTATTATTTATATAAGGATTTGACTTATTGTTCATGTCTATTATTTATATAAGGATTTGACTTATTGTTCATGTCTATTATTTATATAAGGATTTGACTTATTGTTCATGTCTATTATTTATATAAGGATTTGACTTATTGTTCATGTCTATTATTTATATAAGGATTTGACTTATTGTTCATGTCTATTATTTATATAAGGATTTGCCTTATTGTTCATGTCTATTATTTATATAAGGATTTGACTTATTGTTCAAGTCTATTATTTATATAAGGATTTGACTTATTGTTCATGTCTATTATTTATATAAGGATTTGACTTATTGTTCATGTCTATTATTTATATAAGGATTTGACTTATTGTTCATGTCTATTATTTATATAAGGATTTGACTTATTGTTCATGTCTATTATTTATATAAGGATTTGACTTATTGTTCATGTCTATTATTTATATAAGGATTTGACTTATTGTTCATGTCTATTATTTATATAAGGATTTGACTTATTGTTCATGTCTATTATTTATATAAGGATTTGACTTATTGTTCATGTCTATTATTTATATAAGGATTTGACTTATTGTTCATGTCTATTATTTATATAAGGATTTGACTTATTGTTCATGTCTATTATTTATATAAGGATTTGACTTATTGTTCATGTCTATTATTTATATAAGGATTTGACTTATTGTTCATGTCTATTATTTATATAAGGATTTGACTTATTGTTCATGTCTATTTTTTATATAAAGATTTGACATATTGTTCATGTCTATTATTTATATAAGGATTTGACTTATTGTTCATGTCTATTATTTATATAAGGATTTGACATATTGTTCATGTCGATTATTTATATTAGGATTTGACTTATTATTCATGTCTATTATTTATATAAGGATTTGACTTATTGTTCATGTCTATTATTTATATAAGGATTTGACTTATTGTTCATGTCTATTATTTATATAAGGATTTGACTTATTGTTCATGTCTATTATTTATATAAGGATTTGACTTATTGTTCATGTCTATTATTTATATAAGGATTTGACTTATTATTTATGTCTATTATTTATATAAGGATTTGACTTATTGTTCATGTCTATTATTTATATAAGGATTTGACTTATTGTTCATGTCTATTATTTATATAAGGATTTGACTTTTTGTTCATGTCGATTATTTATATAAGGATTTGACTTATTGTTCATGTCTATTATTTATATAAGGATTTGACTTATTGTTCATGTCTATTATTTATATAAGGATTTGACTTATTGTTCATGTCTATTATTTATATAAGGATTTGACTTATTGTTCATGTCTATTATTTATATAAGGATTTGACTTTTTGTTCATGTCGATTATTTATATAAGGATTTGACTTATCGTTCATGTCTATTATTTATATAAGGATTTGACTTATTGTTCATGTCTATTATTTATATAAGGATTTGACTTATTGTTCATGTCTATTATTTATATAAGGATTTGACTTATTGTTCATGTCTATTATTTATATAAGGATTTGACTTATTGTTCATGTCTATTATTTATATAAGGATTTGACTTATTGTTCATGTCTATTATTTATATAAGGATTTGACTTATTGTTCATGTCTATTATTTATATAAGGATTTGACTTATTGTTCATGTCTATTATTTATATAAGGATTTGACTTATTGTTCATGTCTATTATTTATATAAGGATTTGACTTATTGTTCATGTCTATTATTTATATAAGGATTTGACTTATTGTTCATGTCTATTATTTATATAAGGATTTGACTTATTGTTCATGTCTATTATTTATATAAGGATTTGACTTATTGTTCATGTCTATTATTTATATAAGGATTTGACTTATTGTTCATGTCTATTATTTATATAAGGATTTGACTTATTGTTCATGTCTATTATTTATATAAGGATTTGACTTATTGTTCATGTCTATTATTTATATAAGGATTTGACTTATTGTTCATGTCTATTTTTTATATAAGGATTTGACTTATTGTTCATGTCTATTATTTATATAAGGATTTGACTTATTGTTCATGTCTATTTTTTATATAAGGATTTGACATATTGTTCATGTCTATTATTTATATAAGGATTTGACTTATTGTTCATGTCGATTATTTATATAAGGATTTGACTTATTGTTCATGTCTATTATTTATATACGGATTTGACTTATTGTTCATGTCTATTATTTATATAAGGATTTGACTTATGCTATAACTGTTATTATTATTACACATAAACGAACATCTGCCGGTGTTATGACCAGTTCCTCACATAAACAACTTTCCACTCGGAAAAAGAGACTATAAGTCATTTTCCTCCCAAACGACTGCTATATTTGTATATTTGGGATTTTTTTTTGTCATCGTGTTGTCTGTTCTTCTTCGATATACGGATTCTGATTACCCCTTTGATATCTTCAAACTCTTCCCCTTCATCAATAGTCATAGCCATACCGACCGACAACCCTTCCATCCCCCCCCCCCCCCCCCCCCCCCCCAAAAAAAAAACAGCACAGAAAACAAAACAAAACAAACAAACAAACAATACCAAAACAAGAGGAAGCAAAAGACACACAACAGCATTAGTTTTGTACGCATCTTGTTTTTCAAAGAATCGTGTATTTGTATTCCGTCAAATGTAATTTCATATTGTAAAAAATGCTGAAAATTGCCACCTTTGTGTCGGTTAGAATATTTCAACGATCTCATCAATAACTAGTTTATAAGGCTAAGTGACAAATATCCTTTGCATTGAATGGAATGTATTGTTGTTCGATAATGATCATAGCAATGGAAAATGAACGAAATATCAAGTGTTCCGAAAGGAGTGAAACAACGTGAGACTGTGGAAAACATATATAATATCAGGTGTTTCGAAAGGTATTAAACAACGTGAACTCGGGAAAACCATATATAATATCAGGTGTTCCGAAATGTGTCAAACAACGCGAAGTCGGTAAAAAAGACATATACTCTTTAACAGGGATGCTTTAATGAGTTTTAAACAGATGTTATTAAAGATATTTTCGTCGATGATACAGCTGTCTTCTGGACCAAGGTTTGTTTTCACAGTGACATCATATGCAATGTTCAAATCCTAATAAAATTCCCCCTTTTATTCTGTTTATTTAATTTGCGGATATCAAACTTTTCAAGCTTTCACTTCAATGGTAAAACGATACCATGAATGTCTGAAGACAATATTTGTTTTCAGACAAATATATGACACTAAAGAAATAATTTTTTGATTAGAATAACGAAAATTTGAAATATCTTTTAAACTGTAGATTTTAAAGTAGAAGTGTAAACGAGAGTTGTGTAGAGAATCAAGGGTGCTAATTTAATTTGGAAGTTTGCAGACCAGAAAGTGAATTTTTGGATATATATTTAGACAAAGTTTGATGAAATACGAAGGGAATAAGTCTATTAAAGAGAACAACCTGCGGCTGTGGGTTTTAATCCCTGGGGACAATAGACACTCGACGGTCACCCGAAAGATTCCATTGTTATCCGTAGACACTGTCGTCAAAGAGCTCCGATCGAAAATGTTTGGTCAACATCCGGGATATTCTAAAGCGGTATTTTTAAAGCAGATACGGATAATTATCGTAAGTATTTATAAATATACTGTGTATATAATGTTTTGAATTATGATGCTTTATGATTGTTATTATTATTAATTTCATTTTTTGTCCAAATATCATTTATTTTTGCAGTGTAAAATTTTATTTTTCTATAAGTTATAAGGAATCCGGCTTCAAAATCATTACAATCAGCTGAAATATCGCTATATCTTGCATTTACGAATGAATTAAATGTTGCCCAAAAAGAAAAAAATATTGATGAATGATTGATTTTACCTAATAATACTATTTTGTTGATGAAAAGTCAATTAGTAACTAGTTATACCCTAAAACATGATGTCAACAGATGTTTTTGAAATCCGGCTTGGTCAAAATGTAAACATGTATACAAACCGGTTGGATCATTAATAAATAACCGGGTTTGTCAGTATGTAAATACCACTGATCTTATTGTAATTGAGCATTATATTGCAATTTAACAATAGCTATGATTAGGAAATATCTCAAAGGCGATAAATACTGATCCATAGTATGAATATTCGCCATGGCTGCTAATTTCAGCTACTTTGAACAATAAAAAAATCGTTATTTCTATGTTAAATTGCTACTGTCGCGAACACTTGATTTTTTTTAATGCTTTTTGTGGCACTGACATCACGATTGGTGCTCAATACGCTACACTCACTTTAAGTAATTGTCCAGGCGCATCAATTGAGTAGTGTGAGATTCTTTTTATAACGCAATATTTTAATTTTATACTCGTTGATAACGAAGTAAGTCACTCTGTGGAAATAACTTCATGAATACGATATTTAAGTTTCTTCACAGTATAATGTTTACATTAACATTACAGATAAGCATATTAACAAAGGCTGTAGTATTGAATTCCTTTCCGCACGGTCGATTTTGGCAGTTTGTATACAAAGAAAATGTTAGGTGTACTCGATTAATGCAACGTTCGTTACAAGTTGCAATACGACAAATGTTCGTGCTTTGCTCACTGAAAATAGAGGCTCAGTGGTCTGAGCCTATGTCGTTCACATTTCATTCTGCTTTGAGGAAACTTAATACAAACAGAACCTTCTATAGGTGCTTCCCACCAAAGTTCGCCTCAATTGGCTAAGCAGTTTCAGAGAAGAAGATTGTTAGAAATCGGCCAATCAGAAACAAGAATTGTCTGTGGCGACCATGTTTGTCAACGGATCGGGATGAAATGTGCAATCGTTATAGAAGACCTTCCATAGTTGCTTCCTACCAAGTTTCGCTTCATTTGGCTAAGCAGTTTCAGAGAAGAAGATTGTTAGAAATCGACCAATCAGAAACAAGAATTGTCTGTGGCGACCATGTTTGTTAACGGATCGGGATGAAATGAACAATCTTTATAGAAGACCTTCCATAGTTGCTTCATACCAATTTTCGGTTCATTTGGCTAAGAACTTTTAGAGGAGAAGATTTTTGTTTTTAATCTGCCAATCAGAAACAAGAATAGCCAATCGTAACTACTCGGCCATTCTCGCTACCCTACAAATAACCTCGTATGCATTAGGCGTATAAATCGCACTACTTTTCACATGTCAGTTACATGAAAGTTTGATAAAGTTATATTTTAAACAATTTTCTATATTTCAATTATTTTCATGGATAAAAGTTAAAGTTTTGATTAGTTTTGCATGATTAGATTTTACTTAGTATGTCTTCCATATTGGATTTTCGTGTACTATATTTTTGTGCGGCTTAACTTAACTTAACTTCCGGCAAACAATTTAAGAAGAATTTCTACTATCTACGTACGAGGTTATTTGTAGGGTAGCGAGAATGGCCGAGTAGTTACGATTGCAAGAATCGCTTGTGGCGACCATGTTTGTTAAGGGCAGTTTAAAAAAAAATGGCTCCTACTGCTATAGCTGTCTAATTTACTCATTTATATGATTTTATTGGATCTAAATAGTTCAACAGATCTGTAATGATTTGATGTTTGTTGCTGCAAAAAATCTTTTAGATATCTAGAATAACAAAAAAAATATGTCCAAAAAACATGTCAAAATTGTCAGGAGTGCAACCCTTTTTTGTGACACTTTAAAAAATCCTTAATTTTCAACAACCTACCACAGTGCTAAATCAAACAATATGTTATCAAAATCTATTTCATCACAAACTTTGATATGTTGAAATACTATAAGATAGCAATAGATCATGCTTCACATTTATTATTGCAAAAAAATATGGCTTTGTAAAAAAGATGTACCTAGTTAGGAGTGCAACAAACATTTATGCAAGTTTTCCTAAATTGCATTGTAGAAATGTTGTCTTTTAGTTTTCAAAGATATGGGGTATAAATAAATCTTAATACATCATTGCTGCTTCAAGACCATAGTTAAAGGATACACTAAAATCAGTAGCAAGGCCAAGAATGTCACATCAAAGACAGCACCCTCAAATGTCAGGAGTGTAACATTTGATATTTTCTTAGACATATTTTCTTTTAAATGTAACTAAAATCACATTTGTCTTTTTATTTCAACAGAGACTGATGAAGAGAACAGATAAAACCCATTTACCTGTTTGAGATACATAAAATATCTCTCACAGAAGCATTTGATTCATGTCAGGAGTGCTACTAGTTTTAAGTGATCTTCTACACAGTCTAAATTATAGCTTTTTATATGGATGATTTAAATAAAATGAGATTCTGTCAAGTTTAGAATAACGTTTGAAAAAATTAAAAGTGCCAGTAGCATTTTATGTACTTTTAGTTTTATGTAATAAAGCATTTTTGTTCATTTTAAATGGTCTCATGCTTTAATATGTATTAGGTATTAATACTAGAGACATTCTCTGACAAGAGAATATGTTTTCTAGGTTCATTAGCTATTGGAGATTAATTGACTTGATAAAGCTTATGATAACTGCATTTATCTATTTTCTTATAGATAATTTATGGTTAACTATGTAAATGTTGCACTCATGACATAAATATTTAAAAATCATTGAAATTTGAAATTTGATATAAATAATTTTCTAAGTATCCAAAAAATACTTGTAATTGTACATTAAACATCTATTTTCAATATTAATTTAGATTAATACATGTTTTAAATGTTTTTGTATAGTATATTTCAAAAAGAAGTATGGCTGTAAACAAGTTACAAATAACTAGAAAAATATTACTTTAAGAAACAATTATCATTAAAACTTGGTAAAACTAATGCTTGAAAGAAAACCAACTGATTTTTTCCCCTGTGAATTGTTTTTAAGTTAATAACTCTTCTTTTTCTTGATGGCAATATAATGTCAGGAGTGCAACATATCCTGATAAAATAGTACCATTGATAAAATAATGATAATTTATAATAAATTGCCTTTACTAGCCTATAAAAATATTCTAATTATTTATTTATGATTTATCTAATATATTAGAGTGGTATAATACAAATTTTCAAATGTACACAATTAAAAATATTGCTGCTAAAACTGGGTATTAAAGAAGTGGTCTGGCAAACAATTGTTACAAATTTCAAAATACTGTCATTTCTGTACAAATATTTCATTGAAAACAGGTAAAAATTATTGTATGAGTTAACAGTAACATCACTGTTCAATGTTGGCATTTTAAAATGTGATATATTCTTCTTTTTTTTTTCTTTATTATAAATTTATAAAATGTCAGGAGTGCAACAGAAATAGACAAAATGTTTTTTCTACAACCAATTATTTTGTGATGTTCAAAGAATCAATGTTATTATTTTTTTACAAATGGTTACTTATCTTTAAAGTTTGAAAATTTTGCTGTCTTAAGTAAAAATATTCATTATTATTTTGATAATAAAAACTTTATCAGGTAGATTGGACAAAAATATTGAAAAATTTTCATAAAAAATAGCTTTTAAGGAAAACTACAACTACCAATAACCCAATATTTTGCACAAAAAGTCGTTTATATCAGTTGCATTGTTTGAGAAACCATTATACAAATTAATTGAGAATAAAGATTATTTAACTGATATAGAATAAGTATGTGTTTTACATGGTTTTTATGCCAATTTGTGTTCAATAAAAGGTTCTTGAAAATTTGTTGCTTATCTGTTCATAATTTCTTTCTTGTTTCATTTACTTCAATTTATACAACATTGAAAATTATCAGCAGAAAGTTCTTAGGAGTGAGTTTAATTTGGACATTTTTTTCACATGTTGGAGCCATTTTTTATGAAACAGCCCTTAACGGATCGGGACGAAATGAGTAATCGTTACAGAGGACCTTCCATAGATGCTTCCTACTAAGTTTCACTTCATTTGGTTGAGGCGTTTCAGAGGAGAAGATTAAAATGTGAATAGTTAATGGACGACAGACGACGAACGAAAGACGACGGAGTGATGATAAAAGCTCTCATTGCCTTTGCAATGTGAGCTAACAACAGTCATTGGGTAGACATGTCGCTCCACTCGGACACATTATTCTGATTCCGAGCCAACCGGTCTTTGCTTTTTCTCCTTAATGCTGCGTTCTTAGCGGAGAAGCAACAAATACCAATTTTATATTCTTTTATTTGACAAGACCGCAGTTCGTACCCATAATCTATCACACTCGAGGCGAGCACGCTAACCATTACGCTACCGATGTAGTTCCCTATTTTTATTTTCTTTTTATTATTTTTTTAATCAAAATTTCTTATTGTCCTTCAATATATTATTTGAAAGCAAAAATGAATCCAAAACAATAAGAGTTACTTGATATCTATTTAAACAGTGAGAGTTCCTACTTTTGTTCAAACACTCTTTGAATATTGCAATAATCCAACTGCATAGCAAATAAAGAAAACGAATTATAAGTTCTATACAAAATCATGGCCATTCTGTCGAAGGTGACTTGGAGAATGCCAATCTGCACAAACCGTTTGGTATTTCTTTCTTTTAATGTTATACAAAACATCCACATGTAAAATATTTTGACTATGTGCTGTTGGTTTTTTTTTTCACAGCTTTTATTCATTGAAGACAATTTTTTGTTTTTTGTTTTTATCAATTTGCAAGTCGAACATATCCTTGACAAGTGTTATAATGAACCTTAAATAAATTACAAAAAGGAAACATAATTGTGATATTGAGCTGTTTTCGCTATTCTTTCAATTTTTTACATAGACAAAATTCTACTGAAAAAAAATGTTTGGAACCCAACCGGAAAGTAGTGGCTGACAGAGCATCGTGTTTTTTACTGTAACAAGTCTAAAACTATTCATGGTGGCACGCCAGTGCAAACTATCATGTATATAAGCATTACAAAGGGTTTGTGTACTTTAATTATACATATAGACTACTTTTTATAGCTTTATTTGATGATTTCAATCTCATTATTAGCATTTTTCATTGTTTATGTCCATCATTTTATCTATATCTGAGTAATCTATTAAGTTAACCACAGAAACATATAGGTAAAAACAAACAAAAATAATCGACCGACAACGACATCTTCTGGATTCAAGGATATAATAAAACTATATGATCATAATACTTACATTTTGTCGTCGCCTGTATGTCAAACATGCCACATTGACTTGTACCAGAAGATGACAGAACAATTCCGACCGGAGCTCTTTGACGACAGAGGTAGAGCCCGTCACCATATCCTACACGCACTATTGAGTTCATTGATTTTAACCTGTAAAATATTTTACCTGTAAAAATTACTTGGACTGGGACATTTTTCGTTATTTTTATTTCTTCACTAAATATATAGCACTTCTGTCTTTAATAGTGAACACAAATGCTATGAAGAATATATCATTGTCATTTCGCGTACCTGCATGCAAAACAAACAAACATTTGCCTTTGCCCGAGGGTATTTTTGGGGCATCAGACCCATCATTCGGAAGCCACATATAATCTGTGCAGTGATTTTGGTTAACCCATGTTTCATCCAGGTACACGATATCATACCCTGCTTCCCTAAAAGATTTGATCTTTCTCAGATAATTACACCAATAATTGATAATAGACACTTGGTCGTACAGAACTCTTCGATTATCACCTATTTTTTTATAAGTATATCCAAGATCAATGAGAGTTAGAGTAAGTTTAGACTTTGATATTTTAATAGAATCTTTTATTTCCTTTTGTATTATTGAGACGGTCGGAGCAATTTTCCGTGAATATAAACCGTGGATTGTTCTTTTAATAACACAATGATCAAAGTCGTCCAAAGTTTTAGCTCTTTCTTTGGGTCTATTTGACTTACAAGGCCTCTTACCATTCATAATACGGTGAACTGAAGTGTAAGACACACCCAGAGCTTTAGATGTCTTTTGATATACCCTATCAAATGAGAAAATTGGCTTCTTCGTTGCCTTTTCCTTACAAAAAAAGGCAAATAACTTTTTTACAACTTTTGGCATTCCGGAGATAAGTCAGACTTTTTACCCATTTTACAAAAAATGCAAAATATAACAATAATTTATGAGAGAAATGCTTGTCAGGTTCGTCTAAAGTACACGTGGCTGAGAGAAAGATTTCACAGGTAAGATACCTGACGTACGGATGACTCTTCTATACATCTACCCCCACCCGAAAAATGACAACAAAATAGGACCAAAATACGAAATTTCATCTGAGTGCAGCCTCAGCCAAAACAATAAGAAACATTACTGTAACATTTTTAGTTAGCACTCCTAATTCTAAATAAAACTCTCGTTTATTTTGCTGTTAAAAAATCTATAGTTTAAAAGATATTTGGATTTTTCATTATTCTAAACAAAATTTTTTTTTTTTTTATTTTTTTTTTAATGATATAACTAACTGTGCTCACGATATCAAGATGAAGAAATTTGTCAGATTATGAGTATACGTCATTTTTAAATGAAGAAGAAAAGTTTACATGGCGATATGACGCTTCTGATATTTTGCAATTATATAAATATCAAGTTGCTTGTTCCATCATCCAACCCTTTACGGCGGAGGAAGTGAGATATTAAGAATTGATTTAGCACTCATCTTGATAGGAGAACAAGTTTGCCATGGATTATCACAGAGGTAACTAACATTTCTTGCCAAGGAGATTTGTTATTTGTAATTGTGGTAAACGAGATATAAAGTTATAATGAATAAAACGCATGTCTTTTGATTTATTGCATATTCTATAGTATATCTTTAAAGAAGACAAATAATAAACAGTTAGAAGTAGCATTCGTCGTAACGAAGACAAAGTGTGTCACAAATACGCTTTTGAAGTAATAACATGATGCTTTTGGCTTAGGTTAGGTTTGTGGTGCTTAACGCCACTTTCAGCAATATTTCAGTTGTGTCGTGGCGGTCAGATTTATTATATAGAGTAAGTTTAGACTTTGATATTTTAATAGAATATTGTATTTCCTTATGCATTATTGAAACAGTCGTGAATATAAACCGTGAATTGTTCTTTTAATAACACAATGATCAAAGTCGTCCCAAATGTTAGCTCTTTCTTTGGGTCTATTTGACCTACAAGGCCCTCTTATCATTCATAATACGGTGAACTGAAGTGTAAGACACACCCAAAGCTTTAGATGTCCTTTGATATACCCTATCAAATGAGACAATTGGCTTCTTCGTTACCTTTTCCTTACTAAAAACGGCAAACTTTTTTACAAACTTTTGGTATTCTGGAGATAAGTCAGACTTTTTACCCATTTTACAAAAAATGCAAAATATAACAATAATTTATGAGAGAAATACTTGTCAGTTTCGTCTAAAGTACACGTGGCTGAGAGAAAGATTTTACAGGTAAGATACATGACGTATGGATGGCTCTTCTGTTAAATACATCTACCCCCACCCGAAAAATGACAACAAAATAGAACCAAAATGCAAAATTTCATCGGATTGCAGCCTCAGCCAAAACAATAAGAAGCATTACAATAACATTTTTAGTTAGCACTCCTAATTCTAAATAAAACTCTCATTTATTTTGCTGTTCAAAAATCTATGGTTTAAAAGATATTTGGATTTTTCATTATTCTAATCAAAAAATTGTAAACTCCTAGTTTTCACAACAAAAAGCAGGTACTTGTGATTTTCACTGATAGTAAACTCCTAGTTTTCACAACGGAAAGCAGATACTTGTGATTTTCACTGATAGTAAACTCCTAGTTTTCACGACAGAAAGCAGGTACTTGTGATTTTCACTGATAGTAAACTCCTAGTTTTCACGACAGAAAGCAGGTACTTGTGATTTTCATTGATAGTAAACTCCTAGTTTTCACGACAGAAAGCAGGTACTTGTGATTTTCACTAATAGTAAACTCCTAGTTTTCACAACAGAAAGCAGGTACTTGTGATTTTCACTGATAGTACACTCTTGTTTTCACGACAGAAAGCAGGTACTTGTGATTTTCACTGATAGTAAACTCCTAGTTTTCACGACAGAAAGCAGGTACTTGTGATTTTCCCTGATAGTAAACTCCTGGTTTTCACGACAGAAAGCAGGTACTTGTGATTTTCACTAATAGTAAACTCCTAGTTTTCACAACAGAAAGCAGGTACTTGTGATTTTCACTGATAGTACACTCTTGTTTTCACGACAGAAAGCAGGTACTTGTGATTTTCACTGATAGTAAACTCCTAGTTTTCACGACAGAAAGCAGGTACTTGTGATTTTCCCTGATAGTAAACTCCTGGTTTTCACAACAGAAAGCAGGTACTTGTGATTTTCACTGATAGTAAACTCCTGGTTTTCACAACAGAAAGCAGGTACTTGTGATTTTCACTGATAGTAAACTCCTAGTTTGCACAACAGAAAGCAGGTACTTGTGATTTTCACCGTTAAGTAAACTATCATGACAGTGAAATGATTCTATCTACGTCTTATGATTATTCCTTTAGTATTTCTAAACGTTTCTGTATATGAATAAATGAGTTTATAATAGTAGTGTGAATCCATTTTAGCAAAGACAATTAAAGCACCGAGTTCATCCCGGTTTTAGTGGGGTTCGTGTTGCGCTATCTGTAGTTTTCTTTGTAATGTTTTCTAGATTATTGTTTTCATTTGGTCATTATATTGTCTGTCCTTCGATTTACGGATTCTGATTACCCATTGGTAATTTGTCTTTCATTTGATCTTTAGAAAATTGTATGGTTCCCATTCTGAATTACTAATGTTGGAGTAGAAATATCATTGTCTTTTTTCTCTTTCTGGGCATTAGTAACGATTTCCAAAGGCTCTATGCACAGTAATGCGTTTGTGGGGTGGGGGGATCAGGTCATAGTGCGGTGCGATTAACCGTGGACGATACAGGATGTCATGTTCGAAGAGTGTCCAGCGCCTTGTACTTTAAATACTTTTGTAGATTTAAAAAGATATTAGGCGCATTATAGCTGCTACACAAGGCTAGTATATCCAACTCTCCTTACATTCCAGTACCTGTCAAAAGTCGTTGCCTCCATTATCTCATTCCACTCTCATTTCTGTATAATGTTATTTGTTGGAAATATTTCAGTAGGAAATCATGATAGGAACCACAAGCTCTGGATTTTCAACAACACAGCCTGTGTCAATTCATGATTTATCACCGGGTTTGCAACAAGAGTAACACGACCGGTTCCAATAGTCGAACATAACTACCTACCCATTCGGCGCATTTGAGTTCACCATTGGTTTTAGTGGTGTTCCTGTTGTTCGTGTCGTAAATTGACATGCATTGTATCTCCATGATATTCGCTGTCGCTACGATTTTCTCCTTTGAAAGAATGTTCGATCCGTGTTTACTCCCATTCGTTTTGTATGTGGTTCCAGTTTAATCTGTATTTATATACGTATCCATGTGTTCCACACGATTTCCAAATCGAATGATGTTCGTTTCATTTACCATATACACGACGGCTGACATTAGGATGACAGGAATTTCTAACCCCTTAGGAACAAATGACCACAGATATGTGTTTGTCGTAATCTAATGAGAGTTTTTGTTCCTCATTCATAACTTATCATCGACTTCATAATAAGAGCAACACTACGGGTGCCACAAGTGGAGCAGGACATACTTACCCTCCGGATTAGCTGAATTGACTCTGTTTTTGTGGGGTTTTTGTTGCTCAGTCCTTAGTTTTCTGTGTAGTGTTTTCCTGTTCTCGGCCTACATAATTTGCAATAAAATACTGCACCCTCTGATACGTATTGTATTCACTGTGTATACTATTGTTAACATCTTTGTATCAGGGTTATAAAGAAGGCTTATTGTTCATGAGAAAAAAAGAATATCAATAATCAGAGATGACAGATGATATGGCAATATCAATCTTTCAAAACAAGTTTATAATTCCAGACCAAAATACATCTGAATTGATTACAACATAATTAATCTACATATCTTCATTACATTCAATGAGTAATTAAATGAAAACTATCACACATAAAACATGAAACCAACACATTTCCGCAAGCTTACTGAAAAAAATGTTCTTAAAGAAATGACATTTCTAATATCGTACAGAAGAGAAATATTGATCTCATTTCAACATGTAATGATTATTTAATATTTGTCGGAAGATTTGAAATATACCTGCGTGTGATGCATTCAAATTGTACTGACGTTTTATAATATTCAAACTTGTCTTTGTGTTCATATTGTATTAGTATTCAGATTGGTCTTTGTGTTCATATTGTATTAGTATTCAGGTTGGTCTTTGTGTTCATATTGTATTAGTATTCAGGTTGGTCTTTGTGTTCATATTGTATTAGTATTCAGGTTGGTCTTTGTGTTCATATTGTATTAGTATTCAGGTTGGTCTTTGTGTATTGTATTTATATTGTCCTTTGTTTCTCTTTGTGTATTGTGTCTTTGTCTGGATGTTATATGGGACTGTCATTTGCTTTGTCTTAGAGTAGTGATATGTTATATTTTGCTTTGTCTTAGAGTAGTGATATGTTATATTTTGCCTGTCTTAGAGTAGTGATATGTTATATTTTGCCTGTCTTAGAGTAGTGATATGTTATATTTTGCTTGTCTTAGAGTAGTGATATGTTATATTTTGCCTGTCTTAGAGTAGTGATATGTTATATTTTGCTTTGTCTTAGAGTAGTGATATGTTATATTTTGCTTTGTCTTAGAGTAGTGATATGTTATATTTTGCTTTGTCTTAGAGTAGTGATATGTTATATTTTGCCTGTCTTAGAGTAGTGATATGTTATATTTTGCCTGTCTTAGAGTAGTAATATGTTATATTTTGCCTGTCTTAGAGTAGTGATATGTTATATTTTGCCTGTCTTAGAGTAGTGATATGTTATATTTTGCTTTGTCTTAGAGTAGTGATATGTTATATTTTGCCTGTCTTAGAGTAGTGATATGTTATATTTTGCTTTGTCTTAGAGTAGTGATATGTTATATTTTGCCTGTCTTTGTCTGGATGTTATATGGTACTACGACTGCCATTTGCTTTGTCTTAGAGTAGTGATATGTTATATTTTGCCTGTCTTAGAGTAGTGATATGTTATATTTTGCCTGTCTTAGAGTAGTGATATGTTATATTTTGCTTTGTCTTAGAGTAGTGGTATGTTATATTTTGCCTGTCTTAGAGTAGTGATATGTTATATTTTGCCTGTCTTAGAGTAGTGATATGTTATATTTTGCTTGTCTTAGAGTAGTGATATGTTATATTTTGCCTGTCTTAGAGTAGTGATATGTTATATTTTGCTTTGTCTTAGAGTAGTGATATGTTATATTTTGCTTTGTCTTAGAGTAGTGATATGTTATATTTTGCTTTGTCTTAGAGTAGTGATATGTTATATTTTGCCTGTCTTAGAGTAGTGATATGTTATATTTTGCCTGTCTTAGAGTAGTAATATGTTATATTTTGCCTGTCTTAGAGTAGTGATATGTTATATTTTGCCTGTCTTAGAGTAGTGATATGTTATATTTTGCTTTGTCTTAGAGTAGTGATATGTTATATTTTGCCTGTCTTAGAGTAGTGATATGTTATATTTTGCTTTGTCTTAGAGTAGTGATATGTTATATTTTGCCTGTCTTTGTCTGGATGTTATATGGTACTACGACTGCCATTTGCTTTGTCTTAGAGTAGTGATATGTTATATTTTGCCTGTCTTAGAGTAGTGATATGTTATATTTTGCCTGTCTTAGAGTAGTGATATGTTATATTTTGCTTTGTCTTAGAGTAGTGGTATGTTATATTTTGCCTGTCTTAGAGTAGTGATATGTTATATTTTGCCTGTCTTAGAGTAGTGATATGTTATATTTTGCCTATCTTAGAGTAGTGATATGCTATATTTTGCCTGTCTTAGAGTAGTGATATGTTATATTTTGCTTTGTCTTAGAGTAGTGATATGTTATATTTTGCTTTGTCTTAGAGTAGTGATATGTTATATTTTGCCTGTCTTAGAGTAGTGATATGTTATATTTTGCCTGTCTTAGAGTAGTGATAGTTATATTTTGCCTGTCTTAGAGTAGTGGTATGTTATATTTTGCTTTGTCTTAGAGTAGTGATATGTTATATTTTGCTTTGTCTTAGAGTAGTGGTATGTTATATTTTGCTTTGTCTTAGAGTAGTGGTATGTTATATTTTGCTTTGTCTTAGAGTAGTGATATGTTATATTTTGCCTGTCTTAAAGTAGTGATATGTTATATTTTGCTTTGTCTTAGAGTAGTGGTATGCTATATTTTGCTTTGTCTTAAAGTAGTGATATGTTATATCTTGCTTTGTCTTAGAGTAGTGATATGTTATATTTTGCCGGTCTTAGAGTAGTGATATGTTATATTTTGCTTTGTCTTAGAGTAGTGATATGTTATATTTTGCTTTGTCTTAGAGTAGTGATATGTTATATTTTGCTTTGTCTTAGAGTAGTGATATGTTATATTTTGCCGGTCTTAGAGTAGTGATATGTTATATTTTGCTTTGTCTTAGAGTAGTGATATGTTATATTTTGCCTGTCTTAGAATAGTAATATGTTATATTTTGCTTTGTCTTAGAGTAGTGACATGTTATATTTTGCCTGTCTTAGAGTAGTGATATGTTATATTTTGCCTGTCTTAGAGTAGTGATATGTTATATTTTGCTTTGTCTTAGAGTAGTGATATGTTATATTTTGCCTGTCTTAGAGTAGTAATATGTTATATTTTGCTTGTCTTAGAGTAGTGATATGTTATATTTTGCCTGTCTTAGAGTAGTGATATGCTATATTTTGCCTGTCTTAGAGTAGTGATATGTTATATTTTGCTTTGTCGTAGAGTAGTGATATGTTATATTTTGCTTTGTCTTAGAGTAGTGATATGCTATATTTTGCCTGTCTTAGAGTAGTGATATGTTATATTTTGCCTGTCTTAGAGTAGTGATATGTTATATTTTGCCTGTCTTAGAGTAGTGATATGTTATATTTTGCTTTGTCTTAAAGTAGTGATATGTTATATTTTGCTTTGTCTTAGAGTAGTGGTATGTTATATTTTGCTTTGTCTTAAAGTAGTGATATGTTATATTTTGCTTTGTCTTAGAGTAGTGATATGTTATATTTTGCCGGTCTTAGAGTAGTGATATGTTATATTTTGCTTTGTCTTAGAGTAGTGATATGTTATATTTTGCTTTGTCTTAGAGTAGTGATATGTTATATTTTGCTTTGTCTTAGAGTAGTGATATGTTATATTTTGCCGGTCTTAGAGTAGTGATATGTTATATTTTGCTTTGTCTTAGAGTAGTGATATGTTATATTTTGCCTGTCTTAGAATAGTAATATGTTATATTTTGCTTTGTCTTAGAGTAGTGACATGTTATATTTTGCCTGTCTTAGAGTAGTGATATGTTATATTTTGCCTGTCTTAGAGTAGTGATATGTTATATTTTGCTTTGTCTTAGAGTAGTGATATGTTATATTTTGCCTGTCTTAGAGTAGTAATATGTTATATTTTGCTTTGTCTTAGAGTAGTGATATGTTATATTTTGCCTGTCTTAGAGTAATGATATGTTATATTTTGCCTGTCTTAGAGTAGTGATATGTTATATTTTGCTTTGTCGTAGAGTAGTGATATGTTATATTTTGCTTTGTCTTAGAGTAGTGATATGTTATATTTTGCCTGTCTTAGAGTAGTGATATGTTATATTTTGCCTGTCTTAGAGTAGTGATATGTTATATTTTGCCTGTCTTAGAGTAGTGATATGATATATTTTGCTTTGTCTTAGAGTAGTGATATGTTATATTTTGCCTGTCTTTGTCTGGATATTATATGGTACTACGACTGCCATTTGCTTTGTCTTAGAGTAGTGATATGTTATATTTTGCCTGTCTTAGAGTAGTGATATGTTATATTTTGCCTGTCTTTGTCTGGATATTATATGGTACTTCGACTGCCATTTGCTTTGTCTTAGAGTAGTGATATGCTATATTTTGCTGTCTTAGAGTAGTGATATGTTATATTTTGCTTTGTTTTAGAGTAGTGGTATGTTATATTTTGCTTTGTCTTAAAGTAGTGATATGTTATATTTTGCTTTGTCTTAGAGTAGTGATATGTTACATTTTGCTTTGTCTTAGAGTAGTGATATGTTATATTTTGCTTTGTCTTAGAGTAGTGATATGTTATATTTTGCTTTGTCTTAGAGTAGTGATATGTTATATTTTGCTGGTCTTAGAGTAGTGATATGTTATATTTTGCTTTGTCTTAGAGTAGTGGTATGTTATATTTTGCTTTGTCTTAGAGTAGTGATATGTTATATTTTGCCGGTCTTAGAGTAGTGATATGTTATATTTTGCTTTGTCTTAGAGTAGTGGTATGTTATATTTTGCTTTGTCTTAGAGTAGTGATATGTTATATTTTGCTTTGTCTTAGAGTAGTGATATGTTATATTTTGCTTTGTCTTAGAGTAGTGATATGTTATATTTTGCTTTGTCTTAAAGTAGTGATATGTTATATTTTGCTTTGTCTTAGAGTAGTGATATGTTATATTTTGCCTGTCTTAGAGTAGTGATATGATATATTTTGCCTGTCTTAGAGTAGTGATATGCTATATTTTGCTTTGTCTTAGAGTAGTGATATGTTATATTTTGCTTTGTCTTAGAGTAGTGGTATGTTATATTTTGCTTTGTCTTAAAGTAGTGATATGTTATATTTTGCTTTGTCTTAGAGAAGTGATATGTTATATTTTGCTTTGTCTTAGAGTAGTGATATGCTATATTTTGCCGGTCTTAGAGTAGTGATATGTTATATTTTGCTTTGTCTTAGAGTAGTGATATGTTATATTTTTCTTTGTCTTAGAGTAGTGATATGTTATATTTTGCTTTGTCTTAGAGTAGTGATATGTTATATTTTGCCGGTCTTAGAGTAGTGATATGTTATATTTTGCTTTGTCTTAGAGTAGTGATATGTTATATTTTGCCTGTCTTAGAGTAGTGATATGTTATATTTTGCTTTGTCTTAGAGTAGTGATATGTTATATTTTGCTTTGTCTTAGAGTAGTGATATGTTATATTTTGCCGGTCTTAGAGTAGTGATATGTTATATTTTGCTTTGTCTTAGAGTAGTGATATGTTATATTTTGCTTTGTCTTAGAGTAGTGATATGTTATATTTTGCCGGTCTTAGAGTAGTGATATGTTATATTTTGCTTTGTCTTAGAGTAGTGATATGTTATATTTTGCCTGTCTTAGAGTAGTAATATGTTATATTTTGCTTTGTCTTAGAGTAGTGATCTGTTATATTTTGCCTGTCTTAGAGTAGTGATATGTTATATTTTGCCTGTCTTAGAGTAGTGATATGTTATATTTTGCTTTGTCTTAGAGTAGTGATATGTTATAGTTTGCCTGTCTTAGAGTAGTAATATGTTATATTTTGCTTTGTCTTAGAGTAGTGATATGTTATATTTTGCCTGTCTTAGAGTAGTGATATGTTATATTTTGCCTGTCTTAGAGTAGTGATATGTTATATTTTGCTTTGTCTTAGAGTAGTGATATGTTATATTTTGCCTGTCTTAGAGTAGTGATATGTTATATTTTGCCTGTCTTAGAGTAGTAATATGTTATATTTTGCTTTGTCTTAGAGTAGTGATATGCTATATTTTGCCTGTCTTAGAGTAGTGATATGTTATATTTTGCTTTGTCTTAGAGTAGTGATATGCTATATTTTGCCTGTCTTAGAGTAGTAATATGTTATATTTTGCCTGTCTTAGAGTAGTAATATGTTATATTTTGCCTGTCTTAGAGTAGTGATATGTTATATTTTGCCTGTCTTAGGGTAGTGATATGTTATATTTTGCTTTGTCTTAGAGTAGTGATATGTTATATTTTGCCTGTCTTAGAGTAGTGATATGTTATATTTTGCTTTGTCTTAGAGTAGTGATATGTTATATTTTGCCTGTCTTTGTCTGGATGTTATATGGTACTACGACTGCCATTTGCTTTGTCTTAGAGTAGTGATATGTTATATTTTGCTTTGTCTTAGAGTAGTGATATGTTATATTTTGCCTGTCTTTGTCTGGATGTTATATGGTACTACGACTGCCATTTGCTTTGTCTTAGAGTAGTGATATGTTATATTTTGCCTGTCTTAGAGTAGTGATATGTTATATTTTGCATGTCTTAGAGTAGTGATATGTTATATTTTGCTTTGTCTTAGAGTAGTGGTATGTTATATTTTGCTTTGTCTTAGAGTAGTGATATGTTATAGTTTGCCTGTCTTAGAGTAGTAATATGTTATATTTTGCTTTGTCTTAGAGTAGTGATATGTTATATTTTGCCTGTCTTAGAGTAGTGATATGTTATATTTTGCCTGTCTTAGAGTAGTGATATGTTATATTTTGCTTTGTCTTAGAGTAGTGATATGTTATATTTTGCCTGTCTTAGAGTAGTAATATGTTATATTTTGCTTTGTCTTAGAGTAATGATATGCTATATTTTGCCTTTCTTAGAGTAGTGATATGTTATATTTTGCCTGTCTTAGAGTAGTAATATGTTATATTTTGCCTGTCTTAGAGTAGTGATATGTTATATTTTGCTTTGTCTTAGAGTAGTGATATGTTATATTTTGCTTTGTCTTAGAGTAGTGATATGTTATATTTTGCTTTGTCTTAGAGTAGTGATATGTTATATTTTGCTTTGTCTTAGAGTAGTGATATGTTATATTTTGCTTTGTCTTAGAGTAGTGGTATGATATATTTTGCTTTGTCTTAAAGTAGTGATATGTTATATTTTGCTTTGTCTTAGAGTAGTGATATGTTATATTTTGCTTTGTCTTAGAGTAGTGATATGTTATATTTTGCCGGTCTTAGAGTAGTGATATGTTATATTTTGCTTTGTCTTAGAGTAGTGATATGTTATATTTTGCTTTGTCTTAGAGTAGTGATATGTTATATTTTGCCGGTCTTAGAGTAGTTATATGCTATATTTTGCTTTGTCTTAGAGTAGTGATATGCTATATTTTGCCTGTCTTAGAGTAGTAATATGTGATATTTTGCTTTGTCTTAGAGTAGTGATATGCTATATTTTGCCTGTCTTAGAGTAGTGATATGTTATATTTTGCCTGTCTTAGAGTAGTGATATGTTATATTTTGCTTTGTCTTAGAGTAGTGATATGTTATATTTTGCCTGTCTTAGAGTAGTAATATGTTATAATTTGCTTTGTCTTAGAGTAGTGATATGCTATATTTTGCCTGTCTTAGAGTAGTAATATGTTATATTTTGCTTTGTCTTAGAGTAGTGATATGTTATATTTTGCTTTGTCTTAGAGTAGTGATATGTTATATTTTGCTTTGTCTTAGAATAGTGATATGTTATATTTTGCTTTGTCTTAGAGTAGTGATATGTTATATTTTGCTTTGTCTTAGAGTAGTGATATGTTATATTTTGCTTTGTCTTAGAGTAGTAATATGTTATATTTTGCTTTGTCTTAGGGTAGTGATATGTTATATTTTGCCTGTCTTAGAGTAGTGATATGTTATATTTTGCTTTGTCTTAGAGTAGTGATATGTTATATTTTGCCTGTCTTAGAGTAGTAATATGTTATATTTTGCTTTGTCTTAGAGTAGTGATATGCTATATTTTGCCTGTCTTAGAGTAGTAATATGTTATATTTTGCTTTGTCTTAGAGTAGTGATATGTTATATTTTGCTTTGTCTTAGAGTAGTGATATGTTATATTTTGCTTTGTCTTAGAATAGTGATATGTTATATTTTGCTTTGTCTTAGAGTAGTGATATGTTATATTTTGCTTTGTCTTAGAGTAGTGATATGTTATATTTTGCCTGTCTTAGAGTAGTAATATGTTATATTTTGCTTTGTCTTAGGGTAGTGATATGTTATATTTTGCCTGTCTTAGAGTAGTGATATGTTATATTTTGCTTTCTCTTAGAGTAGTGATATGTTATATTTTGCTTTGTTTTAGAGTAGTGATATGTTATATTTTGCCGGTCTTAGAGTAGTGATATGTTATATTTTGCTTTGTCTTAGAGTAGTGATATGTTATATTGTGCCTTTCTTAGAGTAGTGATATGTCATATTTTGCTTTGTCTTAGAGTAGTGATATGTTATATTTTGCTTTGTCTTAGAGTAGTGATATGTTATATTTTGCCGGTCTTAGAGTAGTGATATGCTATATTTTGCTTTGTCTTAGAGTAGTGATATGCTATATTTTGCCTGTCTTAGAGTAGTAATATGTGATATTTTGCTTTGTCTTAGAGTACTGATATGCTATATTTTGCCTGTCTTAGAGTAGTGATATGTTATATTTTGCCTGTCTTAGAGTAGTGATATGTTATATTTTGCTTTGTCTTAGAGTAGTGATATGTTATATTTTGCCTGTCTTAGAGTAGTAATATGTTATATTTTGCTTTGTCTTAGAGTAGTGATATGCTATATTTTGCCTTTCTTAGAGTAGTAATATGTTATATTTTGCTTTGTCTTAGAGTAGTGATATGTTATATTTTGCTTTGTCTTAGAGTAGTGATATGTTATATTTTGCTTTGTCTTAGAATAGTGATATGTTATATTTTGCTTTGTCTTAGAGTAGTGATATGTTATATTTTGCTTTGTCTTAGAGTAGTGATATGTTATATTTTGCCTGTCTTAGAGTAGTAATATGTTATATTTTGCTTTGTCTTAGAGTAGTGATATGTTATATTTTGCCTGTCTTAGAGTAGTGATATGTTATATTTTGCTTTGTCTTAGAGTAGTGATATGTTATATTTTGCCTGTCTTAGAGTAGTAATATGTTATATTTTGCTTTGTCTTAGAGTAGTGATATGCTATATTTTGCCTGTCTTAGAGTAGTAATATGTTATATTTTGCTTTGTCTTAGAGTAGTGATATGTTATATTTTGCTTTGTCTTAGAGTAGTGATATGTTATATTTTGCTTTGTCTTAGAATAGTGATATGTTATATTTTGCTTTGTCTTAGAGTAGTGATATGTCATATTTTGCCTGTCTTAGAGTAGTAATATGTTATATTTTGCTTTGTCTTAGGGTAGTGATATGTTATATTTTGCCTGTCTTAGAGTAGTGATATGTTATATTTTGCTTTCTCTTAGAGTAGTGATATGTTATATTTTGCTTTGTTTTAGAGTAGTGATATGTTATATTTTGCCGGTCTTAGAATAGTGATATGTTATATTTTGCTTTGTCTTAGAGTAGTGATATGTTATATTTTGCTTTGTCTTAGAGTAGTGATATGTTATATTTTGCCTGTCTTAGAGTAGTAATATGTTATATTTTGCTTTGTCTTAGGGTAGTGATATGTTATATTTTGCCTGTCTTAGAGTAGTGATATGTTATATTTTGCTTTCTCTTAGAGTAGTGATATGTTATATTTTGCTTTGTTTTAGAGTAGTGATATGTTATATTTTGCCTGTCTTAGAGTAGTGATATGTTATATTTTGCTTTGTCTTAGAGTAGTAATATGTTATATTTTGCTTTGTCTTAGAGTAGTGATATGCTATATTTTGCCTGTCTTAGAGTAGTGATATGTTATATTTTGCTTTGTCTTAGAGTAGTGATATGTTATATTTTGCTTTGTCTTAGAGTAGTGATATGCTATATTTTGCGTTGTCTTAGAGTAGTGATATGTTATATTTTGCTTTGTCTCAGAGTAGTGATATGTTATATTTTGCTTTGTCTTAGAGTAGTGATATGTTATATTTTGCTTTGTCTTAGAGTAGTGATATGTCATATTTTGCTTTGTCTTAGAGTAGTGATATGTTATATTTTGCCTGTCTTAGAGTAGTGATATGTTATATTTTGCCTGTCTTAGAGTAGTGATATGTTATATTTTGCCTGTCTTAGAGTAGTGATATGTTATATTTTGCCTGTCTTAGAGTAGTGATATGTTATATTTTGCTTTGTCTTAGAGTAGTGATATGTTATATTTTGCCTGTCTTAGTGTAGTGATATGTTATATTTTGCTTTGTCTTAGAGTAGTGATATGTTATATTTTTCTTTGCCTTAGAGTAGTGATATGTTATATGTTGCTTTGTCTTAGAGTAGTGATATGTTATATTTTGCTTTGTCTTAGAGTAGTGGTATGATATATTTTGCTTTGTCTTAAAGTAGTGATATGTTATATTTTGCTTTGTCTTAGAGTAGTGATATGTTATATTTTGCTTTGTCTTAGAGTAGTGATATGTTATATTTTGCCGGTCTTAGAGTAGTGATATGTTATATTTTGCTTTGTCTTAGAGTAGTGATATGTTATATTTTGCTTTGTCTTAGAGTAGTGATATGTTATATTTTGCCGGTCTTAGAGTAGTGATATGCTATATTTTGCTTTGTCTTAGAGTAGTGATATGCTATATTTTGCCTGTCTTAGAGTAGTAATATGTGATATTTTGCTTTGTCTTAGAGTAGTGATATGCTATATTTTGCCTGTCTTAGAGTAGTGATATGTTATATTTTGCCTGTCTTAGAGTAGTGATATGTTATATTTTGCTTTGTTTTAGAGTAGTGATATGTTATATTTTGCCTGTCTTAGAGTAGTAATATGTTATATTTTGCTTTGTCTTAGAGTAGTGATATGCTATATTTTGCCTGTCTTAGAGTAGTAATATGTTATATTTTACTTTGTCTTAGAGTAGTGAT